>CM055078.1:17471705-17919032 GCA_029204045.2 Tillandsia leiboldiana
TATATTTAAGAGTTGTAGTTTTATTTTCTGTATTTCTTTCCAGCTTTTCTCTTCAGCTCCTGATATCGTAGGTAGATGTTTTCTTGCAGGTTAGTCGCTACGCCTTACGGGGCTCCCGTATGGGCGGCGATCTGTTGGCGAGCCGGGGCGCAGTATCGCCCCGGTGCGTGACAGATTGAGATAATCTTTTGTACCCATGAGAAGACTTATAGGTCCAATTCGTTTTGCGATTTCTTATTCTTTTTTGGGATAAGGCAATAAATGAATAGTCAAAGGTCCAGTGTTTAACTTCCTTCGAAAAGTCCCAAAAGATATTGAAGAGATCGTCCTTTACTACTACCCGAAACTTCTGTTGAACCCATGTTGAACCCGTCTGGGCCGGGTGCCTTACGCTCCTAGTTGGAAGGTCGCCTTCTAATCTCATCTAGAAAGAACGGGGAGTTTAAGGCAGTCATGTTGAGAACGTTCCTATCAAGAACAAGCTGCTCCAGTCGCCTATCGACGATCCGGGGTGAACACCTCCTTGAACTTACATAAAAGTACTCTCTTTTATCCTTCTCTCTGTACAACAGCCTATCTCCGTCTCTACCACATTGATGGAATTTCTCTCGTCTTCGCCGTTCGCAATGCATGAAAAAACTTTTGTTGCTGTCTCCTTCCTTCACCAATGCTGTTTGGCGCGGCTTTTCCAAAGTATTCTTCCTTGACTACAACCCCCCGGAGTCACCGCCCCGGGGTCGAAACTGCGACCCGGCTCGCAAACAGATCCGCCACCTATGCCAAACCGCATAAGGCGAAGCGTCTACCTGCAAGAGAAGTACTACAGCTAAACAGATATCAGAGCTAAAATAAAAAGTCTGCTGTATAACTAAATCAATCACCGTACAACTGAAATAATACAACAATGTCCGTCTCCCAAAAGTAACTCTCATACAATATCCTCTATACAAAACTCAGAAACTCAACCGGAGGTAATCTCCAATAAATACATCATTACAGGCTCTCAATACATAACAATCCTCACTACAACAGTCTCTCAAAGAAGGAAAATAAAATAACTAATCTACTGAACTCTCCTCAGAAGGGGTACCGCTACACTCCAACGACGGGTAGGTAACTAGCTCGCGACTCCCTCGCTCGGTCAGAAGGATCAGCAACGGAACAACAGGAACCCAGAGTAGACTTTCCTGTGGGAAAAGACACCACGCGGTGTGAGAACTACGTCCCAAGTAGTTCTCAGTGGGTGCCGCCACAAGCCGCGACGGTTCTGCCCACTAAGTCCACTAGAGGCATAAAGTAACAAAAGCAATGCTGTAAGAAAGCTGGAAAAGTAACTCTACAGCTACTATGCCTCTACCTAGATGCTCAAGGAGTGGAACAGAAAGAACATGATGCCACAACTGAACCTCATCTCTGATCACCCAATCTGAACTGACTGCCTCATCAGGTCCAGTCAAGCCTGCGCCAACCTACTGCCGTTACGTCCCGGAGGAGCGGACTTACTTAGGGCGTCCATGGCTGCCAACAAAAGCACAGAGCCAGAGGGACAACTGCAACAACAAGTCGCGAAAGAACATCTCATCTCACGCGGTTACACAACCGGTCTCGCCTACTCCGGAGTGGCCCTCGAGGGGAGCGACCCGCTCGAGTCAAAGTAACCCATCTCAAGTATCTCTGTAAAGTATCTCTGTAAAGTATCTCTGTCAAGCCAATGCCGGCTCATGCAGGCTATGATCCACGATCAAACAGATCGGTAACTCCAAGCTCAACCAACTCAGTCGGAAAAAGGACCTCGACTCAAACAGCTAAGTCGGAGAACCCTCAACGACTCAATCTGATAAGCACGACCATGGCTGAGTCGGGAAACTTCCACGACTCGATCTGCCAGAACCCAAGATCCTCAAAGCTAAGTGGGAGAACCATCTCCACCACTAAATCAGAGAAACAACCTCTAGATCACACTCTACCAACTCATAGCACAAAGTCGCATCCACTGCGAACAACTGCCTCTACAGGCCAACATCGCATCCACTGACCCGAGGAAGGGTCCGGGAACCCCGAAAGACTAGAACCTACAATCCAAATCAAACAAGAACAGGCTTTAGGCATAGCCGCTCGTTGTTCTCGTCCCAAGAAGAATGCAGACCTTAGAACCCAGACCACTCGAATCATCTCGGGTGGTTAATTTATAGGAAAAGGTGACATTTCTTACTGAAGCCCTTTGATCTGTAAGAAATCCATATTTCATGATTTTTAGTTCTTTTTAGGAAAACAGTTGAAACCAAGTTTTATATCCAAGCCTCGAAGGGCTAATGCCTTCGTCCAATCAACATGAACCGACTCCGGCGACCCTACGATGCTTGGAAGAAACCATTTGGTTGATAAAAATCATATGAGTGTCCAAAAAGGTTCTGGGTTTAAGGTCCTGCTAACACTGATCTACCGCTGCCACTAACACAGCGGCAACAGATAAAACAAGAAAAATAAAACATCTCGGGACCGCCGCTACCCAACGGCTCCCGCTACAGAAGAACAACCAACTACATCTACCAGACGCCACTCTGCTCCCAAGCACGAGTGTAACATGCATCCCACACTAAAAGATAACACCTGACCACTCGGCCCACTACCCGGGCGAGGAAGAACACTATGTCCAGGAAAGTAGAAGTGTGGATGTCTAAAGCAGAAATACCCTAGCCCAAGTGAGGGTTTCTACTAGTCTGGTTACACATGAAACATATGACGGGGTGCTAGGTCAAGTTCCAATAACTATAATTTACAGATGGTAGAAAGCAAGGAGATGACAATACCATCAGATAATACAAGGAATAGCAATTCCTACATTCTAACATGCTGCACAAGCATTTCACTATCATGCATAGTCCTACTATAGCAGATTTAAAGCACAGTCCATCAATCTTGGAGACAAGGCCACCCACCTGAAAATGCTAACTGTCCGGAGTCGCACAGCTGAGAAAGTCCAGAAACAGATATCTCTACAACACCCACCAATCCACAATACAGGAACAGTGATCAATACCTCCTGGGTACAAAAACACAACCCAAAGTTACACTTAATTCCATAAATCCAAGCATCACAAATCTGCTGGGAACAGTCCCCTTAATGCGAAATTTTCACCTGTAAAACGAACTCCAAAATTCCAATAAAAATATCACAGCGAGTGTCTCGTCGAGACCTTCGAAACGGGTATATGTACGCCCAAATCCGAGCCCCGTAGGCCGAGTTACAAATTCCACAGTACAGGTTCGCAAACACTCACAACCACACAACTGTAAACTCAAACACAGATAAAAGGGGAATAGTATACCTTCGGGCAAGCCTCAGAAAAATCCCCGGAAAAATACAATGATAATCCTTGCGATGAGTAGATCCAAAAAGTGTATAGGCTCATCTCGATCCGACACTCGGTGCGGAGATAAAATTCCGGCAAGGGGCCGCTGTCCAAAAACTCCACCAGAAAATAGCGGCTTAGAAATGCCTCGAAACCATGTCATAAACTCTGAATCCAGCAAGATGATCAACACGAAAGTCGAAGACGTACCTCTCGTGATTCCAACGCCGCAGAAATCGTCCAAAAATACTGACGGAGTAGCTCGGTAGACCTCTCAGATCAAACTGCGACGATAACGGGCCTCCGATGAAAAATCGCCACACTGCGCTCCGATGCCGAAGTCGTCGACGCCGCGGCTTCCAAAAAATCCGGGCCTCTGCCAGAAGATGCGCAAGATGAAGATCTCCAACTTTGCTAAAGGGGCCATGGGTAGGGGAGCTCGGGAAAGGGGGCAAAACTCCCCCACAAGACAGCTATTTATAGGCCCAGCCCGAAAATCCGAATTTTGGACTTTTGGCCCAAAGTTTCGGGCGCTTGGCACTTCCGGGCTGCTACAGTAACGGGCCGGGCCCGTTACTGTTCACGCCCGAAAGCCCCTAGGCCCGCCACGCGTCCACCGACACTCCCCGCGCCCGGCGTACGCGCGCCCGCGAATCGCGGAGCGACATGTGGCCGACACGCGGGCGTGGGGTGGCTGCGCCCGGCCAATCGCGGGGCGCCACGTGGCGCCCCCACGTTGCCTCCCAACCGCCCCGCCGTACGGCCACCTGCTCCAGCCGCAGCGTGGACCGCGCGCACCAGGACCCGCCAACCACGACCGGCCACGTGTCCGCACCCGGTCCACCGTGCACCCGCGCCTCTTCCGTGGACCGCGCCCGCTGAGCCGGCCAACCAGAAGGCGCCACGCGTCCTCCGCCCGGTGCACGACCTCCGCGGTGGACCGCGCGCCTCCGCCGCCGCCAACCGCCGCGCTCCGCCGCCCGCCGCCGCCGCCGGCGCCCCTCCGGCGGCCGGAACAGTACCAAAATCCTCGAAATGCGTGTTTTCGCATCCGGACTCCGAAAAATACAAATAAATAGCCCGTTTCGATCGTTTTCGCGCGCTGAATCCAAATCCGAAGTCCAATTTGCCAAATTCCACTTCTAAAATTTGCCGAAAATTCTCGGAGAAGTGTTCTTACTCAAATTCCGCGCTGAGTCCAATTTTAATATCCATTTCGCGCGAAACCACATCTAAACATCCGACGGGGTCCTCCGATCACTCACGTGATTCATTACACACCCGAAGTCCATCACTTAAGTCCAAATTGGTGCAGAAACACGGCCGACATGCCACATAGGCCTCCAGAAGCTGCTAATCGCACTGTAGAAGCCCTGCGGAGATCTGGGTCACCACACCTCCCCCACTAAAAGAAAGTTTCGTCCTCGAAACTAGCTCAACCCAAAAGGTGCCACAAAAACAAGGGTAGGTACATAACACTGCCGTCTCCAGCTCTCAAGTCACCTGTCACTCCCCGTGATTACTCCACAACAACAACAACAACCGGTACGGCATGGCCCAAATTGCATAATTCTCTCATCTCATGAGCCAGAATTTGCAACGGCATCCTTCGTACCACAAGTACTCGCAGATCTCAAAGGAAACGAGTCCATCACGGGCGAGGAATCCACAAGCCTAACACTCCTGAGCTGAGACGTGGAAGGAAAAGGCTGGGGGAAAAGAGAGAACAACCAATGTAGCACGCACCAAACCGCTCCCTAGTGCCAGCTCAACCAGGCGATCCGAAACATACCCCATACGGTCGTCCAGAGAAAAGAAGCCCTAATCGGCTAGGGTCCTCGCTCAAACACTCTCGGATCCTGACCAATCGCATGGACTGCTTCACCACAGTCTACCGTCAAAAGGGACCCTCAGGGACACAACCTCGAGCCCTGTTCCGCAACGGTCCCACCCAGCGCCAGCAACGGAATCATCAAACTCAACCCCAAATAGCTCTCCGGTTCCAGGTATCCGCCACCACAGTGGCCCTAGCGGGGTGATACAAAATGCTCAAGAATAACCCAATGGTAACTCCACAGCCACTATGGGAGGCATCACTGACACAAGGTCCATCCCCCATCTCTGGCAAAGCTGCAATCGGCGCTAGTACCAGTCACATCATCCATTCGCCATGCTCTCCTGGCACTGCCAAATCCAAAAAAACTCCTCACCTCAGCAATAAATGTTGATCTCAGCCAAACTCAAATAGCATCCACATTGGCCAGAATTCCACCGCCGCTCCTATGGCTAACACAATGTGACCCAAGAAGGTAAGCTTCTAAAGCTAAAACTTGTATCTCAATAATCTGGCATACAGCTTCATCCACACAGCATGGTAACACATCCACCAGTGCTCCTCATGCTCCCAGCTGCTCAGGGAGTAGATCATAATATCCCTGGAGGATCTAGTTACCAAAGCAATCAAGTACAGCTGGAGCACAATTCCTCAAACCAAAGAGTGGCAGGGCGCTAATCAATCCAATTGGCCTTACTAAAACATAATGCCCCTACCGTGTCCTGAACACCATCTTGGCGAAATACTCAGCCGTATGATTCCAAAATCTGTACCTGCATCAATCGTACAACTGCCGGAGTATAATTCCATCAAAAGGTCCAGAATAATACTTGGACCTGTCTACACTCGACCCATAAAAGGGCCCTCACAGTCGTGTATCAACGATGTGGCATCACCACCGTATATCAACGGCGTGGCACTAGGTCAAACAGACCCCTCGATCCATCAGATCCCGCAACTGCGCCATCAGCTCTCACAGCTCTACTGGCAATATTCAATGAGGTGCTGTCGAGGGTGGCGCGGTTCCCCGAACCACGCCAACTCAATCTCTATCTCCCTAACCGGCGGCATTATCAACAGCTCAGGTGAAATCACACCCGGAATCTCGTGGCAACAGAGATATCTTTGGGTCCCGGTGCCGCCGTAAGCACCTCTCACACTGTCGCTATAACCAGTGTGCTCTAACGACCTCAACAACCAAATCTCCTCTCGTCTGCCTCGCAGAAGGTCAAAGTCCCCTCCTTTCGCAGTCTAACATCCTGTAGCACTGTGCCAACCAAAACCCAAGCACTAGGTCGAAACGCCGAACTGCCATAATTACCAATAAGTCTACTCGTATATCTCGCGGCCTCAACTGCATAGGGCATAGACCACAAGCCTCCCCCACATACACAACACTAACAGGAACCTGTACCTCAAGTGCATGTGGTAACAAATCTGCCTCTAGTCCATGCAGGAATGCAACATGCTCCCTACTCCGACTGCTGTGATGAAATCACACCTGCGACAACTCGATCCACTACCGTGGCGCCCTCCAACCGGGCGGCACAGATTCATCCGCTCAAAGCAAGTGGTTGTCGCCCAATCTGCCTGAAAATCAGGACTATCCACAAGGGAGCACGTCCTCTGTCTCTGCTCACATTGAGGCGACGAATAAAGTCCTCCGCAGATAACAAATCCACGCTACTGCTGCGCCACTCCGATAAAGAGGTTGATGCTACCATCGGGGTCCACCCGATCTCTGGCATCACGGGAACCCGTTATCCAGGAAAATAAAATCAGAAATGTCTCTGCCGGCCGGTCTGTCCTCCATCACCCGACGCCAAACGCCGATATCCAGAACTCGCCTCTGGCGGCCGATCCCTATCCAAAGAAACTGCAGCGTCATGCTCCACACACAATGCCTACCCATCGAAGCGTCAATAATCCAAAACGGAGGGACCAACTAAACTGAAAGGTATCCTGGCGCAAACCATTCCCCGTCAAACATATCCTATGCGCCTCGTCCCTCGAAACCTGGAGCGTGCAGTTCGACAACTGTATAAACTCCCTAGCACATGGAGGCTCTCCGAGAGTCTCTCCATCACCACCAACCCCAATTCTGCCTACAAAGGCTCCAACTCAAACCTATGAATCGGGATGGTTCAGACTGCCGGGACTGGCTCCATCGATCAATGATGTCCCTAAGCTCAGCTACTATCCACTATCCACCCTGCCTCGGTGCCTCGGCACTGCTCGTCGGCACGGAGGGGGCTGCTCGCTCCATCGGCGCCACTGGTACAACTGAAGATACCACTGCATAGGAAGAGAGTACTGGAGGACACTCAAGCGGTACTGTAATTAACTGTGCTCTCTGCTCCAACAAGCGCATCAAACATTCCATGGCCTCCTCCTGGCATCGGACAACCTCCGACGTCTGTGCCATCTGGATCCATAACTCTTGGGTCTCGCTCTGCTCTGATAGCTCTGCCTCCCGCTGCTCGGGTTACTAATCAGATGCGGAAAGCGCATTCCTCACAGCACGACGTCTCACAAGCATCGTAGACCACTGCACAATAACAAACATCAGGACACAACAACCATACGACCCAATCCAGCGAAAGTCTAAGACATGTTATCAATTCCACAGCATTATGTTGTCTGCAGCCAACATAATCGCTTAGGAGCATAAACATGCCAATCACTCATCCCGTCTCTTGGGAGAGGTACAAAACTCGATCAGGACTCTCGCTAAAAGTCACGACTCTCACGTAGTCATCCTAATGTCCAACCACAAGCCTAGGGTGTCTAAGTCCTCAATGACCTACAACCTAGGCTCTGATACCACTCTAATCAGTCACGCCCCGGGGTCGAAACTGCGACCCGGCTCGCCAACAGATCCGCCACCTATGCCAAACCCGCATAGGCGAAGCGTTCTACCTGCAAGAGAAGTACTACAGCTAAACAGATATCAGAGCTAAAAATAAAAAGTCTGCTGTATAACTAAATCAATCACCGTACAACTGGAAATAATACAACAATGTCCGTCTCCCAAAAAGATAATCATACAATATCCTCATATACAAACTCAGAACTCAACCGGGAGGTATCTCCAATAAATACATCAGTGTACAGGCTCTCAATACATAACAATCCTCACTACAACAGTCTCTCAAAGAAGGAAAATAAAATAACTAATCTACTGAAGCTCTCCTCGGAAGGGGTACCGCTACACTCCAACGACGGGTAGGGAACTAGCTCGCGACTCCCTCGCTCGGTCAGAAGGATCAGCAACAGGAACAACAGGAACCAGAGTAGAAGTTCCTGTAGGAAAAGACACCACGACGGGTGTGAGAACTACGTCCCAAGTAGTTCTCAGTGGGTGCCGCCAACAAGCCCGACGGTCTGCCCACTAAGTCCACTAGAGGCATAAAGTAGCAAAAGCAATGCTGTAAGGAAAGCTGGAAAAGTAAACTCTACAGCTACTATGCCTCTACCTAGATGCTCAAGGAGTGGAACAGAAAGAACATGATGCCACAACTAACTCTCATCTCTGATCACCCAATCTGAACTGACTGCCTCATCAGGTCCAGTCAAGCCTGCGCCAACCTACTGCCGTTACGTCCCGGAGGAGCGGACTTACGTAGGGCGTCCATGGCTGCCAACAAAAGCACAGCCAGAGGGACAACTGCAACAACAAGTCGCGAAAGAACATCTCATCTCACGCGGGTACAACAACCCGGTCTCGCCTACTCCGGAGTGGCCCTCGAGGGGAGCGACCCGCTCGAGTCAAAGTAACCCATCTCAAGTATCTCTGTAAAGTATCTCTGTAAAGTATCTCTGTCAAGCCAAATGCGGCTCATGCAGGCTATGATCCACGATCAAACAGATCGGTAACTCCAAGCTCAAACACAACTCAGTCGGAAAAAGAACCTCGACTCAAACAGCTAAGTCGGAGAACCCTCAACGACTCAATCTGATAAAGCACGACCATGGCTGAGTCGGGAAACTTCCACGACTCGATCTGCCAGAACCCCAAGATCCTCAAAGCTAAGTGGGAGAACCATCTCCACCACTAAATCAGAGAAACAACCTCTAGATCACACTCTACCAACTCATAGCACAAAGTCGCATCCACTGCGAACAACTGCCTCTACAGGCCAACATCGCATCCACTGACCCGAGGAAGGGTCCGGAAACCCCGAAAGACTAGAACCTACAATCCAAATCAAACAAGAACAGGCTTTAGGCATAGCCTCTCGTTGTTCTCGTCCCAAGAAGAATGCAGACCTTAGAACCCAGACCACTCGAATCATCTCGGGTGGTTAATTTATAGGAAAAGGTGACATTTCTTACTGAAGCCCTTTGATCTGTAAGAAATCCATATTTCATGATTTTTAGTTCTTTTTAGGAAAACAGTTGAAACCAAGTTTTATATCCAAGTCTCGAAGGGCTAATGCCTTCGTCCAATCAAACATGAACCGACTCCGGCGACCCTACGATGCTTGGAAGAAACCATTTGGTTGATAAAAATCATATGAGTGTCCAAAAAGGTTCTGGGTTTAAGGTCCTGCTAACACTGATCTACCGCTGCCACTAACACAGCGGCGACAGATAAAACAAGAAAATAAAACATCTCGGGACCGCCGTCTACCCAACGGCTCCCGCTACAGAAGAACAACCAACTACATCTACCAGACGCCACTCTGCTCCCAAGCACGAGTGTAACATGCATCCCACACTAAAAGATAACACCTGACCACTCGGCCCACTACCCGGGCGAGGAAGAACACTATGTCCAGGAAAGTAGAAGTGTGGATGTCTAAAGCAGAAATAACCCTAGCCCAAGTGAGGGTTTTCTACTAGTCTGGTTACACATGCAACATATGACGGGGTGCTAGGTCAAGTTCCAATAACTATAATTTACAGATGGTAGAAAGCAAGGAGATGACAATACCATCAGATAATACAAGGAATAGCAATTCCTACATTCTAACATGCTGCACAAGCATTTCACTATCATGCATAGTCCTACTATAGCAGATTTAAAGCACAGTCCATCAATCTTGGAGACAAGGCCACCCACCTGAAAATGCTAACTGTCCGGAGTCGCACAGCTGAGAAAGTCCAGAAACAGATATCTCTACACACCCACCAATCCAACAATACAGGAACAGTGATCAATACCTCCTGGGTACAAAAACACAACCCAAAGTTACACTTAATTCCATAAAATCCAAGCATCACAAATCTGCTGGGAACAGTCCCCTTAATGCGAAATTTTCACCTGTAAAACGAACTCCAAAAATTCCAATAAAAATATCACAGCGAGTGTCTCGTCGAGACCTTCGAAACGGGTACCTGTACGCCCAAATCCGAGCCCCGTAGGCCGAGTTACAAATTCCACAGTACAGGTTCGCAAACACTCACAACCACACAACTGTAAACTCAAACACAGATAAAAGGGGAATAGTATACCTTCGGGCAAGCCTCAGAAAAATCCCGGAAAAATACAATGATAATCCTTGCGACGAGTAGATCCAAAAAGTGTATAGGCTCATCTCGATCCGACACTCGGGTGCGGAGATAAAATTCCGGCAAGGGGCCGCTGTCCAAAAACTCCACCAGAAAACAGCGGCTTAGAAATGCCTCGAAAACCATGTCATAAACTCTGAATCCAGCAAGATGATCAACACGAAAGTCGAAGACGTACCTCTCGTGATTCCAACGCCGCAGAAATCGTCCAAAAATACTGACGGAGTAGCTCGGTAGACCTCTCAGATCAAACTGCGACGATAACGGGCCTCCGATGAAAAATCGCCACACTGCGCTCCGATGCCGAAGTCGTCGACGCCGCGGCTTCCAAAAAATCCGGGCCTCTGCCAGAAGATGCGCAAGATGAAGATCTCCAACTTTGCTAAAGGGGCCATGGGCAGGGGAGCTCGGGAAAGGGGGCAAAACTCCCCCACAAGACAGCTATTTATAGGCCCAGCCCGAAAATCCGAATTTTGGACTTTTGGCCCAAAGTTTCGGGCGCTTGGCACTTCCGGGCTGCTACAGTAACGGGCCGGGCCCGTTACTGTTCACGCCCGAAAGCCCCTAGGCCCGCCACGCGTCCACCGACACTCTCCGCGCCCGGCGTACGCGCGCCCGCGAATCGCGGAGCGACATGTGGCCGACACGCGGGCGTGGGGTGGCTGCGCCCGGCCAATCGCGGGGCGCCACGTGGCGCCCCCACGTTGCCTCCCAACCGCCCCGCCGTACGGCCACCTGCTCCAGCCGCAGCGTGGACCGCGCGCACCAGGACCCGCCAACCACGACCGGCCACGTGTCCGCACCCGGTCCACCGTGCACCCGCGCCTCTTCCGTGGACCGCGCCCGCTGAGCCGGCCAACCAGAAGGCGCCACGCGTCCTCCGCCCGGTGCACGACCTCCGCGGTGGACCGCGCGCCTCCGCCGCCGCCAACCGCCGCGCTCCGCCGCCCGCCGCCGCCGCCGGCGCCCCTCCGGCGGCCGGAACAGTACCAAAATCCTCGAAATGCGTGTTTTCGCATCCGGACTCCGAAAAATACAAATAAATAGCCCGTTTCGATCGTTTTCGCGCGCTGAATCCAAATCCGAAGTCCAATTTGCCAAATTCCACTTCTAAAATTTGCCGAAAATTCTCGGAGAAGTGTTCTTTACTCAAATTCCGCGCTGAGTCCAATTTTAATATCCATTTCGCGCGAAACCACATCTAAACATCCGACGGGGTCCTCCGATCACTCACGTGATCCATTACACACCCGAAGTCCATCACTTAAGTCCAAATTGGTGCAGAAACACGGCCGACATGCCACATAGGCCTCCAGAAGCTGCTAATCGCACTGTAGAAGCCCTGCGGAGATCTGGGTCACCACACCCTGAGTTGTAGCTTGAGTTGTTTTCGTTGCTCTAACTGCTGGGGGGTCAGACTTTGACGTTCCTCCAGGTAATTTACCTGTCTCACATCCTCAGTTAACGCAATCTAGCTGTCTCACATCCTCAGTTATAGCATGAATCTTGTTGATCGTATCAGGTGTGATTCTGAACTATCAATTTTGTTTCTCTCATCTATGTTTACTTTTAATCTTTCTTATTTATTATTTCCTTAATGAATAATAATTAAATAATAAAATTAATAGGTTCTTATTTGAAAGTTGTAAAATCTATTTCTGTTTTTTTTATATACATTCCTCTTATTTTCTAAAAGAGTAAAAAATTATAATTAACATTTGTTAGATATTCGCAAACTAGTTATGCAATTTATTCAAAATAAAATAAAATTTTCAAAAGGATATAGTATTATATTTTGAATGGCAGATAATACGAATACCCTAAACCACAAGAGATTTTATTTATTTTGCAAATGTACGTACTAAAATAAATCAGTAAATTGGTATTCTAATTTACATTTGATTGATAAATCAAATATAAATGCTTAAGTAGAAGAAATTTGAAGAACTAATTGAATGACTATGTTGATGTAATAATTAATTGAATTCTTTAAATTTTGAATACTTAACATTCAATCAATTAAATCAACAAAACTTTAAATGGCAATTGTTGTTATAAGAAATTTTCTTCTACAACGATAAATAATTACTGTATCTAGACAAATTTCGACACAACGAATTTGGATAAAACTCTTGGGAGTAAGTGGCTTATAAATAGATTATATATATACATGATTAATGCTATTTGTATATTTCAAGTGTGATGTATATTTTATATTCTATTTATTTAAGGATGTGAATTTTATCGATCATTTTAAAATGACCGATAAATTAGTCACATCCTTAGATGAGGTGGAAATGTATATATATATATATTTATTTATTTATTTATTTATTTATTTATTTATTTTTTCGTGTATTTGGTTTTCGAACGAATAGATTAGAGCTAGCAAGCAAGAGGCATACTTTCTCATTCGGCGAAAAAATTAGTACGCATTTCCCTCCTCCCAATCTTTCACCATGGCGGAGGAGGTACCTCAATCCCTCCCCACAACGAAGCAGGAAGAACCCCAAACCCTTCCTCCCAAACCAGAAGCCCCCGTACCTACGCCGGCTCCGGCGGCTCCGCCACCTCTCCCGGCGGCGCCGCCGCCGCCGGAGCCTCAGACGAAGAAGAGGAAGCTGGAGGATGTGGGTTTCCACAACTCCGCCTACTTCAAGATCCACACCATCGTCAAAGACCTCCGCCCCCTCTTCCTCGAGGTTTCTTTCTCTAAATCCCCTAAGATTTGATCATCGAGAAGTTCTTCTTCTTTTGAGGGAATTAAAAGGAGTTTGAGACATTGTCGTTTTGTTCTACAAACGGTTCCTTGATATTTGCATCGGAATCTTTCCGCCGAACCCAAAAGTGGTGTTAGGGTTCGAGCGAAATTATGTCAGAAGGATATTTATGCTAGCAGCTTTATCCTACCTACGCACGAAATTTTGATCGCAGTTATAATTTAGTATATTCAGGGGGTAAAATTGAATTAATCGGTATTTATCGACTCAAAAAGCGTTCTCTTCTCAAATTTTTAGCTATTTGGTGATGATGATCGCCTCTCTCACGCATCTATAGCTAGAAAAATCATGTACAACCAAGTCCCTGAAATGCTAAACCCTAATGGAGAAATCTGAACTAGAAAGGCTCTTCGGATGAGTCGAAAACTTTTTGTGAGCTTTGAGGCACAACCAAAGCCCAATTCAGAAATCTGTGCGAAATTTACAGCAAAAGCTTTTATTAGTGAATTCCTTCAAAAGTTGTTGTATAATCGACTGTAGAACCTCTATTATTCTGGTACACAGTGAATTATACTGGTTTGAAAGCCATAACTGTTTGGTAGTTTATGTATAATATGTGATAAAACTGGGATCTACTCTGAAAAGTCTTTTCTCTTTTGTGTTGAAGGTTGTTCAAGCCCCTGATTTTCGGAATAGCAATGCAGCTCATGACATTCTAAACCGTATGTATTCGGCTCATCAATCGTTCTCGAGAGATTCCTAACATGGTTTTTGTCTTTATCTTATCTGGCGCAAATTATTTTTGTAGAGATTAGTACTTTGACGGAGTTATCGAAGCAACTGAGAAATGACCTGACCGCTGTGGAGGAGCTTAAGAAACCATCAGAAGAATCTAAACCTTTGGCTGGGGCCGTCAAGAAAGAGCCAACCAATAATTTCCAAGAGGTTAATGCATCAAATGCCAACATGATCCCAGAGAGCTTGCCAGAAAAAACCAAGACCAGCGAAACAAAAGACTCCCCAAAGCAGATTGAAGATGGGTTTCTAGGGTCTTACGTCGTTGGCGGATCCCCCGTCGGCTGGAACTTTCTTGCTTACTCGGGTATCAAAACGGTCTATTATGGTGTGACCAAGGAGGAATTTCGGTCACGTCAAGCCGCCAAGTAGAAGATCTCAGTCCTAGTTTCGATTAGTTCAGCTTTCAATAGAAGAGCTTAATGCCCCTGTAATGCAAAAGCCAATGCTAACTGTTGTATTATACCTGGTGCAATGGATTTTATTCTGTCATGCAAGGCAGGGAATGTATTTCTCAAGCCAGGAACAAGACTGATTGTAGTTAGATCGATTTAGTTGATGCTGGTCTCATTATGTTGGCTGATCCACAGGGAACGAGCCATCTTTTCATCTTTTCCTTTATCTGAATTATAAATTTTCTGCATGAGATGCAATGAGTCAGAGAAGAAGTTCACTGTGGTTTGCAAGTTAATATTTCCAAAGTTTTCCCATGTCTGACAACAGCATTCAGATTCTTGGGTTTCACATAGTAAATATGTTTGGAGTAAGTGGATCTAGAGTGCTTCTTTAGTCGGAACATTTATATAAGGGTTTTTCTCTGGTAAGAATGTAATTGTGATTGAAGATTTAAGGAGCATTAAAGGTATCTTGAGAGTTTTTTTTTTTTTTTTTTAATCATAGAGAAACTATTTCTTAGGGGTTGAAGCAGTTTCATTTCTTGCTACTTTATGAAACTCTTCTCGCATAATTACTGTCCAAATGTTCGGTTTAATGAGATGAAACTCCCTTTCTACACTACATATTTACATTCTATGTTCTCATTGTTCCCCTCCGCCTCTCTTCCTTCTGCATACTGAGATGAAAGGTGCAGTTTTAGAAGTTCTGCTGGTCTGCGCCCAAGGCCTCAAACACGCTCATCTACCAGGTCTCTCTCTCTACTTTGTAACAAATAGGCAAAAATGTATAGAATACAATTTCTCCCAACAGTCACTTTTTTTTATCTGATTATCTAATCTTTATGAACTTTAAATTACGACACATCTGAGATCAACAAATGCTAGGGAATTCCTCTATTCAATCCTTTTCCTTCTTCTTGTTGCTGGATATCTCGTTCGTATACATCTTCTCTTCGTTTCCCGAGCCTCTAGTGAGTTACAGACAGAGTTAGAAAAGATCAAATCTTTGATGATTCCATCATACATGATTAAGTTGCGAAAACTTCTGGATAGGTATCCTACATCTGAACTGAATTCTTTCTGGTTAAAGAATCTCTTTCTAGTTGCTCCGGAATAATTAGAAGATTCTCCGGAAGAAATACGGGGTTCTGCTTCTGGTGGCAACATGCTATTGGGTGGTGGTCCCGCTATCTAACTTTTTAATTTTTCTGATATAAGCTGATTAATGACTCTTAAATTTCAAATGCATCGTTTATCATTACACATTTAATTAACATATAGTATACAATTTATGTAACTATAAATTCATTAAAGTAAGTAATTATTTTAAATTTTGTATTGTAAGAGCCACCGATTGATATAAATCAAACAAATTAAAAGGTTATGTATTAAAATTAAAATTTTGAAATATTAGGTAATCGAATCAAAATGATCTATATTTAAGATAAGTTTTATACATTATTACCTAATAAATATAAAAATGGAGAATTTCGAAACATTCCTCGTTATTGCGTTTCAGATTTTAATTGGCAACAAAACATTAAGATCTGAATTAACAAATTTTCTTGAAATATTTAGCATGTGATTATATTAATCCATAGCAATCTATGTCACCTTAAGAATATATTTAAGTATCAATATTGACTATACCTTATTTTTATGACTAAAATTTTGTAAACTAAATCATTTTTTATTTTTGTAAGATACTTCGTGAGATTAGATGTAAAAAACTACAGATAGCTAATATATATAAAAATTCTACGCACATCTATATTTATTTTAAATTTCATTTGAAAATTTTAAATATATTGAACTAAGACAATCTCCATAAAATATTTTTATGCCATTAAAATTTTATTATCAACATTTATCTGTTTTTTTCCAATAACAGCAGTAAAATAAATGTGATGATTTTTCTCGAACCTTCGGAAAAAAAAAAAAAAAAAAATCAAAAAGACAATAGTAGAGATTTATAATTAAGGCGAGTACGAGAAGAAGCACTTTCATTACAGCTTCCGATTTTGCACCTTAATTCCTCAACTTTTGGGTAATTTGCATTGTTACTGATGTGCTAAATTAGATTATGTCCGATAAAATTCAAATTCAAATTCAAATTCAACTTTAACCAGTTAATACTATTGGTGTATGCAGGATCATCAAACTATTACGTGGTCATTCAGTGTGGCAATCACACATTCACAAGCAAGATCACATCAGGTGTGTATTTTTACCTCTGTAGGCCATATTTTGCTTTACTTTTCTGCAACTACAGCATTTTTTTGTCGAAATGCTGTTACTGCTGATGCAGAAAAAGGTCGAAAAGTTTGCTGGAACGAGAAGTTCCGATTCGCGCTGTCATCTGCGGAATGCAAAGACTTGGCCAAGCTCAAGCTGAGAATCATGGAAAAGGATAAGTTCTTGGAGGATCGGGCGGCGGGCGAAACCATGTAAGTACTTTTTTTTTGTTTACTGCTATTGTAGATCATGAAAAATATGGAGCTTTTAAGTGTGAAATGAGGCTCCCAATAAGTGCTCAAGTTCCTTACTGTTATGTATGCTATATGCAGGGTTTATCTGAGAGGAATCCTCAGAGATGGAAGTGAGAAAGGATTTTTAGAGCTGAAGCCATCTTCATACAATGTTGTGCTCCGCGACGGCACATACGAAGGAGGGCTCAAAATTGGCCTCAAATTCATCTCTAATGTAAGTAACATCCATGCATACATATCATTATAGCTAACATACAAGGTCAATAGATATATATATATATATATATATATAGATTCATAAATGAAGCCCTGTATTAAATAAGATATCCTTGTTATATTCCTTATTATTCAGTATCTTAGAACTTACAGTTTCCCTGAACACAAAATTCTGCAAAAGTTTCACAAATGGTCAAATCCTAAATTGGTTTGAATTTTCTGGTGTGCAGATAGAATTGGAGCAGCAAACAGAGAGCATAGCATGCACACTACCTCAAAAGCAACCATACTCCCTATATCAGGCTATACTAAGCATTAATTTGCGAGGAATCCCTTGGCCGAGATTCTTCTTTTTCCACAGTCGCTCGGAAAGTAGGAAAGATAGATAAACCGTTCATTACAATTGCTAAACTCTTCGATCGCAATAGAGTACTTACTGCATATAATCTATAATCATTAAATGAGGGCAAATCTTTTTCGGACTAGTTTATGTATCTTCCCAGATATTTGTTAAGAACTGCTACCAAAAGTTTCAAAAGGATTGGGACGAAAAGCATATCAATTACCATTTTGTGCGACAAATATTATGCGCAATCTCAGTTATTCAATAAATACAGAATATGATCCAGGAAAAGGAGAACGGAGTGATCCATCATTAACTAAATACTTAGCAAGATTGCATGCAAGTTCCGCAGAGTAGATATAAATACATGATGCAGGCTCCACCAGAATAAACAGATTCAAAGAGTTCAGGAGTTACAAAAGTTACTATTCTCAGCTGGAGCAAACTAACCTCAACATTTACTCGCAACTCTCTGAAGGGATTGCTTGATCATTCCTGGCGATGCCATGACTGAACCAACAAACTGCAAGTAAAATTCAAAAAACATCAGTGATCAAAAGCAGGAAAATCAGGAACTCAAAGAAGAAATTTGATTCTTTTTGAAAAGCTGATTAATTACAAAATTAGCCCTTACAATTTGACCCTGATATTGTTTCACCCTCGAAGTTTTAATCTTATTTATTTAGTCCTCAAATTTGTCCTGCATAGCAGTTTAGTTTGTCTGTTACTCTACTTTCTGAAACAAGATGCAATGCCGACATGGCAATTTGTTGCAGTTGGTCCTGCCAACAAACAATGCTGGCGTAGCATTTTTCTTTTTCTTTTTTTCTGTAAATAGACCGGCAGCAGGACTTAATTGTCAAGCAGGACAACTCTAGGAACCAAATTGTTACAACTGAAACTCTGAGGGCATAATTGAATTTGGGATCAATCTTGAGCAACTGAAATTGCTAATGACCCCAAAAAGGAAAAATAAAAGACAAGCACTTTCTGTGGCAATACCTTAGCTTTTATTGTTAATGCTAAAACAGCATCAGCAGAGGATGATTGCATTGAGAGGGGATCCAAACGGAGGTTGCTTAATACCTCAACTATCTCAAGAAGCAAGCATTCCCTCCATGGGCAATGCATCTCAAGGAAAACCTCTTTCTCGATCACGGTAACATTGACGTCAATCGGACCATCCTTTGACAAGATCCAATGATGCTCCACATCCGCTTCATCTATATCGGACGCTTTCCTCTTGTTTGCAGAAACCTGGCCGTTTGGGATCTTTTTGTTGCAGTAGTTGTCTGAAGTTCTTTCGGCTATGTCAGGGTACTTCCTTCTACTTCTCGATTCGTGGTCCAATAGGTCTCTGCAGGATTCTAGCTCCTCTACTCTTTGCTCTAGCTCCTTGAGATACTCAATTGTGTCGCCAAGGATGGAAGCTTTGTCAACCTGAGACAGAAATGCTTTTTGTTGAAGGCTTGGAACAAACTAATAAAGAGAAACTGATTAACGACAGAATGTTCAACTACAAGTCAGTGGCTCCAAAAAGGCAAAAATGGTCTAGCTCTTGCTTTGCAATATTTAGCACCATTACATTTAGAAAGACTGACTATCATTTTTTTATTAGATAGAGATAGACTTATCTGCACGAGATCTTTTCCATGTGATCAAAGAATTGTGTTTTAAAGATTAAAAATCGATCACAATTTTCAAGCACCACCAATTGATGGCTGATATTTTCAAACGATTTAGCAATATTGCCATAAGCAGTTAAGAAGAATTTACCTTGCTAATAGAAGGAACCAGATTTCTCAGTATTAGAAACTTCTCGTTTAGTTTTTCTCTTCTCCTCCTCTCCGACAGCACGTGACTAACACCAGCATCATCTCCTTCTGGTTTCCAGACTTTGTTTTGCGGACCATTTTCCTCTCTGGGCATGGTGTGTTGAGCACCATGAATCCATGCCGTATCAATCAAAACTTTCTTGAGCAAATTCTGAGGCGTGGAAGAGAATGCTTTCTGTCCATTGAAGCCTCTCATCCAAATACTAAAACTCGAGTTATGAGAACCATTCATAGGGCAAGAGATTGGTGCAGATTGTTTCGAGTTCCTTAAAATGGCCGCAACAGTCTTTGCGTAGTGAGTAGCGCCGTCTTCAAGGTCAGTAAGCCTGTTCAGTTCTCCCTCTTGAACGGTAAAAAGAGTAGGATTCTTTATTCTTTGGGGAGTAAGAAAGGACTGTGATATACAATCGCTCGAGTTTAAAGAACCATGTAGACCATTACTGAATTCATCGTCCATCAATTGCCTACAATGAACTTGAGATATGCCATTGTGTACCTCAACTCTTAAAGAGTCATCTGTAGAGTCTATATTTAGCTCTTCGTACAAATTAACACGCACTTCATCAAGCTTGTTATGGAGTTCTTCAGTCTCGTTTTCGTAATTATGAAGAGGAAAAGGAAAAGATGTGGATCCAACTTCTAATAAATTAGGCTCCTCACCAATTGTATTAATATGGCTACGATGAAGATTTGAGCATAAATTGACTTCCTCTCTTTCAGCTTCTGGAGAAGCAGATCCAGATTGCTCAGAGCAAGTAGGGTATGGCAGGTCCCAAAAGGAAGTAGTTGTGAATTGTTGTATGAGAGAGGGGCCTTCCAAAACCTATAAAATTGAAGGCAGTAAATGATAAATGAGGATTCTTGTTAAGGTAATAATGAGAATATCTGAATTTATACGGAGAACAAACCAATTCAGTTGTACCCAGCTCAATCACGCCATTCATGAAGGGAATGCATACCACTGTCTGCAGGAAAAAAATAAGGCACGTGCATGAAGGATGATAAATCTATTTTAGTACCAGGGTTATAGGTGGAAGGATCATAAATCTGTTTTAGTACCACGGTTATAGGCAGAAATACATCCAGAAAGGAACAGAAAAGGACTAAACAGAGGAGCAAGTTAGATGCCTTTCTCTCCATGTAACTATCACTCTATAGTCTATACATAGTAATGAAAAAGACCTTTCCCCTACTAAAAATTACAAGGAAAAATAGCATAACACTATTTACTACTCAACAGTTTCATATATATTACAGGATTTGAAGCGCAGGAAATGACAATACCTTCATTGATGCACTCTGAGGTGATGATTGGTAGAAAGCCATCAAACCGATGACAAATTGCATGTTGCATACAAGAGAGTAAATAATAAGTGCAAATACTACATTTTCATACTAGTTATATTTGTGGATGAAGACATTTGTTAATAAATATAACCTTTGCCAAAAGAGAGCGGGAAAATGTCTTGCTTACTGCATATTGAGCATTGCTCAACCAGATATGCTGATTGCTTGCTAAAGCTCTACCTGGCAACCTGTAAAGGAGATAGAACATGTTAAACCAACGAAAACACCGTGTTTTGATCAATGAAAGGATGATTCAGCACATGCCATAAATCATTGTCAAGACAAGTATTCAACCGATGTTTGCCGATGTTTGTTTTGCGTTCTAATCTCCTTATGTTTCTATTTCAACCAGAGAAAATCTGTTGTTTCTCCAGATTATCAGCATTTGAGGCATCAGAAAAACAAGGATGAAAAATAGTAGTTAAAAATACCACATACCTATGATAGTTTCCACTACAGTAAGATGGATTTAACCTGATACCAAATGAGGAATTAAAAGCATAACAACCAAACAAGCAGGTTAGTACGAACGAGGAGTTACCCCTGGCCTGGCCCAAATGTGAAGGACATGCAAACCAAGTAATACCACTCGGCATCTGTTAGATCTTCGGGAGATAATGAAGCGGAAGGCCTTTTGTTCTGTTGATTGCTGTCACCTGCCGACAGAGACTCATAGAGCTCTCTCAGCTGCTCACTTCTCTCCAGACCCAGCAGATCAGCTTTAAACTCCATTGGCTGCGTAGTCTTCCTTGTCTTAATCTCACCATTGTAGTATCCATCCTTCCAAGATAAAACCCTACAGACCATCCAATTGAATGCAAAAAAAGGTTACGAAACACACGGTGCAAGGTTTAGATAAACCAGCCTAAGGAATAGTATATCAGAGAAGTTTCAGCACCATTAAAAAGAAGCTACACTGAGGAATCTGCAATGATGCTAACTGCTGCAAGCATTACCGAAAATCTTGTACTATCTATTATTTACTTCAAAACGCAAGAAGAAGCGAATAACAACAGCTCAGATATTTTGCTGCTTAATCGGGGCTGTCAGATGTGATATGTTCGTCTTAATAGCAGAAAGGGAGGAACTAATTGAAAAGGAAAAATATTTCGTGCATTAACAAAGTTGGCTTGCATATTGTTCAAAGGGAATTTTTGGGTGCTCAATTTCACAACAACGTAGAGAACATATATATATATATATATATATATATATATATATATATATATATATATATATATATATATATAGCTTCAATATGCACTATCCAAACATTTATTATTCTCAAAAAGGGGAAAAAAAAAAAAAAAAAAAGACATTGATTAGATGTACCGAGGCTAACATAATCTTCATCAATATTCCCAGAAGAAGCTACTTGAACTTGAGCATGCATTAAACTAAAATAAAAGCAGATTCTCATGATGTGACTAAACCACAGCTCCATAAAAGATGTGCTCTCAATAGTATTTGCTCAGGACCCACCTCTTAAATTCTTCTTTAAAGACAAAGATAATGTAATGCACTAAACAGAAAGAATGAAAAGCTCAATTAACTTGTAAATCATAAATGCAGTAACAAATGACACATAAAATCAGAAAGTTGGGCCAATCTATACACTAGAAAGAAGATATTAGAAAGAAAATCATGCATAGATTTTCCAAACCCTTGCTGCCCGGTCGAGATCGACCAAAAAATCGCATAGCTCCACTGGATTTGTCTCACAGTTGCAGCAAGCTGCTTCCTGAAGTGCCCCTCCGGCGATTCGTCCTGGATCGGAGGAGCTGCCGCCATTTCTCGGCACATAATCAGCCAAAATCTTCAGCTTAGAAGCATAACCAGAAGCATTCAGGTCAGAGCCCTTCGTCTTTCCGGCCGTGCTTCTTCTTTTAGCTCAGAAACTTGAACAAAGCTGAGCCTCTTCTCTTGCATTGTTAATTTAGCCACGGCCACTCCTACCCAACAGAAACTACCCCGAGATCTCTGTTACAAGCCAACTAGAAACTAAATAACCTGCTGTAAGCAGAGGAAGCAGTAGCAGGTTCTTAAAGATACCTAAAGAAGCAAAATACAGATATTCTTTTAGCATAACAAATACAGTTAGGCCATGCTTGCTGTAAAAACTAGACTAAAATAGCTAGCTAACTATATATTCTGGCCTAATTTAAAATTTTAGCACGCCATTTTTTCACTGTATCTTTCTCCGAAATTCTACAAATAAAGAAGAGCTGCTAATGTGGATGAAGATTGAAAACATGATTATCATTACAAGGAGCAGGAGGATTCTATGGATTTCTCAAGCTACACAAAATAAAGCAATGCTGAAGTAACTGTGCTTAGTTTACCAAACCACTCAGCACCATAGCTCACCGTTGATATTGTCTCTTTAGTTTATTAGCAACAAGAAGAGGAAACAAAGCCCCAAAAGGCACAAAATTATCTAGTAAATATGGGAGAGCTCACTATATTAGTGTTGGAGAGACAGGTCTACTAAGACACCACACTTCAGAGAATATGATACACTCCTATAAACTAATAGCTGCACATAGAAAAAGAAAATAAAATTCTGATTAAAAATGTAAAATAATTTTATCCTAACAATAATATTATTGGACTTAAATATTTAACGAGTTATGCTCACATCGCTTTTGATCATTATAATCTGTATTTTTAATAATTTTATATTTAATAAAAATAAAATATTTAAATATTTTAGACTGATAAAAATAATATTAAATAACTTTGACCAATAATTTAAACCTAACAAAATTTTCCAACTCAAACAAAATAGGTGTATATATACGGTTTTGGAACACTCAACAAAGATATATACAAGAAAAAAAAAAAAAAAGCCCTCCTCTCTATACTGTCACACTCCTTTTTGGAAATGAAGATAGTGAAAAAGCGACAGGGAGAAGGAGACAGGTCACAAGAATGGGAGTAAAAAAGGTGTATGTATGGTTTTGGAACACTACAACAAATAAAAAATAAAAAAAAAGAAAAAAAAAAAGAAAAGAAAAATACCCTCCTCTCTACACTGTCTCTCTCCTTTTTGGAATTTAAGAGAGTGGAGAAGTGACAGGGAAGAAGGGGACAGGTCACGAGAGTGGGAGTTAAAAAGGGTGTATATATGGTTTTAGAACACTACAACAATAAAAATAAAAAAAAAAAAAAAAAAAAAAAAAAAAAAAAAAAAAAAAAAAAAAAAAAAAAAAAAAAACCTTCTCACTACACCGTCTCTATTCTTTGTGGAATTGAAGAGAGGGGAGACGCGACAGGGAGAAGGAGACAGGTCACAAGAGTGGGAATAAAACCAAAGACCCTTTCTCTCTCTCTCTCTCTCGGTTTCACAGAGAAAAGAGAGAAAAGAAAAAGAACAAGTAGAGAGCAAATGTTGTACAGAAACAGGCTCTAGCTGAACCTGAGCCACTCTTTTTACTGAGATTTACATTAGGAACATGCACTAGGGTCCTACGATTGGTGGGTAAATAAAATGGCATGCAAAAAATGATTATATCCAATTCTACGTACGATCTCTCTTTCCAAGCTAATTTTCTTCGTAAGTAGAGAGTGAGAGAGAGAGAGAAAGAGAATAGCGAGCCCGCAGAGTTATTATACTGCTAATTCAAAAAAAAATTATTCTAACCAACCAACTACTTCTAATATGATATATATGTTGTCCTTGTACGAATTACTGTAGTCATGAACATTGAGCTCACACATTTATTTAGATCTGTATTTGTTTTTTAGAGGTCGAAATGAATATGCCATTTTGAGAATCTTGTAGGTACGCAGACTCCACTTCACGAGCATGCCATCTTGTAGCTGCATATAGTTAGCATTTACTGCAATCGAGCAGAGCCACCAACAGGTCATAAAACAGTGCACGTAGCATTCTCTCAGGTTATGTCTCTTCCCTCAGTTTTAAGAGATACGCTTATAAAAGAACAAAATGCATAAATCTTACTATTTTAAAAAATAAAACAATTCACACACACTCTCTCTATATATGAAAAATACTGCTCGTGCATTTCAAAAGAAGGGGTAGATTTTATACCTTTTATTCTTAGTTTTACAAAATTTTAAATAGTTTGTAGTAAAAATATAAAAAAAAAAAAATTAAAATGGTCGGATGGAGAAGGAATCTATACCACCAGGTCCATTTCAATTGAACACGAAACATAGCCCTGCCAGAGAAGCTAGACTGTATGCCATACAAGAACTTGAAATGTTTCAAGAGATCGATTCAGTCGAGCCGAATCATTTTGTATTATTTTTTTTTGAAAAAAAGATAGCATGCTACCCGCTTCATTCACCGAAAAAATGAACTAAATCATAAGAGTGAGACAACTAGGTCTTCCGAGGTACCGAAAAAAAAAAAAAAAAAAAAAAAAAAAAAACCGAAACTCCTGGGTCGGGTTAAGCTCCTAGGTTCCTCCAATGCGTTAACTCCCGTCCAACCCAACTAATAGCGCTAAGGGGATCCGTGTTAGATTCCCGAAAAATGACCATGTATCTAATATACCACAGCACCCGCCAATGCGCTGATAGAAACGTTAAAGATTCGTTTCCCCGTATCGGGCCCTCCCCTTCCCTCCACCTCTCCCGCACCTCACGGACCCCACCCCCTAACGCATCGAAACCGACGCCCCGTTCTCCCGATCCAATCACGAACCGAGCGTAAACGCATTCCAAGAGTAGATGAACGGTCGTCTCGGCGAGTGTACCACATAGTACACATCGGTTATTCCCCGTTCGTCCTCTCTTCTCAAGATTATCCGCCGTGAGGATCCAGTTCTTAAGAACGGGCCAGATGAAAAGCTTAACTTTGAGTGGCATCTTCAGCCTCCAGACGGACGAGGCTACAGGATCTCGCAGACCCCCGTCGCTGAGCACCCTGTAAGTCGACTTTACGGTGAACCAGCCTTTATCGTGCCATCTCCAAACCACTCTATCCTCTGTATTCTCCGGCGCGACCTCCCCCACCTATCCCTTAAGTAGGCTTACGCGCTCCCTAATAGTCCTTCCCCTCGAAGCCACCCCTCTTAAGATTCTCTGCCACCTCCACCTGTTGCGGTCAAGGTAGGACCAAACTCTGATTGTCCTCCTCACCACCTCGTTGTACAGACCAGGGAAGAGGGACTGTAAGGTAACCTCCCCACACCATCTGTCGTTCCAGGAATTGATCGATCTCCCGTCCCCAAACGCATAGGAAACACCCCCATAAAGATGTCTCTGGTACCGATGACGCTCCTCCACCATTGAGATGCCGGTTTAAAAGAGCTCCCCTCCCTCAGGGGTACCCTCTTTTGGTAATACAACCCTCTAATCAGTTTGTTCCACTACAGCTCACAATCTGAGAAAAACCTCCACCACCATTTGCAGAGGAGGGCGTCATTCATAACGCTCAAATCCAGAATACCCAACCCCCCTTCATTCTTATTGCTGCACACAACTCCCCACGCAGCTAAACGCCCTCCCCCGTGTAGGTTCGAGGAACCAGTCCAAAAGAAATCCCGTCTAAGAGCCTCAATGCGTTTAACTACCCATTTTGGCGCCTTGAAGGTAGAGAGGAAATACAGCAGAAGGTTGGTGAGTACTACATTAACAAGAATGAGCCTTCCACATCTTGAAAGCAACTTAGCCTGCCACCCCTCAATTTTACTTTGAATCTTGTCGATGACCCCTCTCCAGTCATCCTTCCTCAACTTCTTATTGGATAAAGGTAGACCAAGATAATTCGTTGGGAGCACGCCTACTTTACAATCCACAATCCTCGCGAGCCTGCTCCCTTTGCCTTTGATACTCCCGGTGTAGAACAGCTATGTTTTGTCCCTATTAACTTTAAAACCGGAAGCCCACTCAAACAGGTGCCACAGAAATCTTAAGTGTCTAATCTGCTTTTTCCGGGCTTCACAGAAAAAGAAAGTATCGTCCACGTATTGTAATAAAGAAACCCGACAATCCTCGGCCGGGCCTAGCCCCCTAATAAGATGATTCTTGACCGCCTCATCCGTCATACGTGCTAAGCTCTCGGCCACCATAAGAAACAGGTATGGCGAGATAGGATCCCCTTGCCTCACCCCTCTTTTACACTTGATCCAGCTCGTGGCCTCTCCATTCACGAGCACGACCAAATTCGCGTTCCCAATACACTACTGAACCCACCCGCGCCATCTTCCATCGAAGCCCAACCATTCCAAAACTTTTCCCAAAAACGGCCAGCTGATGCTATCATAGGCCTTTTCAAAATCCACCTTAACACCCACACCCTCACAGTTTGTCCTACTACACCACCCGATTAGCTCGCTAGCTGGCGCAACCACATCGGTAATGTTCCTTCTTTTGAGGAAGGAAGATTGTGACTGAAAGATCAAGAAGCGTAGAACATGAGCTAATCTGTTAGCTAGAACTTTCGAGATGATCTTTTGAATCCCATTAATCAGGCTAATCGGCCTAAAATCGCTCGCCTTCCGGGCGCCTTCTTTTTTTGGTATCAAACATACATATGAATAGTCAATCAGCCCTGTGGAAATTTAGTTTTCGTGCAAATCTAGAAAAATTCTGCCAATATTCTCCTTCAGGGCATCCCAAAATACTTGATAGAACCTGATGGGGAACCCGTCAGGCCCCGGGGCTTTGTCACCTCCAAGTTGGAAGATCGTTGCCTTAATCTCTTCCCGACTGAAGGGCACAGACAAAATCTCTCGATCCCCGTCAGAAAGACGTCTCGATTGAAATAAAGCACTCCAGTCGCCGACGTCCGTCATCCTGGAACAGCTGGGGGGAAAAAGTTCTTTGAACTTTCGCGCGAAGTAAAATTTCTTATCCTCTTCAGAATTGAAGACACTCCCGTCATCCTCGATCACCCCTATCAGGTTGGATCGCTTCCGCCCATTCGTGAAAGCATGAAAGAATTTATTATTCCCATCCCCCTCTAACAACTACCATTGCTTAGCTCTAGCTTTCCATATCGGTTCCTTATCGTCTAATACCTTGTTAAGCAAACCCCTCAGCTCTTCCCTCTTAGCAAACAGCTCTAGTGTGAGGTACTGTTGTTCCTCAACTCTATCAATTTCCTGGACCTCCAACAAGATCTCCCGCTCTTCGCCTTCACACTATAAAAATGTTCGGCACACCATTGTCTAATCCTATTACGACAGTGTCTTAACTTAGCCGTGAAGTTTAGAATCCCCGATTTAGTGCTACCGGTTTCTCGCCACCAGGTCGGGACACTCGAGACAAAATCCTCGTGTTTTAACCAAACCTCCTCAAACTTGAACACTTTTCCACGCCTACCGCTCTTCCCACCTGAACAAAGTAAGATAGGGCAATGATCCGATGTTAGCCTCGGCATTGCCTTGACCGTCGTCAGCGGGAAGGTCGCGTCCCACTCCGTCGATACGAGAAAACGGTCGAGCTTCGCGAGGGACGGCGATCGCTGCATATTCGACCAGGTAAAGCGTTGGTTCGACATAGGTAAATCGATGAGGGCAAGCTCATGAATGAAGTCCATTAAATAGACGAGACTCTCTTGACCCCGACCTCCCCCCACTGCAATCCTCAGCGACTCTGGTTAGATTGAAATCCCCGCACAACACCCAGGACCCCCCGCAACTGTGCTTAAGCAACGCCAGTTTCGAACAGAAAACTTCTTTCCTTTCCCACGATGCTGGGCCGTACACGTTCGTAACGAAGAAAACCGCTCCGCTCGCCCTATGGGTTAACCGAACAGTGATAGGGAAAAAATGAACGATAACCTCTGAACACTCAAAACATCTAGAGCTCCAACACGTGATCAAACCTTCTGATGCGCCGTTGGCCTCAAGAAACTGTCGCTTGTCCAAAAAAGGGCCAGTGAAGCTACGAAGGAAGGAGCAGGACACCTGCTGGACTTTGGTTTCCTGGAGGCAAACCACAGCACTACGAAGCGACGAAATCACATGACGTACTACATTACGCTTAGAATGATTGTTAAGTTCATGAACGTTCCAACTACAGACGTTAATCATTCGAACACAACAGACACCCAAACCCAACAACACAGCCACAACAAACCACACCCACTCCCTCCACAAGCCCGAGCAACGCCCTCCAGAACACCACACATGCCCCCCACCACCCAAACACGACACCACAGAAAGCTAAGCCCCAAAAAGTCCCCAACCAGGACCCCACCCCGACAATCCAGAACAACATCTTAATCCTTATGGGCAACGAATTCCAAGAAAGAATCCACCTCTCCCATGCTAAGCCGCACCCCACACAACAAGCTCTTGTCATGGATCCTCTTTCGTTTGGGAAACAAGCGATTCCCTCGCCCCTCTATTCCGCCAGTGTTCATAAGGCGAGCCTTCCTAGCTATAGCCAAGTCCAAGATCGGCGACGCCTCCCTGTTTGCCAAACGAAGGCTACTGCGAACAGCCATTCTGCAATCTCCCACATCCCCTGTGCCAATGCCAGGAGCCGCTACCCCGCCGCCCTCCCCAAGCACCACCTTTCCAACAACTCCCAGTCCCCCTGCAAAGCAGTCAAACCCAAGTCGCGACAAACAGGAGTTCCAATCGTATCGCCAATGGACTTGCAGTTTGCCCCCTAGTCCAGCGAGTCCTCTACATCAGCCACACCCCTAGTACCATTCTCGCCCAACGCCATCACCGATTCCACCCCGCTCGGCCCCCACCAACATGGTTTCAGCAAATTGCCCCAACTCCACACCAAAGCCCACAGGCAACCATCCACCTCCACGTGCACCCCACATACATTAAAAGCCAAAGTAGTCCACCTCCTGCTACCCCCCTCCAGGCCATCATTACCCCCACACTCCACCACCCCCCAAAAAAGCTTCCCCACCAACTCCTCCAAAGCCTTGGGAGATGAGCCCAACCCAAACCTCCTGTCATCAAGACCACACCGAGCCACCATTAAACCACCTTCCAAATTCGGATCTGCAGCCCTTACGCCTCTCCCAACTCCACCGTGGTCTGCAACCGGAAAGGTGCAAGCCTCCACACCCCCCGACGCCTCGACCCCCGCGCTTCCCCCACACCCCGTCGTTGGGTCTGTAGCACCCACGCGCCTCGCTACCTCGGCCCTCGCGCCCCGCTGCACCGTCACCCACCGACGGACAACACCTCACGCGCGGCCCCAGTCCCCCTTGGAAGAGGCGCCTAGGCGAGTCCCATCGCCACCCCGACGGTGCCCTAGGAACCAGTGTCGGTTGACCTCGACCAGCGTGCAGGCTCGCTTGGCTCCGACGTTCCACCAAGCCCCGTGCGGTCCAGCGTTCCGACGCCGCTCCAGTCCGCCGGAGGGTGGACGAGACAGCCCTCTAGCACCGACCGCCGGCCCGACAACCACCCCGGTCATCTCCCTAGGATCCTGAGAAGCAACGTGGTTCACCGAAATCTCGGATCTATGGTCCTGCTCCTGCTCCACCTCAATGCCTTCCCCCCTCCTCGCCGCCACCCTCCTCGCCCGCACCTCCCCCGCCGATCCCCCTCCCTCCCCCACGCGGATCGCCATCCCGGAACCCCGCGTCCGGTCCGTTCAGCGACGGAGGGGGTGGATAATCACCACCCCCGTCCCTGCTCGGCTCGGTGCTTTCCAGGTGGACATGAATATCGATTATCTCGCCCCCCAGCACGAGCGACAGTCGGAGGGGGATCTCCCTTACGTCATCAACCGCTATCCGGCATCGATAGGCCCGCAAGTCCGACATCTCCTTGCTCATTTCATCCGCCCGGATAAACCGTCCGAACCCACTCACCATAGAGGCGATCCGAGCAGTGGTCCAGCACTCAAAAGGGACGTTGCGCAGCTGGATCCATGTCGAATACCGTGTTCGATGAGGCCGAGCGTTCCAAAAAGGTCCCCAGTTGTAGCACCTCAGCCAAATAGCCTCCAAGGTGACGAGGCGCCTCATGATGAGCGTCTCAGTTGAGACCCACCCAGGCAGAATGATCACGAAGTCACGTTTGCAATATCTTGCGATGAAAAATAATGCGGATATCCACCGAACCGTCGTGCCAGGGCATTTGCTATGGTTTGCTGAGGTGCAAGCCCCAGATCAGCCGGTTGCTCGACGTCCGCAAGCAGAGCATTACGCTTCAACTCGGTACGCCTAATATATTTCTCAGTATAAGGAGCATAAGCCTTGAGATTTGCGACGCGTTCGCGACGATGACCACCCCGGATTCTATTCATGGCTGTCGGCTCCTCCCCTCTGTCTACTACACTCATGTTCGAGCCCTTACACCCACCCGCAGCTGAAGCACCTCACGGGGTCTCTACAAACGGCCACCAAGTGGTCGCTCACAAGACACCGAAAACACCTCCTCGATTTCTAAATCTTCACCGCACCCCTCCCAAGCACAGAAGGCCGTCCCCTCCCACAGTAGGTTACAAGAGGAGTCTTGGGTGGATGCTCGAAAAGCTGCCTCATAAGCGCCTCTTTATAGGAAAGGGAACCAGGTCGTAGGTGATCACGTCCACCCCACCCCTCCTGAAGAACTTCCACCAACCCCTTCTTAACTTTGGTCTGCTCCAACTTACCTTCTTCATGCTCCACCAAGGTGGATCCGTCCACAGGTGCTTTTAAACTCTCGCTAAGGCTGACATCCGAATCCCTTAGCTAGATTCTCTTATCGCTTAACTCTCTACCTACTACGACCGTCCTCCTCAACCGCTTACTTTCTACCTTAAGCTTCCTAAAGTCGCTCAGACCTCCTCCATTAATGCAGAGGTTATCATCTTCAGGAGCAACCTCCTTTAAGTCTCCATGAAAACACTCTCCATTAATGCCCGACGCTACACCAACAACAGCTGCCCCCTTTAATTCCCTCTGTTGGGGCTTTGAAACACTCGCAGAAGGCCTATCCAACTTTTTCACCCATCTCCTGCTGAGCCCCCCTCTCTCCTTCATGCTCAAACCCATCATTTTATATTATTCAAAATGAAAAGAGCTACAGTGTTTGGTAACAAAATTAAGAATACTCTTAAAAAAGTTGTAAAAACTACTCTGAGAAAACAGTAGATGCAGAAATTGAAGAAAATGAAAAAAATTATGGTCGCTGGCTTACACGATTGCATGACTATTGCCTAACTTGTATGAGTTGCAAAATTTACGCCCTATAATTTTGTACCATCCATTTTCGAAATTATTCATATCTCTATTTGGTTGGTAAAGTCAATAACCAACTCTAGTTTTGATTCTTTTGATCAATTGACTAAAGGAGCTGATAATCAACTTTTTACTTAGATAGTTAATTCCGAATTATTTTCTGACAAGGGCTAAGTGATTTTGATCGGCTTATAATTTGTCCATGCATGCATTATTGATCCGTCGGAGGAGGAGGCAATGTCGCAGCGCCTCCCCGATGGATATCTGAAACCCAGATGAGAGAAAAAAGAAGACGAAGAATATATTTGTAGGTAGAAGAGTTTTCTATTTTTATTCTCTAACTGGAAATACCTTTACAAGAGCCAATAGACCCCTATTTATAGCCCTTAGGCTTACAAAAGATAAAAAAAATAACAATTTTATTCTTAACCAATTTGGCTTTATCCAATTTTGGTTTAACAACCCGATCCTTCTAAAACTATCTCGATCCTTATCCTAACCGAAGTAGTTGTAACTGCCTCCGCCTTATCCTTAATGGTTGAGACTTATCCGAAGTTGTTGTAACCGCCTCTCCCTATTCTCAATGGTTGAAATTTATCCAGAATTTAGATCGTCCCAGATCATGGCTCCCCAAATTTTGAGAGGAACCAGCACATGCTGGATCTAGAACTGCAAGCAAGGAAATTGGGTTTCTCCAGCTTCCCTTGTGAACCACTTAGCGACACTTGGTTTTTGACCTTTCTGTCCAATACGGAAGGCTTCACGTTCACCTTTGCATGTCGTTGTGACCTTGTGTTCCAGAATAGTATCATCAGCTAGCTACTCTTCATGTTCTACCACGAGATCCTCCATAGGTAGTACTTCTCCGGGCTCATCGTCTAGCATTGACGGCTCGAAGGACTTTAGATTCTCGATATTGACGACCGAATACATGTTCATGTATGCGAGCAACTCTAGTTGACACGCATTCTCACCAATCTTGTGCACGATCTTGAAAGGTCCATAGCGGATGGGCTTAAGCTTTTTACCCTCGCCTTTCAAGCGATCTTTGCTGAGATGGAGCCAGACTAGATCACCCTCTTGGAAGTTGCCTTTCACCCGTTGTCGGTCATGTCTTGAATGCGGTCTTCCAGGTGTCATTCTCTCGGACTCGAACCTGATGATAGCCTGACTTCAGGTCCAGTTTGGTGAAGTAGCGAGCATGCTTCAATTGGTCCAAGAGATTATCGATCCGCGGCAAGGGGTACCGATTCTTGATGGTGATTTTGTTGATGGCGCGGTAGTCGATACACATTCGCCACCCGCCATCTTTCTTTGACACCAACACGATCGGGGAGCCACAGGGGGAGCTACTCGGTTTTATAGCACCACTCTCGAGTAACTCGGTCACCTGTCGCTTTATCTCCTCATTCTCCATTACCGAGTTTCGGTACATGCCGAGATTCGGTAACGGAGCGTCGCTGATCAATTGGATCTCATGTTCCACGATTCGCTTTGGTGGCAGTCCCTGGACTTCTTGGAACAGATCCTGATGCTCGCCTATCAGCCTGGCGACGTCGTTCGTTCTCTCTTTGCATGCTAGGCTCAATACCTTGCGGTTTGCCTCATCCGATTCAACTGGCTGAATGACCAGTAAGGCAAACTTTTGACAGGCATTGATCATCCTCTTGGCCTGGCAAGCGATTACCAGGTCTACAGTTGTTATTGTTGACAATGGTTCTGTGGTGAACAAAAACTTTTGTCCATCCTTAATGAATTGATATTGCTGAGGACGACGGAAGAAGATAGCGTCGCGATCCCATAGGTAGGGACTGCCGAAGATGATGTTGCAAATGTTCAGCGGCACAACCTCGCACACCATTTCATCGATATAGATGCCAGTCACTGCAAACTTCACTTTGCACTGGCGATCGATCTTCATCTCGATATTGCTGTTGATCCACTCCAATGGATATGGGTGTGGGTGTGGTGTAGTCGACAAACCCAGTTTTTGAACTAGGTTCTCCGAGATCAAGTTCTTTTGGCTGCCGGGATCGATAATAGCATCGATCACCTCATTCTTGACTTGAACTCGAAAAGTGAACAACTCCTCTCTCTTATCAGTCGGATTTGATGGGCACAGGCTTGTCTCCTTCGGCATAGCCATCAGAGACAAGCTAGTGGCCGCTTGATCAATCCGTCCGATTAAGGTAGGAGCATACTTGTCGATGCTGCCATTGTCATTGTCGTTGCTGTTGTGCGTCTGCCACGATCGTCCTTCTTCTTCGGTCTCAACTCTGGATGGAGCTTCCAACATTGATCCTTGACATGTCCTGTGATTTTACAATGATCACAATACAAATCAGGATCAGAGGGGCCCTTCTTTTTAGAGCCCTTCTTTTGGCCTTTTTGAAGCCCTCGGCAGGCTCCCTAGAAGGCTTCTCCCCGCGAGACAGTTTATTCTTCCGCTCGATTGCCATGGCTGTTTGGCTTGCCAAGGTGATATCACGAACACCGAAGAGGCGGAGTTCATCATTGATATGCTCCTGTAGGCCGGCAGTGAATTTGCGAAAAATCTGTGGATCGTCAAGGGAGATGCCAAGCGCCAATGCTTGGCGCCGGAAGTCGGTGGTGTAGTCCTGCACAGTCTGGTCGCGCCTTTAGCGCAGGATATGCCAGCGCTTCCATCGCTCTTCTTCATACCCCATAGGGTAGAATTCCTGGCGGATCAATCGTTTAAACTGACTCCAGGTAAAATCCTCATTGGTGGAAGTTTGGAGAATAGCCTTCTACCAAGTTTTAGTTTTGCGAAAATTACCTTGTTCGCACTACTATAGTTGTAGAGGTCGAAGTACGTCTCCAGTTGGTCGAGCCAAGCGTCCAATTTTTCAGCGTCGACAGTGCCGTCGTAGTTGGGGATCTCGATCTTGGCCTCAACCTTGAACGGTTGTGACCTTCCTTCTGCAAGCGACGGAGCGATGCTTCCGTCATCGTCAGAGTCGTCGTCGTCTCGCGCACCCAAGGTACCCTCAGCAGCGCCCTTCATCGGCGTCACACGCGCCTTTGGAGGAGTTCCTGAGAGTCGGCCGCTCTTCTCCACCGGTATTGTCGATGGTGCTGCAGATTGGGCCTTGATCCAATCTAAGACGGTCTTCATGTCGGCAGACAACGTCGCAACTTTGGCGGCAAGGTCGGCCGTTGTCACTATCCGCTCGTCTGCGAACATGGTAGGCGGGCTCTTCGTTTTCCTCGTCGATGGCCTGCGGAAGATGTCGAGGACGGAGAGTTGTTTGCTGGTATTTTTGTAGACGCTTCTAGTTCTCACCATACGCCAGGATCTGGCGCTCTGATACCACTTGATCCGTCGGAGGAGGAGGCAATGTCGCAGCGCCTCCCCGATGGATATCTGAAATCCGGATGAGAGAAAAAAGAAGACGAAGAATATATTTGTAAGTGAAAAAGTTTTCTATTTTTACTCTCTAACTGGGAATACCTTTACAAGAGCCAATAGACCCTTATTTATAGCCCTTAGGCTTACAAAAGATAAGAAAAATAATAATTTTATTCTTAACCAATTTGGCTTTATCCAATTTTGGTTTAACAACCCGATCCTTCTAAAACTATCTCGATCGTCCCGAATCAATTATTTTCTAATTCAAATCGATCGGCTCAACCATCTTAACCGTATCGTTTGTCATGTAGCAATTTTTTATCTCAACAATGTGTAAAACGAATAGTTACAGGCCTCTTGTGATTCACATTAATTCACTTGTTTTAATCTTTTTTTAATTAAAATCTCAATGGGGTGATATTAATCCTCCAATTAAGGATGCAAGATGTCCATCTCGCTTCGCTACAAGGAGTGTACACAAATAATATTTTTCTATTAGAAATAGAAGGGTTGAAGAGATTAGTGTGTAAAATTAGGTTTATAAGGAGGAAATAAAATTTATATTCATTTTTTAGATGTATAATTAAATAGCATTAATCTAATACTAATATGCCAAAAAATTACTGCCCTGCACTGTGTATAAACACAATCACATGCTGTACCTCTAAAATTGTATAATATAACTCATAGAATTAATTTTTAATTTATTTGTTGTGTGCAGAAAATAAATTTGACTCCACACATCTGAAGTTAAAATATTTTTTTATACAGATCCAAAATATAAACTTAAATTAAATAAAAATAAAATAGAGACATGCAGGCTACAAGATTCCAAATAAGGACATTCCGTTCTAATAGTACTACGTACGTTAAAATATTAAATAATATAAAAAAAATTTAATTATTTCTAAAACTTACGCCTATGTTCTGATATTATTTAATAGTAAGAAAGTATGCACCGGGTGCAGCAAATAATTTCTCGGAATCTATCGATCCCATGTTTGAGCTGGCACTAGATCAAATTGAAGAGTCTGAAGAGACAGTTTAGAGTAGGGGTGTCAACGAGCCGAACACGAGTGAGTTGGGGTCGGCTCTTGTTCGGTTCGTTTAATAAACAAGCCGAATACGAACTGGCTCGTTTAAATATCGAGCTGAAAAATTCGGCTCGTGTTCTGCTCGTTAATAAACGAGCCGAACACGAGCTGGCTCGCGAACAACAAGTTTAATTCTCATTCCTACTACTAGGTTTTAACTCGGCTCGTGCGAGCTGGCTCGCGAACAACAAGTTTGATTTTCATTCCTACTATTAGGTATAAAGTTAAAAAAAAATTAAAAAATTAAAATTTTAATCTAATAATTAAAATTCAAAAAAAATTGATGGCTTAAAATCTATATAGTAATATATATATATATATATATATATATATATTCATATTCGAGCTGTTATCGAGCCGAACACGAACGAGCTAACCCCAGCTCGTGTTCGGCTCGTTTATTAAACGAGCTAAAAAATTCGGCTCGTGTTCGGCTCGTTTACTAAACGAGCGATTCGATCTCGAGCTCATTTCGAACCGAACACGAATTAGCTCGCGAACAACGAGCTGGATTGCCACCCCTAATTTAGAGCACACCTGTTTCGACCCGAGCACATGACTACGAGAGTTTCTGAGAAGGGTACAAAATTTAAAGCTGCGAATATAGCTCCCATGTTTTGTATTATAGATCACCTACTTTTATGTATATGTTTCTCTTTGACAATAATAATATTAAATTTGTTAATACCTCATCTTCATTCTAAATAGAAGATTAAGTAACTATAAACTAAAAAAATTTTATATATATATATATATATATATATATATATATATATATATATATATATATATATATATATAGAAAGAGAAAGAGAGAGAGTGTGTATGTTCGGCTATTATACTTATACAAGTATCAAAATAATAAATACTTATAAATTTTTTATCATTATATCTATTTTTTTAACTAATTTTATTTTTTAAATTTTTTTATTTTACCAACCACTCACTTAACTCAAATAGTCCACTACCATTCTGAACATACATCTTTTTATTCAAAAATTAAAAATCTATAATATTTAATATTTTTAAAAATATAAAAACTAAATTTTATATATATATATATATATATATATATATATATAGGAAAATACTACTTGTACACCCCATTTGGGGGTGTACATCGCACACCCCACCCATTCAATGAGTGGGGTGTGGTGAGAGGTCACTTCACAATTTGTGAAGTGACCCCCCCACCCTTAGATGGGTGGGTGTAAGATGTACACCCCCTTTGGGGGTGTACATGTAGCGTTGCTCATATATATATATATATATATATATATATATATATATATGGGTCGAGGTTCAATAAATCCACACAAAATAATTTTGTCGAGTTGTCGACGTTCGAGATAATCGCAGCGGGCATAATAGCGAAGTTGTACACCTCAATGTCAAGTCAAAATTATCATACGTTTCCATTCAAGAGCCACGAAGTTAATAAGGGGACATTATTATTTTTAGAAGAAATTGGACATCATCACACGCCCACGTCTTATGATCTTCTAAGATAACGAGTCATTAAAAGCAAAATGCCAAATTATAGATTTATATAGGAGCAGTATAAATACAAAACATTCTCTCAAAAAAAGTATAAATACAAAACAACGTCATGCATGATCCACTATTACAAATATATATCTCACCAAAATTTTTTTGGTCTGCTTACCTGCATGGTAGGGTTTTAGAAGCTCATTTTACTACAATTATTTTGTAATCACATGGTGGGATTTTATTAGAGTGTTTTTTTCTCCTTTTTTTTATTTTTGAAAAGCAAAGAACAAAAAAAAAAACCTCTAACTTTAATTTGTAAATTATATTATAGTTTGAAAAATATATAGTATTATTCTCCGGGGAGGCGGCGACAAGCTACTTAGGTAAAGCCAACTAAGTATATATGAGAGCCCCTCTCTCTCTCTCTCTCTCTCTCTCTCTCTCTCTCTCTCTCTCTCTCTCTCTCTCTCTCTCTCTCTCTCTCTCTCTCTCTCTCTCTCTCTATATATATATATATATATATATATATATATATATATATATATATATATATATATATATATATATATATTATTAATAGTATCAAATTATTAGTATTATAAAGTTTTTGACTATTAAATTAAGAAAAATGTGGTTGGAATAATAGTGAGATTGTAAAATTTAATAATTAGTTGAAAAAAATAATACGATCTAACAAATAAAAATAATCAAAAGGATTGGGGACACCGAAGTCGACCGCCTTCATCCTCTGCTTCATGAGCAAGGAACCAAAAAATCCAAAAAAAAAAAAAAAAAAAAGAAAAAGAGAGGGTGAAGTCTCACTTTGCTATGCTTAAGCCAAAATTTACTCTATAATATACATTTATTAATAAAATTATTATTAACACTACAAAAAAATTATACTGTAATGATATTTTTAAGTATTTTAAAAATGTGAAAAAAATATTGTTAGCAAAAATGCAAACACTTATTATTACTGTTGCTATATGTGCAGTTGCTAGGATGTATAGCGATACATTATTGTAATGTGTCCCAAAAATATATTTCTATAACATAATTTTGTTGTATTATAATTTTACTTAAAAGAAAAAAAAGAGCTTAGTTGTGTGTGTACACACGCACACATACACACACTCATATATATATATATACATATATATATATATATATATATATATAAAGAGAGAGAGAGAGAAAGAGTAGAGCTTATATACTTTTAAAAGTACAAGCTCAACTATACTTGTGAATTTTTTACCATTAGATTTGTATTGAAATTTGTGCTATTGTAATTAAAGTCAACTAGAAAGAAAGAAAAAAAAAAGTAAATTGCACAAACCTCAATGCAAATCAAATGGTAAAAAATTCACAAGTATAATTGGACTTGTGCTTTTGAAAGTATATAAGCTCTACTCTCTCTCTCTCTCTCTCTCTCTCTCTCTCTCTCTATATATATATATATATATATATATATATATATATATATATATGCTTAAAGTTTAAGACCATATTATTGGACTTGTGCTTTTGAAAGTATATAAACTCTACTCTCTCTCTCTCTCTCTCTCTCTCTCTCTCTCTCTATATATATATATATATATATATATATATATATATATATATATATATATATATATATATATATATATATGCTTAAAGTTTAAGACCATATTATTTATTTATTTAAAAAAAAAAGATATTAAGCTGATAGAATTGTTGTTAGGTAAAATAAATATCGGCTTCAAAGTAAGAGAACACAAAAAAGAGATTGCGCTTAATTGTGAAGATAATATGACAATTTTGTTTGATATTATGGACTTCGCAGACATATATATATATATATATATATATATATATATATATATATATATCACTACAACAAAATTATACTATAGCGACACTTTTAAGTGTTTCTAAAATCTAAGAAAAGTATCGCTAACAAAAATACTGACACTTATTATTAGTGTTGCTATATGTGCCGTCGCTAGAGTGTATAGCGACACATTTTTATAATATGTCCCAAAAATGTGTCCCTAGCTATAATCTAATTTTAGATATAAATGGAATATAGATATGACACTTATACAAAAATGTCACAAACATGTATCTCTATAACTTAATTTTATATATATAGAGACACAAACATGTGTCTATATATATATATATATGCTTGATATTATGGACTTTGTGGACTTATATATATACATAAATATGTGCAAGATATTACGGACTTCGTGGATTTATATGTACATAAATATATATATGAATCAGTCAAACCTTTAATTTTTATTATATAGCACTACAACAAAACTATGCTATAGCGACACTTTTAAGTGTTACTAAAAACTAAAAAAAAATGCTGCTGAAAAAAATATCGACACTTGTCATTAGTGTCGCTATATGTGCCGTCGCTAGGGTGTATAGCGACACATTACTATAATGTGTCCCAAAAATATGTCCCTATAATCTAATTTTGGATATAGATGAACTAAAAATGAGACACTTGCAAAAAAGTGTCACAAACATGTGTCCCTATAACCTAATTTTGTTGTAGTGTAATAATATTCATACAAAATTATTGTCATCATTATTATTACAAAAAAAAAATATTATTTGGAATATGATATTTTGATCACGATCAGTTTAATCGGAGGTGGCTCGAATGTAATAAGGACAGTGTAATTAACCGGGTATCTGTGGTACCCGGAAAGCATGAACCCTTCTAATTTCTTATTCTTTTAAGTTTGTTTCTGACTATATATTTTTCTCACTATCAAAAGATATATAGTCAAGAAAGGTACAATCCCCCATATTTATATAAAAATGTTTCCACCACATTCACGTTTTCTCTCTTTTTTGGGAAAACAAATGTATGTCAAGATTATTTTGTGTTGATGAAAGGAGAGCAAGTAGGTGGCCTTTATATATTAGTTGGCGAGACTCACGTAGGAGAAGCGGTTGTTGCAAGCGCAAAGGTGGAGTCTTCAACGGTGTGGCATCGTCGTTTGGGACACATGAGCGAGCGCATATTGCAGGTGTTATCCAATCGTGAATTTCTTTCTGGTTACAAGTTTGCACCATTAGATTTTTGTGAAGATTGCATCTACAGGAAGCAACGAAAGTTGTTATTTTCTCTATCACATCAAAAAAGTAAGAAGAATCTCGAGTTGATTCATTCGGATACTTGGGAGTCACCCGATATTTCGTTGGGCAGATATTCTTACTTCATTTCATTTATTAATGATTACTCTCGGAATGTTTGGGTCTATATTCTAAAGCGAAAGTCCGATGTGTTTGAGACTTTTAAGAAGTTCAAAACTCTCGTAGAGAATAAAAATGATTTAAAAATTAAATGTTTACGTTCTGATAACAGAGGGGAGTATTGTTCAAGAGAATTTGACGAATTTTGTATTGAGTATAGAATTAAGTGGCATCTTACGGTACTCGGTACACCGCAATAAAACGGTGTAGTGGAGAGGTTAGATATAACACTCATGGAGAGGGCCCGAAGCATATTGAGTATCTCAAAACTCGACAAGAGATAGTGAGCACGGCTCATTATTTGATTAATCGAGCGCCGACAAAATCACTTGATTTGGAAACTCCTAAAGAAGTCTGGAGCCGCAAGTCCGTTGATTACTTCTATCTTTGTGTCTTTAGATGTGATGCTTATGAGTGGATACCGAAGGAGAAAATAACAAAATTGAACAAGAACTCTAGGAGGTGCATGTATATTTCTTGATTATGCGAAAGGTCTTAAGAGGTATCGATTGTGGAACCTTACTACCCACAAGATAGTCGTAAAGTCGTGATATTGTCTTCAATTAATCAAGGAAAAGCAAGATGATGATGTTATGATTCCAATTAAGCTCTTTAAAGCACGTGATGAGGTGCAAGTTGAGCAAGCACAGCAGGACGACGAAGTGGTTGATGATGAACAAGACTTGGAATCTCCGCAATCATCCGAAGATACAAATTCACCAGTAGAGTCGCCAGCGAATTCCGGGCGTCCTAGGAGGGTCATTAGACCTCCTGCGAGGTATAATGACTATATCACTTTATTTATTCCTTATGCTAACTATGTTAGTATATATGTTGCTTTGGCGGAGGAAGATGAGCCAATTTCGTATAAGGAGGCTTGTAAGTCGACCGATGCTGGGAAGTGGCAATGCGCGATGGAGGAGGAGATGGAGTCAATTCGGAAGAACAAAACTTGGGAACTTATTGATTTGTTGAGGGAAAGGAACGCGATTGGATGTTAGTGGGTATTTAAGGTGAAGAATGATACATATGAGAATGTGGAAAGGTTCAAGGTAAGATTAGTGGTGAAGGGATATGCTAAGAAATCGGGAATCAACTTCGATGAGATCTTCTCACCGGTGGTTCGTCTTATCACTATTTGGGTCATTTTGGCGATCACGGCAGTCATGAATTTGGAACTCGAGCAGTTGGATGTAAAAATAACTTTCTTGCATGGTGACCTGGAAGAGGAGATATATATGTCGCAATCGGAAGGCTTTGTTGAAAAAAATAGGGAGTATTTGGTTTGTCGGTTGAACAAATCGTTGTAGGCTTGAAACAGGCGCCAAGGTGTTGGTACAAACGATTTGATTTATTTATTATGAGTTTGAGTTTTGATAGGCTTGAAGCGGATCATTGTGTATATTTCTACGATTATGATGATGAGAATTTCTGTATTTTGTTATTATATGTCGATGACATGGTGATCGCCGAAAATAACAAGGGCCGGATATTTATCTTGAAGACTCAGTCAGCCGGTGAGTTCGATATGAAGAACTTAGGAATCGTGAATCAAATACTCCGGATGAATGTACTATGGGAGAGAAAGAATAGAAAAGTTTGGCTTTCACAGAATGGTTATGCGGATAAGGTTCTGCGGCGTTTCAACTTGCAAAACGCAAAACCAGTTTCTATCCCTTTTTCTATTTATTTAAAATTATCGGCTAAGCAATCATCGGGTATGGAGGCAGAAAAGGTCGACATGGCTCGGGTACTATATTCATCGGCAATAGGGAGTCTTATGTTTTTCATGGTGTGCACGAGACCCGACATTGCTCAAGTAGTGGGAACAGTGAGTCGGTATATGGCGAATCCAGATTATGGACATTGGAATGCAGTGAAATAGATCCTTAGATATTTGAGAGGCACTGTGGATTTCTCACTCTGTTATGGTTTTGCGGGTTTGGAATGCATCAGATATGTGGATGCAGATTTTGCAGGAGATAAAGATAGAAGAAAGCCTACCACGGATTATGTTTCTCCATGAGCGGTGGTGCTATTAGCTAGGAGTTGAAGCTTCAGCCGATAGTCGCTTTGTCGACAACGAAGGCGGAGTACATAGTAGTGACACATGCTTGTAAGGAGGCTATCTGGTTAAAAAGGCTTCTAGAAGAATTGAAAATGAAGTAAGATGTGGTGGGAGTGAATTGTGATTGTCAAAGTGTAATATACTTGGCGAAGAATTCGGTGTTTCACTCTCGATTGAAACACATTGATATTCGCTATCACTTCGTGAGAGATGTGGTTGATGAGGGTTTTATCTCATTATTGAAAATTCATACAGATGTGACGAATCCAGCGGATATTTTAACGAAACCGGTGACGCGAAAGAAGTTCAATTGGAGCATGACTTCTCTCGGTCTTGGAGTTACGTGAGGAGAGTGAGAATTTGGCAAGATTTTTAAATTTTGTGTGTTATGGAGCTCGACACATGTTTTTAAGTGGGAGAATTGCTAGATTATGGAAAACCATGTTTCGAGTCGATATCACAGTAAAAACGTTAAAAATTTAAGATTTCTGAATGTTGGGTACCGAAACTTGAAGTTTGTGTACCGATACTATAGAGTACTTCAGGAGTATCTCAGGAATTCCTCAAAACCCGAAGCTATGAAAAACTGTTTTTTGTATAGGGTACTGATACGTAAATTTGGGTACCGGAATGTGACCCTATTTTTGTATTGTGTATCTGTAATGACCCAGTCCACTAGCAATAATAACTCGTTGTGCTCAAACCACAGCCCAAAATGCTTAAACCCAGTTATTATTACTAGTGTCCATGTCTCATATAAACCCAATCACAATTCCATCCACATCCGATGTGAGATTATTGGGGGCGTCACAGACTCCCCCCGTTTAGGCCTGACGTCCTCGTCAGCCCAAACACACACACAGCAGCCCAAGATCACCAGGCGATGTGAGACTTGTCTCGCTAGCCCTGTCATCTGGACTCAGACTCAGCCAAGACTCATCACACACTTCCGGCTGGTTATTGGCTCTGATACCAAATGTAACGACCCAGCCCACTAGCAATAATAACTCGTTTGGCTCAAACCACAGCCTAAAATGCTTAAGCCCAGTTATTATTACTAGTGTCCATGTCTCATACAAACCCAATCACAATTCCATCCACATCCGATGTGGAACTATTAGGGGCGTCACAGTATCGGTAGTCAACTTTGAGTACCGGTACTCAACTCTGCGACGGGTAATATATGTTGGATTTGACTCTAATTTGATTCAATATTGTTTCTAAAAATTAAAAATTATTCAAGAATATTTTAAAAATGATTCTTAAGAGGATATTGATGACTAGAAGTGAATCGGAAATTCGGATGGACGGTGGAGATCGTTTTTAATTAGAATTAGATTTTTTTTTTTAGGTATATTAACTATTGTGTTCATATTTTAGATTTTATAGCTTCATTAAAAAAAAAAACTCTAATTAAGAGGAAAACGTGAAGAGTCTTTGTGAAAGAGTTTCTTATAATCCAATTTTATTCTTTATATTTTTGTGTCGTGGATTAATCGAATAACGCATTGAGCCGGTATTGTCCGTGTACGTAGGTTGACACATTATTGGCCGAACAACGTAAATTTTGTGTTCTTGTATTTTTTTATTCATTTTATTTGATTAGTTATTCTCATGCTTATTTTTTACGATCGTTCTCGTTTATTTTCATCTACGAAAGATTCTATTTTCGCTGCGCTCCTATGCTATGTGAATTGAGGTGTGCTCGGTAACCCACGGCCGGTTCCCTTCAACAAACTTTAAATCTACTGAAATCAATTAATTCTACAAGAATCTAGAAATGGGACTCAATTCTAGAATCTAGAATTGGTACTCAATTAGTTCTCCACTGCCACAAGATCACAGCCAAAGACTCCATTTGCAGCACTAAAGCTTCAAGAATCTAGAATTGGAACTCCAACCCCCTGTTATTGCTTCTCCTGCTGTTGTTGTTGCTATTTGCTTGCTTGCTGTGAGGGAGAGCAACAAATAGAGGGAAGTGAGGGAGAGCTCAAAGGTTGATCTTCAGTTCATCCAGTACATTGGTAACGTCCAAAATCACACCAATAATTCTTAGCGAAAATATGTGAAATTGGATTAAGAACCAAAATTTCAGCACGAGGCCAATTGGTTGGAACTCAAATAAAAACCAAAATTTTCCATTTACTAACATTCAATTCTGTCCAAACAATATCACAACCAGGAAAAGATGAAATTAAGATCACCCAAAATCCACCAAGATATATTTCAGCTAAAAGAAGAAATAAAAAAGAATTCATCAAAATCTAAACATTGGTCAAATTCAGCTCAAACTTAAAATTCCAGCCGTTGAGATGAATTTACTAAAAAATCCAGTTGAATAGGGCTACTTCACAAGCTCTCTTCTTCACCAAGAACTCATGCACAAGTGTCCCAGCAGCTAAACTTTATAAAATTTGAAAATCTCCCCAAAAAACTCCCCTGCTGGACTGCTATTGCTGCTGTAGCCTGCTGGTGATGCTGCCGTTGCTTTGTGCCCAGCTGCTGCTACTGCTTGCTTGCCCTGCTACCTGCCGAAGCTGTGGCTGCTGAGATCCAGCTAGCAAGAAAGGACAAGAAGGTGGAGGCTTGCTGCTTGTTAGGGTTTGATTAGATTTCTAGTTAAATTCTAATTGGATTAAAATTAATATTTAAATCTGTTGAAAATATATATTTCTTAAAAATTAAATATTAATTAGAATAACAATAACTAGAATTTGAATAGTTTTTTATGTAAACTATAAATATAGTATATGTGTTATTATTTGAAGTTGGTGTTAAGCTGGTTACATCTAAAATGATGATAACACCCATGAAAGTAGTGAGAACTGTAATTAACAATATCCATATAGTGATGATAACATCCATAGAGATGATGGAGGTTAGAATTTAGCCACATCCATATAGTGGTGGTTATACTCATAGTGTGGTTACACTCACGGTCACACTCATGAAGGCGGTGGGAGTTAGGATTTAATCACACCCATATAGTATAGCCAAAATGTTTATGATTTTGGATGCACGTACGAATGCGTTCAAAAAGAGAAGCCTTCTAGATTTATAGAAGACGAAAAAAATGTGAGGGAGATTCAGAAGAAGGTCTCGGATTAAAACTACTCTATTGTAGAAGAGTCGATATAATTCTTTTCTTGATTAATGAATCTTATTTCACCCGTATATTTTATGTTTTAGTTTTTTTTTTTTTTTTTATGGTTGTGTTGGTTCTAGTTGTATTGAAAAAATAAATTTACGATAAAAAATTGATTTAATATTTTCGCTTTGAAATTTTAACACTAAGTAATACCAAAGTAGATTACGGTATCAGAGAATGCGCTTGTACCGAATTTTTCAACACTGCAGTCCACAACGACTACAAAGCTGCTGCGGCTGCTGGTGGTTGCTGAAGTCAGTCCTGCGTAGGGTAGCGAAATAGCACGGAAGAGAGAAGAAAAGAGGAGAAGAAGAAGAAGAAGAAACGGAGGGAATGAGGAGTCCAATACCTGCTGGTCACTACAGTTCAATTTTCCAATTAGGTTAGTTGGAGGCTTGGTACCATGTGCCCTAGGCACAAGTCAACAATTGTGTTCAAGCTGAAAATAGATTTTGATTCAGAATCATTTACACGATAATTTCGCATCAAAATTAATTCTGACTTGTCACTGTTCAGAGATGTCAGATCAATAGTGATAACTGTAGTTATTCTGATAAAATAATATTTAAAATTTTTTAAGAATATCGTATATGTATTATTATTATTTTTTTTTCGAATATAAATTCAGATATAAATATGTGTTCAATACTAAATTTAGGCAACTATATCCAACCACTTTCACCCCTAGATTCAACAATAGTTTTATTAACTAATAACCTTGTCCATTTTTCGAGCCATTGGAACTGCATATTTTGTTAACAATTATACTATCTAATAATTAATTAACAAAGTCTAATAATATTTCTGATTAAATCGACTGAAAACATTGGTGCCAAAATGAACCGAAGTTCAAAACTTTATCAATGGAAAACAGGATAACATTAATAGTCTAATTAATGCAAAATGGCACATAGTTAATTAATTAATTTCACCTCAATCAATTGTATGGTCTCCATCTTTTTGTATAGGCTCTATCTCTCATTTACCTCAATAAGAAATAAACTATGGGCTTCCACCTACCAGTCCACTCGAGCAAGTGGAATTTTCATTCCTATGGAATATATTTTGTTTTTGTTTCTTTATGGTAAAAAAAACTTTTTTTTTGTATGAAATAGAAAAGACCATTTTTTGGGGTAAAAAAGGATTTTAATTTATTGAAATTTTAAAAAACCCCTCCTTCCCATAAGTATTGTCAAATATATATATATATATATATATATATATATATATATATATATATATATATATATATATATATATATGTATTCCTGTATAACTTAGATTTTTTTTACTTAATATTGTGAGGAGAGAAAAAGGTACCGAGTTTTTTTGAAAGTTTTCAAAACTTTATTTTTTGTTTTTAGTTTTTTTCAGATAGTCAGAAAAACGTTAGAGACTTTTATAAAATTTTCAAGTGAATTTTTTCACATGCTAATCAATTTCAGTTGATGCAATTGCTACAACAGTTATGTCATCATTCTAATAAATTTAAAACTAATTTATTGCTTGTTGTTGTTGTTGTTGTGTCAACTTTGCCATTAATTCATTTATTAATGTGGAGAAATTTGATATATAGAACCTTTTTTCAGTGTTCTAGGATTACAATCTTTCTATATTTTAGTGTTTAACAAATTAATAAAAAAAAAAGATTGGTCTTGAATCACAATCATATTTAAATGCAAGCTAGACATAATACTTTACACGTTAATCTAATATAATTGATAAGTCAATTTCAGCGAATTTATCGATCTAAACGACAATAATAAAAAGGACTTGTTTGAAAAACAAAAAAAAATTCAAAATGTCACTTGTCGATTTTAAGACGACAAAAATTAAAATTCAAGATGTCACTTATCAATTTTACGACGACAGAAATTAAATTGGATGTGATTCTAATTGTAATAATTGAACAAATCGGCTATCACAGCAATTTTGAACAGTTGAATCAAATAGAAAAAATTGACGTATTATTTTTCCACAGCAAAATAATATTTATAAAGTTAGTTAGCGAAGCAAAATAATACTGTGTACAAGCTACGTAAATTCGTACTTCAATTCATAATTTTGAGAACAAAAAAAATAAAAAGTAATGCTATCTGTACATTCACTTTTAGGTGTATATCTTATATTCCATTTATTTAAGAATGGAGTGTAGTTCACTGATTACTTCAAAATAATAAGTAAAATTTATTTTATTCTAAAATATGTGAGATGTAAGATATGCATTTGTTTTAATGTGTATATCTAGCATTTTTTTTTTTTTTTTTCAAAAGTAAAACCAATAAGTGCAAAATTTCGAGCCAATAAGAGCTCTCACACCTGCATGGGTCTACGCTCTATAAATCTTGCTACGCTTGTACGAAGTTCAAACAATAAATCGTAACCCTTTTGATCTCCTCTCTCTCTCTCTCTCTCTCTCTCTCTCTCTCTCTCCCCAAATGCACCATTATCCTTCTTCTTCTTCTTTTTTTTCCTTTTTCTTTTTTTTTCTTTTTTGAGACCATGCTCGTTCTAGTTTAATTAAAAAAATATATTTTCAATCTAGTCTATTTTTTTAAAAAAATTTCTAATCTAACTTTATTTTGATACATTAGAAAAAAAAACTTAATAATATTCATATAAATTTATATATTAATTAGAAAATTTTATTTTTTCTCCCTTCTTTTTCACTTTTGAAGGCATCACCTTCTTGATTTTAATAATCTTTGCACACTTCTTATTTCAGATAAAATATATTACTGTAAACAATATTACTAGAAATTTAAAAAAAAATATTTTATATTACTGTGATATATATGTATAAAAAAAAATATATTATGAATAATATTTTTAAGTAACAAATAAAATAATATGGATAAAAACTTAATATCACTTGTTTGATTTGGATGAAAATATTTTCGACTATTATTTTATCAATTTTATTGATAAACAGTATATAATTATATTGTTTTTATATTATATATATTTTTTAAGTTATATCAACTGTGGTATTATTTTTATATTATATATTTTTTTAGTTATATGAACTTTCACTTTCAGTATATATGTAGTCATAATAAAATAATTATTCTAATAAAAAATTATTTTTATTATAATCATTATTAAATAATTTTTTTTATTTTTTCCTTAATTAATAATAAATTATTATTATTATTATTATTATTTCTAATCATCCAAATGAAGCTAATGAAATATTTTTAAAAGGAAGGCTAGCTAGTTGAGAATTTTTTAAAAAAATAAAATTATGTTAGGCATTAGAGTTTTTTTGCCTTTTTTTTTTTTGTCCTTTTTTGAAAAGCTCTCTCTACATGACCTTTTTTCTGTAGGGCCGTACCATTCGTTTCTTCAGTCCCCTTCAAAGGGACAAAAATGTCTTTGGGTTGCCTCCCAAGGACGCTCACTGCTCCAGCAAAACTGAGAGAGCACTAAAAAATTATTCGGTACTCATAAATTTTTTTATTTTAAATTTTTATAATTTATAATTGAGGATTTAATATTTTGAGTTTTAGATTTAAGAATTTATCGTAAAATACTGAATTGTAAATTTTAAACATTTTTTAAACATTTTTTATTGAGTATATATATATATATATATATAGCACCAAGTTGCTATTAAATTTTTAATTCTTAGATTAAAAGATATGTGGTTAAGATTATAGTTGGCCCCTTAAGTTTAATGGGCGGTTGGGGCAATAGTAATATCTAACGGGTGGAAACGATCAAAAAAGTTGATCTAAATATAGAAAATTTGATAGCCTTAAATATTGTTTAGTACTATCGATAGCATAATAGCCGAATTATATATATATATATATATATATATATATATATAGCTTGTATATTTTTAAAAATACAAGCTAAACTATCCTTATGAATTTTTGACCATTGAATTTGCATTGAAATTTGTGTAATTATAAAATCAACTAAAAAGGAAGAAAGAAAAAATCTAATTACACAAATCTCAATGTAAATTTAATGATAAAAAATTCAGAAATATAATTAGACTTGTGGTTTTAAAAATATACAAGCTCTACTCTCTCTCTCTCTATATATATATTGGGTCCGGCTACTATACTATTATGAGTAAAATTTTTTTGTACTCATACTAGTAAACTCTAGAAAAACCGCTATTATCATAACCGCACATTCCTTCATCCAAGGGTAAAAAAGTTATGAGTATAAAAGAGTTTATACTCATAAGAGTATAGTAGTCCTACGCTATATAGGGTCCGGCTACTATACTATTATGAGTAAGATTTTTTTGTACTCATAAATTTTCATCCATTGATAAAAAAATATACGGTTAAAATTATAATAATTTCTAAAATTTATATATATAGATGTGTGTGTGCGCGCGCGTGTGTGTGTGGCGCATTGGGCGCAAGTCCACGTCGTGCGCTATGTGTGTGTGTGTGTGTGTGTGTGTGTGTGTGTGTGTGTGTGTGGCGCATTGGGCGCAAGTCCACGTCGTGCACTGAATAGCGCCTATTGCTGTCTTTAACATTGGGAGTGCAGTGAGAGCTAGAACGGTGCTTGTGTGGATGGGCACCAAATTGGGTGGCAACCCCAAATAAATATTTTAGAATGTTTTTTTTTATAAATAAGTATTTCATATTTATAAATTTTTAATTTTTAAATAAAAGTTTATAGAATTAAAATAATAATATTTTTTTTTACAATTTGGTGAATAGTTAATAAAATAGTATAATTTAAAAAATAAAAACAATCAGAATAATAGACCTAACAATCTCTCTTTATATATATATATATATATATATATATATATATATATATATATATATATAGTCCGGCTGGAATACTATTAATATCACAAAGCAATTGATGTTATCAAGTTTTTAATCCTTGAATGAAAAAATATACGGTTAAGATTATAGTAATCTTCTAAAATTTTTACTATTCAACCAACGACCCACTATCAACCTAATCACACATCTTTTAATCCAAAGGCAAAAAAATTAATAGTACCGATGGCTTGATACTAGCCTAATTATATATATATATATATATATATATATATATATATATATATATATATATATATAGAGAGAGAGAGAGAGAGAGAGAGAGAGAGGAGAGCTTATATACTTTTAAAAATATAAGCCCAATTATACTTATGAATTTTTTATTATTGAATTTGCATTGAGATTTGTGCTATTGTACTCTCTATTTCTCTCTTTAGTTGATTTTATAATAGCACAAATCTCAATGCAAATTCAATGATAAAAAATTCACAAGCATAGTTGGACTTATACTTTTAAAAGTATATATATATATATATATAGAGAGAGAGAGAGAGATAGATAGAGAGAGAGAGAGAGTTTATCATTGGATTTTTAAAATTATAAGCCCAATTATACTTATAAATTTTTATCATTAGATTTGTATTGAGATTTCGGTTATTATAGCTAGAGTCAACTAAAAAGTGAGAAAGAAAAAGTATAATAGCACAAATTTCAATACAAATTCAATAGTAAAAAATTCACAAGTATAGTTGGACTTGTGTTTTTGAAAGTATATAAACTCTAATATATATATATATATATATATATATATATATATATATATATATATATATATATATAAAGTAGAGCTTATATGCTTTTAAAAGCACAATCACATTCATGCTTGTGAATTTTTTACCATTGGATTTGTATTAAGATTTTTACTTTTTACTTTATTTTTCTCTTTCTTTAGTTGATTTTACAAAAATACAAATCCTAATACAAATCCAATAATAAAAAATTCACAAGTATGGATAGGCTTGTGCTTTTGAAATTATATAAGCTCTACTCTCTCTCTCTCTCTCTCTCTCTATATATATATATATATATATATATATATATATAGTAGAGTTTATATCCTTTCAAAAGCACAAGCTAAATTATACTTAAGAATTTTTTTTCATTGAATTTGCATTGAGATTTGTGCAATTGTACTTTCTCATTCTTTCTCTTTAGTTGACTTTACTATTACACAAATCTCAATGCAAATTTAATGATAAAATATTCACAAGCATGATTTAGCTTGTGTTTTTAAAAGCATATAAGCTCTACTATATATATATATATATATATATATATATATATATATATATATATAGTAGAGCTTATATAATTTCAAAAGTACAAGCTCTTCTCAAATTTTTATTATAAAATTTGTATTGGGATCTGTGTTATTATAAAGACATTTAAGGATAGAGAAAGAAAGTATAATAGTACAAATCTCAATACAAATTTTATGATAAAAGTTTTATAAGTATAAATAAACTTGCACTTTTGAAAATATATAAGCTCTACTCTCTCTCTCTCTCTCTCTATATATATATATATATATAATTGAGTTTTTATGCTTTTAAACGTAAAAGTACCAAATTATTAGTGTTTATAAATTTTTAATCCTTATATGAAAAGATATGCAGTTAGAATAATAATAAACTTCTTAAATTTAGTAAATGATGAATAAAATAATATAATTTAAGAGTTAAAATTAGTCAAAAAAATAAATATAACCATAAAAACTTTGCAAGCTAAGATAATAGCGAGACTCTCTCTCTCTCTCTCTCTATATATATATATATATATATATTTTTTTTTTCCTATATATATATTTGTATGGGCGTCATGTAACCTTAGCTATATATATATATATATATATATATATATATATATATATATATATATATATTTTCCTATATATATATATGTATGGGCGTCATGTAACCTTAGCGCCATGCAGCGTCCATCGAAAGGCAACCTATAATAAAAGATCCTCTAACTCATGGCCCTCAATAGGCAATTAAGAATGCCATATACTAGAAAATATTCCCTTCATCATTCACGTTCATTTAATCCTGTCAAATCCAGCTAGTGAACAAAGAACAGATTTAATAAACTTTTATGTATCAATAATAACATCAAGAAAGTAAATAACATCGCACTTTTGTTGGCACCTGCAGCGGCTACTTTACAGCTAAGAATGTGAAGGAATCTGAAGTTCTCTTGTCACACCTTTCACGGTGAGGAATTGCTCACACCAATACAAAAATATCCTAGTACGAAATTTTAATAAAGGCAGAAGTAAGATAAAATTCTTTTTACATACAAACAAAACCTCAAATCAACACAATTTTCCTGGCGAACGGATTTTGTGAATAAAAGAGTCATCGACTCCTGCAAAAAAGACAACCCTTGTGCGTATGGAACAGAAGAGCACAATGCTGCAGGTAGAAAGAACATTAACATGTGAAAAAAGAGTATCAAATGATTATGGAAGTTGAAGCAGTCTGCTCACAGCCAGGTCCAGCAAATCCGCGTTCTTCCGTAAGATCTTCCTTTAAAAGAATCAAGAAATCAAACAAGTTCAAGTAAAAAAGAATAAACTCATATCATGCAATCCAAAAGGTAAAAAGGTAAAAGGTAAAAAGTAGTGCCAGTTTGCTCTTCCAATGAAAAGTTCTCAAGCCCCAGGCAGATTGTTTAGAAATAATATAGGCCACAAATTTGGATGCGGCCAGAGGCAAGTGGCCATCAGCTAACGGTTTTCTTCACCGCATAATGCAATTCTACTTTGTATGCAAATACACGCTATGCAAGCCACGATGCAGTGAATTAAACATCTATTGCTCAGTGCTCACAAGAGACGCCGTCCAAAACAAGTTTGATACCTTGTATTGAAGATTCCAGAATACTCAGATCCATAATTGATTATAATTATTCATAGTTTTATGATTTTTGCTTATCTAACCGATACAAAACAAAAAGCAAGATGTCTGTTTATTTGAAATAGCTGTTACTGCATTATGACAGGAAAAACTATAATATTTGTTCATAGCTAATTTGACATAGCTATTGTTTCAGTTCACTTGAAGAACTGGTCGAATAGCAAAAAATGATTAATGCCGAGAATAATAAGGTTCCATTGACATTTTATTTCTAAAAAGTTTGATAGAAAGGCTACTAATGCTTAATGATCATAGAGGAGCAGAGTAAGAGAAAAACAAATGAACACCAGCAGCAAGATAATTAAGCTCACATATTTTCCTTGTTTCCACTATCATTTATGTGCATCACACCTAAGCAGGGGTTATACTTCTAGATGTTTAACAGTTCAATCAACAAAAACATTCCCACTTATCATGGCTTTGCACTGAGAGTACAGAGAGTAGTAATCGAAACAAACAAATGATAAAAAGGATACAGTTGCATGGATAAACTTTCCAAGCCTTTCATTTCCTCATTCAACCTGTGGCTCGCAATAAAAGGGAAGCACATAAGCAGAATTTTGTGGTAAAGTGCAGCATAAGAAATGCAAATGGTAAGTTTCCAAAGAAACAACTTGAGAGTAACTTTCCTAATACTCTTCATGAAAAAACATGCACTTGTCGTAAAAAGATATGCTACGTGAAACAATTAAGCAGAATTGTGTGGTAAATTGCAGCTCAATACAAACATGCAGGTTGTCGTAATACCCTAAGTAAAAGATATCCTACATGAAACAAAACATTATAACGGTTTCATCTATCTAGAAGAAAACAATGAAAGTTGATGATGGAATGTGCCATTCTTAAAACTTATATTATCAATGTTAAATTGTGAGCAAAATAGTTAAAGCATGTCGAACGAGAAAATTAACGAATGTAGTTCACCAGAGGTTGCACATTTTTGCAAAAAAAGCGAATAGCAAAGCTAAAATATTTACAAGTAATCCAGCAAGAAAGCACAGGAATGCCTACAAATCAATCACCTCAGGCATGAATTTATGTACTTGTTTCCCTTGGAAGCGGCATCAAGTGCTGCAAAATAAAGTGAAAAGAAGAAATATATTAGCAATAGGTGAAAGTCAAGCTACAATAGGTAGGCATTAGAGATTATATTATGTTCAAAATATACAAGTGCAAGGAATTCCACCTAAATCTTCTTATTACGATAAGAAAATGAATCTGCAATGACAATCTAAAATGCTTTCCTTTTTGAACTGCTCCAGATCACATCTTAATCTTTCCAGTAAAAATATATCACAGCATGAGACATTGTTCAACTCACCGGATTCTTGCAGGCGGCCGACGACATCGCTAAAACACTCCATGTTGTCAATAGAAGCAGAAGTAACCTGAAGATGTGTACAGTAATCTGTTACAGAGATCAAATAAACGGATGCGAAATAAAATTTTCGAACTTGTGTTGATTTCAACTACCCTGAATGTAATCTAGAAACAAATAACGCATCATACCGTACGATGATCAACTTTGTAACGTGAATTACGGGAAAAATCGAGCTTGTTGCGAACAAAATTGTGGCTACAATTTTGAATCGAAACACGCGGAATTGGTAGAGAGAGAGAGAGAGGGGGGGGAGGGGGGAAGGGGAACCTCGGAGAGAGCGAGGCGGAGGGAGGAGAAGAGAGAGGAGAAGCTCTCGGCAATGGCGGCGGAGTCCCTCTCCACCATTTCTAGGGCATTGACGATCTCGCGGCGGTTCATGGAGGGGGGAGGATCCGGTTCGACCGGATTTTGAGCAGGACCAGGATGGACGTTCTCCTGGACCGGGGCGGAGGAGGGCAGAGCCGGTTCATCGTCCTCCGCCGCGGCGGCGTCCATCGGGATTCGCGCTTTTCCGTCGAGCTCCATTAACTACCGGGTCGGGTTTTCCTGGAGCTTGGACCGGAGAGGGGGGGGGGGGGGAGGGGGACAACGTTCCTCGCCGGTTCGAAACGCGCGAGCCGCCGAACCGGTTAAGCCACTTTTCCTTCTCGGGCTTGATGCAGCAAAACTGTGTCCGTGTAAGATCTACATCCGATAACCATCAAAATATTCAAAATTTTACAGTTAATTAAATAATTATTGATGATTGATATTTGAATAAATCAATCAGTTGCCATAATTTATTGTAATTATAAGTTAATAAAAATAATTAATAATTAATTCGGTAGAATCAACCAAATGCTTATGAATATGTTGGAAAATATAAAATTAAATTAGGTGTTCAGTGTAACTGTTATGTAACATAATTGATGCCACTTTACGAAAACATAGAGACTATTTGCTATCCGTATTATTTATTTTTGAAATAAACTTAATTAAAAATAAAAAATAATTAAGTTTGGAACTTCAATCTTGAATATCAATTATCATATCTTTTACCACTTGCGCTAAGAACAGTCAATAGCAATAGAAATTTTAAAAATTTAATTGGATACAACCTAATGTGTAGGATTAGCAATAAGCAAATTAATTCTACAACTAAATTTTAGAAATTAATTCACACTATTTATATCAAATTGCGCGAATTAATTATGCTAAAAATTAGCGATTGGATGAATCCCGTGGGTAGAAAATAGGTTGCAAGAAATTTGCTTCCGAATTTTACAAACATTTTATCACATGTTAATCTTTATTAACTTTCATATTGCGTTTGATTCAGATATAAAAGAGAATTAATTATTTCAGAAATAAATATAAGTTTAGAAATAAGTAGTAATTAATATAATTTTGTATGTAGATGAGTACTAAAGTTACATTAGATATACAAAAAAATTATATTTAGTTTGATAAAATGAAATAAAAGGAATAAAAAGTAGAAAGTTTTTTTAATTGACCAGATTGTTCTTTACCTTAAAAATTTATTTTTACAAAAATTAATTATAATTTGTATTATTTAAATTTAGTTTTTATATATATAAATTAAATTTATTAAAATTTTAATCATTTTAAAAATTTTAAAATTTGTATAAATTTAAAAATACATATAAAAAATTTAAAAATTTAAAAATTATATATAAAAAAAATATATAAACTTTAAAATTAATATATTTTAAAATTTTATAATTTTTAAAATTTATTAAAAATAAAATTTATAAATTTATAAATTTTAAAATTTTAAAACTTCAAAATTTAAAATGTATAAAAGAGGATGGGCAACAACTTGTTCCCACCCCCCAATTAATATTGTTTGAATATAAAAAGGGGTGTAACTCTCTTATCCCGTATCCCAATGAAACTGGCCTTAATAATTTATTAAGATGGTCAAACAACCGTTGCCCCACGATAACTGACTCCTTTTCAAATGACAAATGTTTTACTCATTTAAAAATTTTATATAATATTTTATAAAAGTTATGTATAAATTAAAATAATTTTCGAGCAATGCTACATGTACACCCCGAAGGGGTGTACATCATACACCTCCACCATTTTAATGGTGGCGATATTTTTTACGGGTCACATCGAGTGACCCATCATCACACCCCCACCCTTAGATGGGTGGGATGTATGATGTACACCCCGAAAGGGGTGTACACATAGCATTTTCCTAAAAGATAATACCTATACACTTTTTACTGGGGTGTAAATCCTACACCTTTGTGATCAAGGATTATTCAAGGATTATTATATACGAACATTGCGTAAAAATTTTAAAAATTATGAACTAATGTCTAACTTAACCTTATTAAAAAAATATATTTTCAATATAGTTGTTTTTTAAAAAATTTTCTAAATCTATCATCATTTAAATAAATTAGAAAAAAAATAATAATTTAATATTATTAATGTGAGTTTATATTTTAATTGGGAGAGAAAATTTACTTTTTTTCTTCCAACTCATTTTTAAATAATTTAATAATTTTATTAATTCAAATTATTTATTTATTATTATTATTATTTTATTTTACTATATTATTGCCATTATTAAATATTTGATAAAACTGTACGCTTAAAAATAAAATTTAATATTATTGAAAATAAATATAATACAAAATAATATAATTATATACTAGATATAAATAAATATAATAATAATATTATTATCATTACATACTCAATATAATTAAATATTTAATATAACTACACACTGTATATAATATGAATATAATAGAAAATAATACGACTATATATACTTACGTAATAAATTATTCGATATCACTGTACACTTAACGTAGCCGTTGATCTAAATAATATATAAACTCATATTAATAATATTAAATTATATATATTTTTAAATTTATTTAAATGAGATTTGAATTTTTTTTTATAAAAAAATTAGATTAAAAATATATTTTTTAAATAAGGATAGATTACGCATTAGTTCAAGAATTATGGGGTGAACCCAGTGGTGCATCTTTTAATGGGAAATGATACTTGTACACCCAAAACAGGGTGTATATCACACACCTCACCCATCCAATGGGTGGGGTGTGATGATGGGTCAATCGATGTGATTCGTAAAAAATATCGCCACCATTAAAATGGTGGAGGTGTATGATGTACACCCCTTTGGGGTGTACATGTATCATTGCTCTCTTTTAATACCGTCGATGAGCCCTTCCTTTAATAACCAATCAGCGCTTTTCTCCTTCGCTTTTACGCTGTTCCCGAGGAGCACCGGAACGAAGCACCTTCGCTAACAAAAAGCCTCGTTACACTGCGCCTTTTGTACTAACCACATCACCACCCGCCGCCTCCCTCCGTACTCTTCTCTCTCCACCAACCTTCGCCGCTTCCGCAGAGATGGATCGCGAAGAGGGTATCGGAAAACCCTAATCTTTGTTCAAATTTACCCTAATCTCGATCTCTCTGAGGGATTTTTGATACAATTCTACGGTTATTTCTCTTCTCCTTTACCCAGTGGTCGAGTTTCTTGGGCAAGTACCGTTGCTCCAGCGCCTCCCGAGTTCGTCTCTACGGAAGATCGCGGAGCTCGTCGAAGTGAAGCGATACGGTGCGATTATTGATCTCTTTGACCTCTTTTGCTGTAAGAATTTGGTATCGGAAACCTCTGATACAAATCTTGTGCATTAAACGAGTAATTAGGGTTAAAATTCTTATAGTCCCTTTATTCGAGTTGTGTGCGGGTAATAACGATCCGTTCTTGAAGTTTCCTAGGATGTAACTATTTATTTTGAATTCGTTGTGGGCTATGTTTTTACTTTATTATTCTCTTTATTCTTTATTTCCTATTAGTTAAGGAGGAAATTATGCCCATGCGCTGCAATGCAGTGGTGGAAATTTGTTGAATAGATGAAGTGTTCACGTCAAATACCGTTTCTTGTTTAGCTAAAATAGTTCATATCAGTTACCCGTTTCTTGTTTAGCTAATATTGTGTATTAATTTGATGACCTGCAAATATTGGACGTAGGATCAAGAACCAGCATGAGTCAGCTGTCTGGGGTTTAAAAAATAAAAATAAAAAAGCTAATCAATGTTAAAATGTTTGAGTTTGATGTATTTTTTGACTCATTTTTTGTGATGTTATCACAATTTTTCTTTGTAGAAACCGGTGAGTATGTTGCTCGTGAAGGTGAACCTGTGGATGGCCTTTACTTTATATGGGAGGGTCAGGTATGCTCTCTCTCTCTCTCTTCTTATATCTCCTCTGGGATAAAGTTGACCAAGACTTAATTGAGACAGATTAGTAAGTTCCTGTCAAGGGTTACTCTTTTGTTTGTTTGTTTTTGAAGCAGCTTCATTATTGTGGATTGTGGACAGATTAGTAAACCGGGCATCTCTTTTAATATATACAGAATAAGCTTACCAAATTTCTGCATTATAAACAATTAACTTATTATTCAACTTGAGAATTTCTTGTAGTTTCTGATGAGCCAGAATAATCAGGCTATGAACATTGGTTGAGAAAATTAATATCTTATATGCATAATGGTATCTTTTCATGAAGATCTAATAATTTCACTTGAAAAGTTGCCATTTGAGTCAGAATGTACTTATTCAGCGATTACATTATGGTGACAATAGGCATGATTCTGGATTCTTTGGTCTGGCATAAGTACTTAGCATCGTCATCATGCATATGTAGTATATGTGGTTAAGGGTTGCTAGATGTGCGTCCTAACATATTCTTATTTGAGCTCTGACTTGCTGGCCAGGATAAGGATCTGTAATACATTGCCCATTAGTCAAACAGACAAACTGAGATTTGGATTGGGTTAGCTAATTCCATTTTTATGCTAGGGATCTCAGCAAAAAAGAATAACCATAAGAAATATTTTGTTCTTGGTACTTGTTAAATATAAAAATATAAAAACAGTATTGTCCAGCGGCTTAAACTTTTAGAATACAACGGTTGTTTTATATAATTTAACATGGCATCAGAATAGGAGGTCCTGAATTCGAGTCACGCTAGGTTCCTAGCATTATTGATTTCCTCCTATTAAATTCAAGTCTCCGTCATAGGTCTACAAAAAGTCTCGATCCCAGGCGTGAGTGGAAGTGTTAAATATAAAAATATAAAAACATCATTCTCTACCAGCTTAAGATTTTAGAGAATAACAGTTGTTTCGTATAATTTAACAATCTACATAAACATCTTATATCTTTGTATGCATTTTTAAAAACCTATGATGTGGGAGTAAACACATGCTAGATGTGGGTCCTGAGTCCTGACATATACCAGCTCAGTTGTTTGCATTTGTATATATATTTTCTGCTCCATGTATCATATTGCATGATGGCTTTTATGCTGTCTCTATCAGAGGTTATTTTTCTCTGTCTATACAGGAACATAATAGCTTTTATTACTTCATTCTTCTATTCACGTGAACAACTTGCTTGACATACATTTGAATTAGCTGTTAGGCTGCTATCCCGTCCTGCTGATTTCCAGAATAATTTGCATCAGTTTTCATGCTCCACAGGCTGAGGTTTCTTGTTCTACTAACGGGGAAGAAGGAAACCGTCCAGAGCTTTTCTTGAAACAGTATGACTATTTTGGTTATGGTACGAGCTTCCAAACTCCTTTTTTTGCAGAAATTGTCATCTTGTTTTACTGTTTCTCGACTTCTCATTTTAACTGTCTCGGTTTACCCTACTTTGATTTGTAGTGACTGTTTTGAGCAAGTGTGGAGAAAGTTTATGTGAAGATGTCTAGAGCTGCGAATTTGGATAATTTTTTTACTATTGTTGTTGTCAAATAGCAAGAAATTTGAAATTCGTAAGAAAATGACAAATTATATTTTGTGAGTTGTGGAGAGAGAATAACAGTATTAGTAATTTAGGCACAATTTATGAGGCACTGTACAAGGGCTATTTTGCTTGGTTGTAATCTTGTATTAAATGATGATGGGAATTAGAGGGGGTGATGGTTAGCAGTGGTTGGAAGCTATTTTGTTATCCTATTTTAAGAATAATTGGGCATGCCGACCTCTCTTGATAAATGGTTCTAGACTTCTTTTTCTCGTCTCTCTTGATCTTCTATGTATTGAAATGCATTATCCTGGTTTTGCTTTGCATTTGGAATTATTGTTATGTTGCTTTCTTTTGTAGGTGCAACTGGTTCTGTTCATCAAGTCAATGTAGTTGCATTATCCAAGGTAACCGCAAGCGTAGATTTCTGCTTTTATTAAGTAGTTGAAAATTATGAAGTTTATACAATTATTTGTTTTAGCTAACAGCCCTTCATGCTTGCAGCTGACATGCTTAGTACTGCCTGATCTATATAGACATTTACTGCAGCCAAAGTCTATTTGGAATGCAGATGAGACATCTGAAAAGTTCTCGCTTGTGGAGCATATATTGCACCTAGAGCCATTAGAAGTAAGTACAAATTTTACTTAACTTTCTTTGAGATTATTGTCAAAATTGTACAGAATCTTGTGTCAGGCTTGGCCTAGTAAGACGAAAATCTAAATCTGGAAGTGATGTTTAATGCTATCAATCAACATCATTCTATCAAGAACATTAGAGTTATTTTAGTGCAAGTGGTAAATAACAAATTCTAGACATAACCTGCCACATATATACACTTAAGAATGAATTTTGCTCAGAGAAAATGGTGGGAAACTAATAGTATACAAGATGTGAAGATACAAAAGAAGCAATTGAAGAGAGACTGGTATACTTTTAGTTTAAACATGCATTATATTTATGTCTGACCTCTTAACGCCCCCTAAAGGCTCTTTATGATGTCTCTACTTCAGGTGGGATACAACTGTTTATGATTGCTAGTATCTCTTTGAAAATTCTCTTTGGAAGCTTTTGGTTATGTATATTCCTATCTGCTATTAAAACTTCAAAATCTAGGTTCTGTATCTTATCTTTTCTTTTTCTTGTTGTAAGGTGGATATCTTTCGTGGATTTACTTTGCCAGATGCTCCAACTTTTAAGCAAGTTTTTGGAGGACAATTGATTGGACAGGTACGCTTTAATCCTTTTTGCTCTCGCACGCATGTGTGTGTGTGTGTGTGTGTGTGTGTGTGTGTGTGTGTGTGTGAGCTCCTGTGTATTAACCTGTTGCAGTTCTTCCTTTGGGTAATGATTTTTTTTTTATGTTTCTATTTCTGGGATTGAGAAAGTTAAACTTTTTATAAAACAAAATGCCCCAACAAATTCAAATTGTCCGTAATGCTTTTTGAAGGCCCAATCCAATTTAGTCTTTTCAGTAAATGCAGGCATTAGCAGCAGCATCTAAGACAGTGGATTGCCTTAAACTGGCCCATAGCTTGCATGTGGTTTTTCTTGTTGCAGGTGACAATAATTGTAAGTATTTCCTTTTTTGAATCTATTACTTTTGTGCATTTATTTGGAATTTCACATAGGATGTGAGCTTAGCTGTCTATTCTTTTTAGCACCAATAATATATCAAGTTCATCGTGCACGTGATGGGAACAGCTTTGCCACCAGAAGAGTAGATGCAAAACAACATGGCGTTGTCATTTTCTCTTTGCTAGCTTCCTTTCAGGTGGTCACTCAATCTTGGTCTTGCTCTGAGGAATCTCATTAATGTTATTTCCTACACAATCCTGCAGAATTGCTCATATAAGTGAAACAGGTAATGTCTGAAAATTAGACATTGAAAACCGTGATGCTACCTCTTTTATGTAAATCCTATTAGGTGTGGCAATGCACAAATATCTGAACAAGTCTATAGACTAACCTTAGATTTTGATTACAGTACATTTTTGCAGTTGTTCATAACATTTCCTTGCCTGTAATTTGTAGCTATAAAATTTTTACTTTGGATCATCAGTATTTATACACATAATGTGCAAACAGTATTTTGATTACTTGCTGTTAACTATACAGTTTACCCTTTTCCTGTAATGGCTTGTGATGGAACAATAGTCATATAACTCATACAATAATTTATGCTGGTAAATAGGTTCTTAATGCAGTAAATAGATTCTTAATGCACTAATATTTAGTTTTATTTAGCATTGTCAAACAGTAGTCCTGGTAAATGCTAGTAATTAGGTTCTTAATGCAGACTCTTAATGCAACATCAGTGTGCTGGAAAAAATTCACTTGTCACCTTCCCATGCCCTCATATATTACTATCTATAAATTCTTGGTTGCGCTGTTATATACATGTCTGCGTTATACATATAAGAGATAGGAAGCTCAAAATTTCTTTGAAAGAGTCTAAGAGATGTCTGTAGTGCTTAAAGTAGTCTGTCATGCATATAACTTTACATTTCTATGTCTTTGTTGCAGAAGGATGAACTAGGGTTTGAACATCAAAGTGTTTTGATGCCTCATGTTCCTGACCCTGAGATAGTCGGTATCCTTTTTATATTTACGATGGTATATAATGTAAGTATCCTTACATACTAATGCCAAGTCCATTGCAGCTCCCATCCTTGGAAGAGTTAAGAGAGAGGCGTCTTACTGATCCTCGCCTTCCCATGTAATCTTTTTTAGCATATCAAGAATATGTTTCCTCGTAATATGATTTTTTTTTTTTTAAAAAAAAACTTAAATACTCTGTTATGAGGAAGTATGTTTCTTGATAGTATGTTTTCGTGCTTATACTTTTACATAGGAAGTCTTGAAAGTTTATAATTTTGCGCAGGGTCTTGAAAATTTTTAGTCCGTTTATAGTCTACCATTTAAACTACTCTGTGGCCTAGATTTGCATACATACATTAACTAATACTGTCGTTGACTTTGATAAAGTTATAAGAAATCCATAATAGCAAGACTACATACCATCTGAATAACTTTCTTTTGTTTGGATTAGGAATCTAAATGTACTACATAATCCAATGTTTGTTATGTAATCATTTGTAATTCAGTAGGCTATCTTTGAAATTTACGCTTAAGCCACCTACTATAAGCTTGAAGCTCATTTTATTGGTTGTATGTTTGTATCCTGTCATGCAGCAATTTAATAGTACTAAGGATAACGAGAAAAAGAATTTTGATTTTAATCCTTACGCATGTTATGAGAAAGAATATCTATCTTTGATGTTCTTGCTTGATTACCAATAAAAGTCTGGTAAAGCTACTTGCATGGCATATCTTCAAAAGTCTCCCTAAATCCCATCTCAATCAAAATGAGTTTCTTATGTGTAATTAGTTATTGTTTGTTTCATTGTTCTTTAAGCTTACCATCTTCTTAGTCTAACATTTTTGCATGGACAGGCAGTATAGAAACACCGTCGCGAGAAAAAAATTTGTTCCCTGGCCCATAGAAATAAGGTTTTGTGAAGTAAGCAACTCTTCACAACAAGCTAAACCTAGGTAAATTTGCCCTCTCTCTCTCTCTCTCTCTCTCTCTCTCTCTCTCTCTCATGCAAGGATTGTCGTGCTGTATTATTGGCATGGCCCTTGCTGTTGTGCTAGTGGCTTGGCACGCACAGCGGCATGGAGCGTGCCAATGTTGGCATGCCCTCCCATGCCAGTGGCATGCCAATGGTACATTGGCAAACGTTGGCACGGATATTTTTATTAAATTTTCATTATAATTTAGTTTTTTACAGTGTTGTAATATCTCTAGTGGCTATATAATCTTTTATGTATTATATCTTGCACAATTTAGTAAGAATAGATCCATATATGTCTTACAACTAAAAGTAATAATTTTATATATATTATGAAAGTATATAAATGAAACCAAAACTAAAGTCATAATTGGATTAAACTTTACAGGAAAGCACTATCATGGGCATTCACAAGATCTAAAGTGATTAAAGACATTGGAGGAAATCTTCTTATTTGTTTTTCTTTTTTACTAAAAGTTTGTCTTATTATGCAATGGAACATACTAATTGTTCCAAATGTTAGTAGTATTACAAGATCAACATATTTTAAGTACGAAAAAACTTTTGGAAAACTTTTTACCTTATAAAACTCAAAAAGATTCCAATTTTTTTTAAAAAAAAATTTCGATATGGTGTGGGCACGATTGCGTGCCACGTGTTGGCACGGCGGCACGGGCAATCCTTGCTTTCATGCTTTAGCTGCTTCATCTCATTGTGGGTTCCCTCCAAATAAGGTAGTTACTAATGCTGATTCCTTTTTCAGTTTAAATTATTGGTTTAGAGCTAGGGGAAGACTTTCAGATGATCCGGCTCTGCATAGGTACATCTTTTACCCTCATTACATTGCCTTATTGCATATCTGGGCACATTTGCTCCTTGAATTCTTTAACAAATTTGATTAACTACATTTTCCTGTGCCAAATGAATAAATCTGAGTAGAAATGTCTGGTACAGATTGCTTGGCTGAGCCGCTGAGCATGTCAATTGTTGAAACTTGAAAATAGTTTCTCCTTTTTTCCCTCCTTTTCTTTATAAAGATACACATCAGTCAAAGGAATCATTTTGTTCTTTTTTTTAAAAAATAAGAACAAATAAAACTAGTATGTAAACTAAAATGGTGTATGAAACCAATATCCTCTTGTAAATCTCATTGAGAATATCATAACAATGCACCTCGAGGTTATAGATGAAGTTCTCTTATCTCCTAGTTAGCTATTATTAGACCTTTTTCAGTTAATTGTAGTTGTTTTCAATATTCACTTTGATATGACTATCTCATGTATTGGTGATACAGATGTGTTGTAGCGTATGCTTCAGATCTTATATTTTCTGGTGTTACTTTAAATCCCCACAAGCAGAGGGGCATGAAGACATTGTCACTTAGTCTGGATCACTCGTACGTTGCTGTATCTTTTCTCCTTGATTCCTACTTAAACCCTGTGGAGTGTCTTAACAAAATTTTTCGTTTTGCTTCTGATGTTGTAGTGTTGGTTGTACTTTGTGTTGATTCTTTTTGAGGAGAAAATTTGTGCTGATTTTGATTATGTTACTTCCACTAATTTATTTAAAATGAATAGTACTCCTTATATACCTAAATATAAGGTTTCAGCAGCTATAATCTTAGTTTTGCTGTTATAATGCTGCATTTAATTGATTCCATTATAATTTGTGAATCAACTCAAACTTCATTATGTTGAGAAGCATTGGCTTCATTATAAGGAGAATGGGTACATAACTCAGTATAACTTGTAGATCTACTGTCTTTCCTCAGGATTTGGTTTCACAGACCTGTGAAAGCTGATGATTGGTTGTTATACGCAGTAAGTGCTAATTTTTTTTTCCTTTTTATTCATTATAAATAGAAGCTGCTTCTCATAATTGACATTGTGGTGTTTGTGTCCGCAGATAGAAAGTCCAGTGGCCTCTGGTGGCCGTGGATTCTGTACCGGTCGCATGTTCAGCAGGAAGGGGGAGGTAGTATGCTGATTTTCTCTCTTTTTGGGGTGGTAAAAATGTATAGGCCTTACGAGAATTATAGGATTGAAATGGGTACCAAAATTAAAAAATCTTTTTGGGGTGGTAAAAATGTGTAGGCCTTAAGAGAATTATAGAGTTGAAATGGGTACCGTACCTAATTCAAAAAAATAAAATAAAAAATGATAGTATTACTACCTAACCTTTTAGAACGTAGAAAGTTATGCATTCCTCTTGATGATATATCTTGTAATCTAACGTAATGTTCTACAACTTTTGGACAGAACTGTTAAATTCAACAAATTTTGACAAAATTTTCTAAAATTAAACATGCACTATATAACTTTTGTAGTTCAAGGACCCATTACGTTTTAGTTAAGGTCTGTGCTTTTGACCTTGTCTTTTTAATTGCAAAGGATCATATGAGTATTTATCTTCTTTTTTTTTCCCTTTATTTTGTGTTAATTTGCAGCTTATTATGTCATTGACACAAGAAGCTCTAATTAGGAAGGCAAAGCCGCCGCAGCAACTTCCAAAACCAAAGCTATAAGTGCTCTCAATAGTTTAATTTCCTTTTCTAGCACCTAATCATGTGGTCCCTTTTTATAGAAACCATTGTATTCTGTGCTCTCTGCAATTTTTACCTCGAAGGTGAATATTTAGTGACGCATAAAATCTATATCAAATGCTCGGCTGTGATTTATTATGTTAATAAATAAAAAAAAAAAAAAAACTACTTGCTGTGGGTGAAGTGGAGTAGCATCAATAGTGTGTTTTGGAATGCTACAAGTGCTTATAAATGGAAATCTCCAGAAATGTTTATCTTTAAGTTTAGTGTTTTGGATGGTTGAGATTATGCCGCCAATATTAAGCGGCAGGCTTCTCACTGCTGAAAGCCACTTTCAGTTCTCAAGTTGTCAACCTTCTGTAGTCCTTGCAGTCATCAAGGGTTTTTTTTTTTATTGCCTGTTTCAATTATTTTCCAATTGAGCTAGTGGTTTAACTTGTTATGCTTGAAGTTCGCTTAGAATGCCTTGTACAAGTACACTATGTACAGCATTCTTTATAATGTTGGTTCATCCTGAGCAATTACATAAATGAGTTGAGGTTGGAAAGTCCATTTTCCCCTATTGAGCAGAGATCACGGCGAAAGCACAGTAAGCACAGTGACTAAGGTTCTGTTTGGTATCAATTTCCTTTTTCCAGGTTGAACCGGCCGGATCGTTCATACTAATTTTGATCCATCCATAACAGTAGGGTGCCATTTTAGGGCAAACATGTTGGCTGCAAGATAATTATTTACAATTATTTATAAGATAATTATTTACAATCTCTTGGGCCCAATCCATAAGTCATCAGAAGCAACGCTTTTCCCCAGGCTTACGAGCTCTACAACATCAGGTTCGGGCCCTAAAATTTAGACCCATTAATATAGGAACTGCTCAATAAAATCCCTTGTAGCCATTTTAGATGCATAAATAAATATGTTATTGAGTATATCTTTTTTTTAGTCACTAAAATCTATACCGTGACTGATACATAAGAAATAATAATTAGATGTCTACATTGTAGCTTTATTGCACTAATAATCAAAGGTATTTTTAAAATAGTTTTTTTTTAAAAAAAAATTCTTGTGTACGGTGTACCTTAGGCCTTCATTGTTAGTTCATTTATATGGAGTTGGATTTTCCTTTTTTTTTTTTTTTCAAAAAAAAAGTAGCAAACTATTCAATACATTTATTTTTTTAAAAATAAATGTATTTATAAATATAAAAATATTAAAATTTGAACTTAAACTCATATTCCAATCATTAAATTTTTAACTCCCACACCAATCATTAAAACAATTATAACTAATCTGTGAATTTATACCGAGTCCTTTTACATTTTTTTAACTATAGTAAAATGAGCGGTACATTTCCAAAAGCTCCCTCCTTATAATTCACCTCACTCATTCGACCGTTCCACGGCTCCATTATTCATCATCATCCTCATTTGAATTATCCCGGACACAAAACGAGCTTAAAACGTGCATCGTAGTAATAGTAGCATCATCCCGAGATCGAGAGAGAGAGAGAGAGAGAGAGAGAGAGAGAGAGATGTGGAGGAGACGAAGTACTCCTCCCCGGGTACTTTCCATGAAGAAAATGCCCCACCTTTTCTCTCTAATCGCGCATAATACACCGATCATTAGATAAGCAACAAAGCGCGAGGGATCGAATTATTATGGAGCGATTGGATCGAGATTTGATGCTTTTGGTCGGGAAATCTACTCCCTTTCCTTTATAAATGAGGTAGATTTGCGGAGACTCCCAAAGCACGCCGCTCTGTGTCTTCAGTTCATGCCGAGGTCGAAGACCCATGTCTTATTTTCCTGAATCCGGAACTGGGTTCGTTGGTTTTGAAGAATTTTAAGTTCCAGAGTATTCTACAAGGTTAGTGTGAGCTCGCTATTACTGAATTCTGATGCACGCATACTGTTCGATGAAATGTTTCTGAGAGGGAATGGCACGGTTTCGGGTTATTCCCTGCTCCACAATTCTTATGTCATGAACCCTTGGGATCTACACTAAATTTCTTATTCTCCTCATTACAATCTCCTGCTAATTCCTGTCGAATTGTTTTCTTGTGATAATTCTTACTACTCGCAGGTTTGGTGGGTTGGCGCCGTTCATAGTTCCTTACATTTGGAGCGTATATTCAATAGCTGTCTACAAGGCCTTAGAAAATGGTGTCCCAACGACGAAAATCGAGAAGTAACAAGTCGTCAATAAACTATTGGTGGATTCCTCTGGACATTCGATCCTTAGACTCCGATGCATTTCCTCCCACCAATTGTCAGGCAAAAAGCGGTGCGCAATCAGAAACTAGATTGCGTGCTAATAGAGTTAGTACGGCTCGGCTTTTATCAGCTGTTGCAGGGTTATGGGATTTTGTTGGCCAACCAACAGTTCTAGACGGTCAGAAAGCGAACATCATATGCTACGACCAAAGAAAGAATAAGCCGGTATCTGGTAAAGGCGAAACTTTTAGCAAGAGTCTCAGTTCTGGAGACTCTTTCTCATCTGCAGCGAAGTCAACTTTCAAAGATCTCGAAGAGATGAAGAGAACGCTTTTATTTGCTTCGTGCAACAGGACTATCAGTAATTCTTTTAGCAGGAAAAATTTGCCGGACGGTAATACACATACAGATTCGCAATGTGATAAGGCTGAAAATATAGTGGTTTTTAGTGATATCAAGAACCCAATTTGCGGTGTTGATAGAATTGATTATGATTTGAAAGATTTGGCTGAAGTTGAGGAGTCCTTCTGTGGAAAGAATATCAGTGGCATTGATGAAAAAAACAACCCTTTGGCTGAGTTTTCCTCTGCGAGTAAAGAGAATGGTGTTGGAAAAGGATGTGAAGTTTCTTTTACTGGTTCCAATATAAGTAAGGAAAACTTCAAGCAAGATCCTAATTCTTTTTGTTCAACTTACCCACTTCAACCAACGACAAGTGCAAAAGAGGCCATTGTATTTTTAGGAAACCCAATTTCTGGTCTACGCTCTGACTATAATATTGAACCTTTAAGATCTACTGATTGCTTAAAGGCTCAGCAGCAGCAATCAATAGAATCCGATTCTACTTTTGGTGAGTTGGTGGTGGAGTCGTCTGCCCGCAAGGATTGTGATGTTCATAAGAACAAAAAGATAACTCCTAACCTGAATGTTTTTGAGGAGGATTACCTTTCGAATAATTGGCTATGCATGCAGCAAAGGGTCCATAATGCCTTTGCCATTAATAGGCATGCTATATCTGGAGCACTGGCTGGGACACTGGTTAGCCTTTGCCTACATCCTATTGATACAATAAAGACTATTATTCAGGCTAATGGAACTGGTCGAAAATCCTTCTATGACGTCCTTAGCCATATCATAACTGAAAAAGGTTCAAGTCTTTTCTAGAGTTTTATATCTCATACACTCCAGATCCTAAGATTTTAGCTCATTATTTTTTTCCATGTTATACCCTATTATTTTTTCTGTATTTCAGAATATTGGGGGGCCCTGCTAACACTATATCGCCTTTTTGTTACAGGGGTATTGGGACTTTACCGTGGAATCTCTAGCAATATTACTTCTTCAGCACCAATTTCTGCAATTTATACCTTCACATACGAATCGGTTAAGGGAGCTCTCTTACCTGTTCTTCCAAAGGTGACTTCTGTCTCTTGCTTTGTCCAGATTTTTTTACTTTTTTTTCAAAAAATAAATTGAGGACATGCATTTTCTGACTCTTTTAGTTTTCCTGCCTCTTCCCGTCCAGGAATACCATTCTCTTGCACACTGCATTGCTGGTGGTTGTTCAAGTGTGGCAACTTCTTTTGTCTTTACTCCTAGTGAACGCATAAAGCAACAGATGCAAGTGGGTTCCCAGTATCAGAACTGCTGGTAATAAATTCTTTAATATCTTTTGTCTTAATAATAACGTAAGTCCATATGAGAAGACCTTCCCTTGCCCTCTGTGTTGGTGTTAAGAGCATATGTTTGTGTGGTAAGCAAAAGCATCGACCGCTTGTATTTACTTACCACTAAGGAAGGTACAAATGTATAAAAGCAGTAACGGTAGTATTCGCATGGAAATAATTATTCTTGTTAACTTGCACATAATTGTTTTGTTTTCCATATTGAAACCTAATCATAGCAAAATTTAGTAGTTTATAAGTGTTGCTATTCATGTCTTTTTTATGCTCCATATATCATGATCCCTTTCATCGACTCTAATTAAAACTTGTGGTATCAGGAATGCCTTGATTGGATGCCTTGAAAAGGGTGGCATAACATCACTGTATGTTGGGTGGGGTGCAGTTCTTTGCAGAAACATCCCACATTCAGTTATTAAGGTACTCGGAATACTTGTGTATCAACATTAGCTTTTACAGGTGTGGCAAATATAAGGAACATCTCTGTGTGCTTGTTCTATATGGACTATAATGTAATTCACTTGCTTGTTTATGAAAACTCGGTATGATTCTCAGATAGCTGGTTTTCAAAAACTTACTTGCAGTTCTACACCTATGAACGCCTGAAGCAGTTGTTTTTGACAGCAACGGTGCCTAATTCTACTCTTAGCTCATGGCAAACAGTTAAGTTTCGCATCCTTCTTTCATATGTCAACGTATTGTTAGCTATTGGCGGGTCATCGTCCTCTATTATTATTAGCAGTCATTGAGACTACCGTAGTCTAGTGAGCATAACTTTTGCATTTTACGAAATCTCACTCTAACCCGGTACCGAGTCTTATTCCATCTGCTGAAAATTCCTTTTTATGTACCTATTTATTGTCTAACTTTTGTTGAAATTTTCACTAGTAATAGATGCTCTGTGAACACTTAGCAAAGGACTAACCGAGAATCTCTTTGCAGTTAGTATGTGGGGGCCTTGCTGGATCTACTGCTGCTCTCTTCACGACGCCTTTTGATGTAGTAAAGACGAGGTTACAGACACAGGTAAAAAACCACAACATGAATTTATAGCGATGAAAGAATTTTCTTACATTTCCCCAATTTTGTTAAATTTAGTGAATTATTTTATGCAGGCTCCAGGCACTCTTGGCAAGTATGATGGTGTGCTTCATGCGCTTCAAGAAATAACCAAGCAAGAAGGTTTGCAAGGTCTTTATAGGTATGGGTCTTGCAAACATATTACGTATATGATTTTTACAACAAAAAAAGAAAAACAGTTTTGAAACCTTTGGTATAAGGTACTGACTCTACTGACCGTTTACAGGGGCTTGGTTCCGCGGTTGGTTATGTATGTCTCTCAAGGAGCCATCTTCTTTGCATCGTACGAGTTTCTGAAAGCCATTTTTGCGTTGGATGTTCCAAAACAACCTTCTAGAGTCATCGAAAATGAGCAAAAGGAAGACGACACTTCGCCATTGAGAGTGCAGAAACTGCATTCCTAAGTCAGTGTCAAGGTACTGACTCTACTGACCGTTTACAGGGGCTTGGTTCCGCGGTTGGTTATGTATGTCTCTCAAGGAGCCATCTTCTTTGCATCGTACGAGTTTCTGAAAGCCATTTTTGCGTTGGATGTTCCAAAACAACCTTCTAGAGTCATCGAAAATGAGCAAAAGGAAGACGACACTTCGCCATTGAGAGTGCAGAAACTGCATTCCTAAGTCAGTGTCAAGGCTTCTGCAAAGTGCAGATGACTCAAAAGCAGAGATATACTAAAATTCAGCCAAATTCGAACTTAAAGAGTGGTGTCAAATTAAAAGGGCAATTTCAAAAAAGTTCTTAAACACTAAGATTTTCATATTTTTTTTAGCACGAAAAACTTCCTCTCATTTTTTCATTTTTTTTCCTTTTTAAGTTTGAATTGTTTTTTTTTATATATTCTAATTCCTTTTGTGAGTGGGAATACAACACATGCTCGCTGAAGATAGACGCGCAGAGCAATACAGTATAGATGTCTTAAAGAATAAGCCATTTTCATTCTCAAATTGTCAACATACTTGTTTTAAGTTCCTGCAAAGTATTCTTGTACAATTTACTATTATTCGTCTCATGTTTACTGAAGCTATTTATCAATAAAACAAAAGTTTGTATACTTCACCATCTTCAACCATTTTGGCATGCTTAGACTTGATAATCGATCTCTTAGCAGGTGATTTCCTACCTAAATAATTTAAAGTACCTGCTTTAAAGTGCTCTAATCATCAGAAAGGATGGATCTGCAGTACATAAAAAAATTGATGAAAAAGACCAACTGTTTTTTCCAAAAACAGAAACATGGATTAACACAATCAGCATTCGGAACTTCAAGCATCCTAACCTGCCAGAATCACAAAATGCAATGTGCAAATGCGATCATCATGAATGCAAAATGTCTACAGAGTGAGAGCACCAACAACAAAAAGGAGGCAATGGAAAGAGCACCAACAATCCCGACGAAGCTTGTAATACATTGGAATTTAGATCTGCTTTCTTCTGAACTGAATTACATCTTTTCACCAAATTCCCAACTCCAAAATCAAGATGATACAAATGGTACACACAATAAACACTATTCTGAATTGCTAGATATACAATATTAGGACTTTATAACATAAAATGGTCGACAGTACTACCTTTTTATTTTGAAAACTGAATGTATGTTTACATCACACTTTTCGAGTTTATCGATCCTCGTGATGCATTCATTCATTCTCTTCAATACGATGGGCATCACAGCAATATTGCTAGCTGCTTTGGCTCTGAAAGCCTGTAATTTTTCAAGCATTCCTATATCTCCTTCTGCAAGTAATGCCCCATTACTCAGTCTGGATGGTGTCCGGCCCTCTGCAAATCATTCACAAGGGCTTATTGCTGATATCGTGAAAAGTAAGATGGAATCTATTTTCAAGGCTAACTCAGAAGACTAAATAGTGCTATTATACAAAAGTGATTGAGTAGTTTTCCCATAATTACTCAAAAAAGGCGACAAGGGGAAACAAAAGTTTGATATATACTTTCCAATCAAAACAATTTAGCAATTTGCAAACTAAAAAGTATATACTATTTGTTACAAGTGCACTGCAAGTTAAGAAGCAACTCTAAGGGCACAACATATCCACTACTTGAAATTAACGAATTGAACTACTTCTAACATAATCCTTAGGAATGCCCAGAATAAAATAGCTAATATCCACTAACCATATGTGATTGAAGTACTAAATTAAATAATGAGAGGACCCAGTTAAGTCACATTCAGACTTGAATAACGCACGATTTACAACACTATCCAGCATAGAGGAAAGTGGATAGGGAGAAAATAATAATGTGCATGGGGTGCTAGTTGAAACTTCAAAGCGAGAAACAAACATATACTATGAGAATGAAAGTGAAGCAGAACAAAGTCATATGATATTGCTGTGTACAAATGAGCCGCATGGCGCCAACCGGCATAGTTGAATTTGAGGACAAGACAAATGAATACGGAGGATGCTAGCAAGAATCATGATACACTAGGGGTATTCCCTACTCCCTAGATGGTTGGAAGATCAGTAAAATGGGTTACAATAACCGTGCACAAGAATTCGTGATAATTCCATCAAAGTTACGCAACTAGTTGCTAGCAGAGTGATCAACCATCTAGATTGCATATATGCTCATTAATCCAGTAAACCATGTGGCAACCACTAAAGGAAGTTCTTTGGACAGGGCAACAGCATAAACAAGGAAGAGTTAATTTCAAATAAGCATTTTCAGGTAAAAGTCTATCATTTCAAAACTGATATTGTCTTTCAAACGTTAATAGCTTCAGCAAGACTATCGGCTTCCGAAAATGTAAACTCATTTTCCCAGCACAAGTGTTAAATTTAATATCAATACCTCGATTTATAAAGGAATTCATTCTAAATCTTGTTAAATGGCCATGGAAAAGCTCCAAAATAGTATAAATTTGTAGAATAGTTCACTTTCCAAAACCTCGTCCCATAGACTCCAATTTCGTGTCTCTACTATCCACAAGCAAACCATCACCATACCCGTTCTCATTTAACCTAATTATGCAAATTGCACACAAAACCTCCCAAACTACTAATTATGAGCTTCAAAACCCTAATAAGAAAACAAAGATTTAAACCAAACAACGGATACCCTAGAATCGTACCAGTAGTTCGATCGCCACTGATATCGGGCGCGAGGGATAGATCAGAGGGAAAGGATCCACCACCGCTCTGCGGCGAAAGAAGCGGCCTCTGCGCGACGAGGCGAGCGGGGAGAGCCTCGAGGAGCCGATCCGGGATCGTCCTCCGGTAATCCAAGATCCTACGGCCCAAATCGCCCACCTCGCGCTCGAGCTCACGGATCTCCCTCTCCGCCTCCTCTTCGTCGTCGTCGTCCTCCTCCTCCTCCTCCTCCTCCTCCTCCGCTATCTTCCGCTTCCCCAGGGCTCGGGTTAGGGTTTCTCTATTCGGCTCGCTCGCCATTAGCCTCGGGAACAAGGGTTAGGGTTTCTGGGGGCCGAGAGAAAGCTCTCCGTGGAGCGAGGGACCGATCGAAGAAGCTTTTCGTTTTGATTTTGGGCGTTCCCTCCAGTGTCGAACGTTGAGAGTGGCGGAGTGAAATAGCGAAAGGAAAAAGACGTTTGAGTTCGAATCGTATAGAACAAGACGAGCCACATAAATGGGCCGGACCTCAAATTGTCTTTTAAACCTTAACAGTCTTTGATTAGACTCTGGACCGTTATTTTTAAATATGCGCCTAATACCAGGCCCAACATAAATTCTATGCATTTAGTGTACACGTTGAATGCTTTATTCTAAACATACAAATAAAATGAAGTAGATAATATAAAATTTTCGCTTTTTTATTAGTATTTTTTTTTTTTTAGAGCAGAAACTTTTTCGGCTATTTGATTAAACTATATTGCAAACTAAGCAATAATAATTAGTAAACACTACTTATCCCACAGCCACAAAGGCACAGAGGGAGATTTTAAAGTTTATACCACATATTTTTGGCGGCATGTGTGTTTTGTGGGGTGCTCATTCACAATAGTTTTATTATTATTATTTTTTAGAAAATTTGAGTAATATAGTAATCGGGGATGTATTAAAAAGTTTTTAAAGCTCTTTTATTTATTTATTTATTTATTTATTTATTTGATGAGACCCATGATTGTAGGCTAACCTGACCATGGGCTCCCCTCATTCATTTTGCTATCATTTCATATATATATATATATATATATATATATATATATATATATATATATAGCTTCGTGTGCTTTTAAAAATAAGGCGGTCTCCATGCTTCTAATTTGTTTTCTATACTCGGACTTTCAAATGGACAATCGGCTTCGTTAATCTTAATTTACAATATTTAAAAAATCTAAAAATTAAATTTCGTAAATTTTCGATATTATTTGTCTAGTGATTAAAATAGCTAAAAATTAATAATTTTAATGGTTGTTGTGATCCGTTTGCAAGTTTAACGGTGTAGAAATATTCAAATCATGTAAAATTTTGATAGAATAATTTTTATATTATATAGAACAAAATTAATATATTTGATCTAAAATTTAAATATCATATCATCATATTTTGTAAAATTTTTATTTTCAATCGTTGATTTTGAGCCCTTTAGATCACTAGATAAATGATATCGAAAAATCACAAAATTTAGTTTCTAAATATTTTAAATATTGTAGATCAAGTCTAACGGAGTCGATCGTCTAATCGGAAGTCCTACTATTAAAAATAACATGGGAGTACGAAGGACTCCATACTTTTAAAAGCATACAAGTCCTACTATATATATATATATATATATATATATATATATATATATATATATATATATATATATAAAGAGAGAGTGAGAGAGAGAGAGTATAAGTTTATATACTTTTAAAAATACAAACCCAAGTTGTGAATTTTTTAGCATTAGATTTGTATTGAGATCCGTATTATTGTACTTTCTTTTTCTCATTCTTTAATTGATTTTACAATAACACAAATCTCAATACAAATTCAATGTTAAAAAATTCACAAATACGGTCAGGCATGTACTTTTAAAAATATATAAGCTCAACTCTTTCCTTCTCTCTCTCTCTCTCTATATATATATATACGCAGAGTGAGTGAACTAGGTTATTAATATGTTATAATACATTACTATGTTATTAATAACACTTAGTCATTGGTACTACTAGATTTTTAATCATTAGATGAAGAAATATGTGGTTAGAATGATAGTAGGCCCCTAGGATTTAATGGATGGATAGAAAAATAGTATGATCTAAGGTGTGAAAATGATCAAAAGAATGGATCTAACAGCTAAAAATTTGATAGTATCGAGTGCTTGGTGCTATAGATAGCATATTAGCCGCACTATATATATAGAGAGAGCTTATATCATTTCAAAAGTACAAGCTCATCCATACTTATAAATTTTTTACCATAAAATTTGTATTGGTATCCGTGTTATTATAAAGATATTTAAAAAAAGAGAGAAAATATAATTGTACAAATCCAAATATAAATTCTATGGTAACAAATTTACTAGAATATATGAGCTTGTACTTTTGAAAGTATATAAGCTATATTATATATATATATATATATATATATATATATATATATATATATATATATATATATATATATATATATATATATAGAGCAATGCTACCTGTACACCCCGAAAGGGTGTACATCATACACCTCCATCATTTTAATGGTGACGATACTTTTTACGGGTCACATCAAATGACCCATCATCACACCCCCACCCTTAGATGGGTGGGGTGTATGATGTACACCCCGAAAGGGGTGTACACATAGCATTTTCCATATATATATATATATATATATATATATATATATATAGAGAGAGAGAGAGAGAGAGAGAGAGAAGAGAGAGTAGAGCTTATATATTTTTAAAAGTATAAGCCCAACTATATATGTTTGTGAATTTTTTACCAATAGATTTGCATATAGATTTGTATTGTTATACTTTTTATTTCTTTATTTTTAGTTGATTTTACAATAGCACAAATCCCAATACAAATTCAATAGTAAAAAATTTACAAGTATAGTTTGATTTGTACTTTTAAAAATATATAAACTCTATTATATATATATATATATATATATATATATATATATATATATATATATATATATATATATATATATATATATAGCTAGGTTGGAATACTATTAATAGTACCAAGTCATTGATGCTATTAAGTTTTTAACCCTTGGATTAAAAGATATGTGGTTGAGATGATAGTGGGTTCTTTGGGTTTAATAGGTGGTTGGAGAAATAGTAAAATTTAATGGATGAAAATGATCAAAGGGGTTGATCTAAGGGTAGAAAACTTGATAGCACCAATAACTTAGTACTATTAATAGTATAGTAGCCGGACTATATATATATATATATATATATATATATATATATATATATATATATATATATATATATATATATATATATATATATATATATATATATATATATATATATATATATCTCGTAGTGCTACTATACTCCTATGAGTATAGATCTCTTTGTACTCATAACTTTTCCGCACTGCAATAAAAGGATGTGCGATTAGGATGATAGTGGTATCCTAGGGTTTAATGGATTGTTAGTAAAATAGTATAAATCCTAGAAGATTTTTTATTATTAGATTTGTATTGAGATTTGTGTTTTTTTAAAGTCAACTAAAGAGAGAAAGATAAACTAAAAAACACAAATCTCAGTACAAATTCAGTGGTAAAAATTCATGAGTATGGATGTGCTTGTGCTTTTAAAAGCACATAATCTTTACTATATATATATATATATATATATAGTAGAGCTTGTATGCTTTCAAAAGTATAAATTCATCTATATTTATGAATTTTTTACTATTGAATTTTATTGGGATTTGTATTTTTGTAAGTCAACTAAAGAGAGAGAAATATAAAGTAAAAAATACAAATCCCAATACAAATTCAATAGTAAAAAAATTCAAATGGATGGGCTTGTGCTTTTAAAAATATATAATCTCTAATATATATATATATATATATATATATATATATATATATATATATATATATATATATATATATATATATATATATATATATATATATATATACAGACCGACTACTATACTATCAATAGCATCAAAGATCAAAAATTTAATAGCACTAAGTCATTGGTGCTATCAGGTTTTTGACCATTATATTAAAATATGTACGGTTAGAATGATAGTGGTCTCTTAAGTTTAGTAGGTAGTTGAAAAAATAGCATAATTTAAAAAATAAAAGTGATAAAAGGATAGATTTAACAGCGAAAATTTAGTAGCACCAAATGTTTGGTGCTTTCGATATCGATAACATATTAGCCGAAATATATATATATATATAGAGCTTATATACTCTCAAAAGCACAAGACAAAATTCATGTTTGTGAATTTTTTATTATTGAATTTGTATTGTGATTTGTGTTTTTAACTTTACTTTCTCTTTCTTTAGTTGACTTTACAAAAGTACTAATCCCAATACAAATTCAATGATAAAAAATTCACAAGTATGAATTGTCTTGTGTTTTTAAAAGCATATAAGCTCTACTATATATATATATATATATATATATATATATATATATATATATATATATATATATATATATATATATATATATATATATATATATATATATATATATACACACACACACACACACTATGGTAGCACCAAGAATTTGGTGTTACTAAATTTTTCGTCGTTAAACCTATCATTTTGATCATTTTCACCTCTTAAATTATACTATTTTTTAATCACTCATTTAATTTTAAGAATCTATTATCATTCTAACTGCACATTTTTTAATCTAAATGTTTAAAACTTAATAACATTACTAATTTGATATTATTAATAGTATAGTCTAGATCTATATATATATATATATATATATATATATATATATATATATATATATATATATATATATATATATATATATATATATATATATAATTGAGCTCCTATCCTTATAAAAGTCTAAGTTATTTGTAGTTGTGAGTTTTTTACTCTTAAATGTAGGAATGTGTGGTTACGTAGATGGTGGGTCCTTTGGGTTTAGTAGGTAGGTGGTTGAATAGTATGATCTAAGGGGTAGAATTAATCAAAGGATTAAATCTAATGGTAAAAAACTTACCAGCACCAATTACTTGTGAATTTTAAAGCTGGTGCCGAGAACTGAATATTCCCAGCGAATAAGTATATATATAATGTCTTGAAAAATTAAGGAGTTTAAAGCTGGATGAGAACTGGATATTCCCAGCGAATAAGTATAAAATTCCGAATTAAAATTGTTCGCACCTTAACACGCCTCCACATGTGATTGGGACTTCACTTATAAACCCAATTGAGTACAGCTACATTTCTTTCACCTTGCTATGCTAATCCTCTATTCATATACTTGTTGAACATAAATATTAAAATTATTATTTTTTAATAATTTAAATTTTTAAAAAATAATAATTATCGTATAAAATTTAACATAATATTATAACAAAAATTATTAAATTTGAGTTTCATTATACTCCTAGCATTATTTAATTATTTTTTTCAATTTAATTTAAAATCACGTATTGAATCTATAAAAAAAATTGAGTTCAAACGTTAAAAAAAAAAATAAAAAAAATAAATAAATAATATCGTGCTATGATAGCCTAAAGTTAATGGGGAACAATAATTTATTTTATATAATTTAACAATACTGTAATGTAGAATATAAAATTAATTTTTACCTGATTCATATATACAAACTATGAATAATATAATCGAGTCTTAAAAATGCTATCATTATGGCCGGATTGCTGATTTGTACCTATATATATATAGAGAGAGAAAGACCTTCCATTTTTGGGAAAACCCTAAATATTTTCCATGCAATATGTAACTATATATGTAGCAAATATATGATTCTCATATCAAAAAAGGAATAATTAAAGCACAAAAACGAATCACGAGTGGTGACATATATATATATATATATATATATATATATATATATATATATATATATATATATATATATATATATATATATATATATATATATATAATCTCCTCAGCTACCGTTGCTTAATTATGGTAATATACCGGCTTGTAATTAATCCAATAATAAAAGTTACTACAACTAATATATTTAAGCTGCGTATAAACTTAAGACTCTTCAGACCCAAATGTATGTGAAAACCAAATTAAGCATTAAACAAAAAAATCACACGCTAGCTCTAGGCCCGCAACGAATGGGACAGCTTTTCTTGTACCTCCTCCATGATAAGATTCCCTTCTCCAACCTGGAATGTGCCCAATGCGTAATATGCTCCTCACATCCAAAAAGATAACAAAATTAAATACGAGGACACAAGCTTCGCCTATATACCACTACTGGGAGATCACCCCATTTCAATCGCAGCCGCTCGTTCCGAATCGGACGGCATCCTATGCGCCTCCTTTTGGTCCCAACCAACGTGATTTCATGTGGCCAACTCCTTCACCAATCGCTTATCTAACAAATCATTCATATCCGACACTCGATCTCCAGTTTTATCAAAAAAAAAAAAAAAAAAAAAAGAGAAAGTTGTAGTGGAGAGGAGATATATGCAACTACAAATGGAGAGGCTCCCGGCGCTGGATGAAGAGGAGGGGGAGGATTTGGTGCGGCAGCCGCGCGGGATCTTCTCGTGCTGGGGCCGACTCCGCCTCGCTGCGGTGTGGCGGAGGCTCAAAAGGTTTCGAAGCGAGCGCCGACCCAGTAGAAGTAATAGGTTATATGTAAGGAGGGGGAGCTTAAACTACGATCCGCTGAGCTACGCGCAGAATTTTGATGATGGCTGCTTCGAGGGGGACGAGGAGGAGGGGGAGAGAATTCGCCGGAACTTCTCTTCCAGGTTCGCACCGCCGCATCCGTCCGCGGGAAACCAAAGCCAACGAACTCACCATATCAATCTTATGGATTGATACACATGTTTAATAAACAAAAATTATCGATTCCGATCTGAATCATCATGCAACACTTTGTACTTACTTTGAGATTTTAAAAAGTGCTAAATCTAGACCTTCTGATTAACCTACTGGTGAATCTTTTTGTGAAGGTGGTGAAAGTCCTCCGTGAACAAGAGAGTTATTGTAGGCATGCACGTGCGGCTTGCACGTGCGCGGAATTGGTGAGTGTATATAATTGAACTGTATATATAGCATATTTGTTTCTTTGGCTCAGCATTTGTACTCGTATATATATTCTACTTTATAATTAATATTGGTTATAGTTTGGTTTTCGGGAAGATACATTTACAGGGGAAGGATTTAAATATGTATGTGCCCACCCTAAGTAAACGTATGTTCATTGAAATTAAAGGATTGTTGATGATCTAAAGTAGCTAGCATCCAGTTTTAAAACCTAAATTTGGGTTGCTTGTAGTGTTTTATATGCTTAAATAGTCATTTTGATTAAAATAATAAAAATAATAAAAATATTAATTAATTAACTAATCATGAATACTGTTTGTCTAAATATTAATTAATAAAATAATTAATAAGTACTGTTAATTAATAATTAATTAACATAAATAATTTAATAAATTAATTAGTTAATTATTTAATAGTTAAATAATTAGTTAATAAAATAATTATATTAGTCTAAATATTAAATTAATTAAAAAATTAATATAATAAATAAAATTATATTTACTTTAATTAAATTTGTTCTAGAAAAAAAATGGAACAATAATTTTAAATTTACACCAACTTATTTTCCATAAATAAAAATTATTATTATTATTATTTTTAAATAGTGTTTGGATACAAAGGAGATAAAAAAAAGTTTATTTTTTCACACCCTACATATATCTAATCTAAACGGTGCCTTAGTCTTTTTTTTTTTTTTTTTTTTTTGAGAAAAAGGTAGCAGGCTACCCACTTCATTCAATAGAACGATGAACTAAACAACATATATAGGTGAGGCAACTAGGTCTCTATAAAAAAAAAAAAAAAAAAAAATGAGGAGCAGGTGCGTCTCCCATAAAAAAAAAAAAAATCTGGACGAAAGGTTGAGAAAAAACGGGGGAGCACGTGCGGTCTCCCGCCTCTAACCCAGACCCCTCCCACAACTCGAAAAAGCCTCTAACCCTACTGACCGCAAGTAAGGGATCAAAATTTTTCTGCTGGAAGATCAAAGAGTTCCTAACCTTCTAAATCACCCATCATAGGGCCGCCAACCGACCTAACGTCTTGCTTACCGTGCAAGGTTCGCCTCTAACCATCAATTTCTTCCACACAAGTCTAATATCCGCGCCCGACTCTTCGCAAATCCACACCCCCCCCCCCCCCCCCCCCCCCGACGCCTTCCACCACACAAATCTCGTATACACGCACTTCAAAAAAAGATGATCCACGGTTTCATTCTGCGAGCCACAAAGCACGCAAATTTCGTTCCCAGTCCAACCTCTTCTGACAAGAGTATCAGTAGTTAACAAGCGCTTCTTGAGGGTGAGCCAGACAAAAATTTGAACCTTCGTCGGCAAATATAGGTTCCAAATTTTTAAGGCAATATCGTCCCCAAAATCCCCGTCGTTAAGCATAAGGTAAGTAGACTTAACAGAGAATAAACTCTTTTCATTCCATCGCCAGCTCACACTATCGAGCCTCTGATCAATCCTAGTGCTCGCTAATAGTCCTTTAAGATCTAGGACATGTCCCCAAGCGGGGCTCCCCCCGGGATCGAACCCTCTCAAAATTTTAGACCAAATCCATCCATTGCTATCAGTGCACTCACTGATTTTTATCATTTTCGCCTCAACACCCTCATAGATGGCAAGAAATTTAGACTGCAAAGTCACCTCACCACACCACCTATCCTTCCAAAGAAGAGTCGATCTTCCGTCTCCAAGCACATAAGACACCCCCCATCTGACAATCTCATTAGTATTGAGAACACTCTTCCACCACTGCGAGGCCGGTCTGAATGATCTCCTCTCCCACAAAGGTCTTCTCTTCAAATAATTAATACAACGCTCTAATGAGTTTGTTCAATAAAAGCTCCGGAGACGTGAAGAAGCGCCACCACCATTTGGCGAGGAGGGCATCGTTCATCGTTGCCAAATTCAGGATGCGCAAGTCACCTTCCATCTTACTTTTACAAACGCCTTAGTCTCTTATATAGAGGGTTGTACATGAGGTGCCTATCAAGGTTTTACCGGCCTAATCTTAACCTGGCGTGATAAGTTTGCGGATCAACGAAACAGTTGAATCATCAACCGTCTCTAGTGCAAGTGGCAAATGATTTGATAATTAATATTCGAGATTCTGAGTTCGAAGTCTAGTTGTTTCACATTTCTAACTAAATTTATTTTAAAATAAACGAAACGGATGACATGCTATATTTCTCTTTAAAAAAAAAATAAGACACTTGAATCCAACCAAACATTCACTCAATCGAACTTCTTAAGAAAAGCATGGGAGGTCTAGCGGTGCGACAATTGAGTGAGGCAAACCACATTGTATCCATTCAAAGCTTCAGAGTCCAAGCAATTCAAACTCTCTCTGCCAAATGTCCCAATATTCTTTGATCGAATGAGTTTTACAGAGCCAAACATACATAAACTATACTAAATTGAAAAGTCGCCTTATTCATTTGCTGACTATAAGCTGAACACGACTTAACTTGGTAATAGCTAGCGGGCAATTCGAGTGTATATATATATATACACAAATATGTGCAAAATCTATAAATCAACTACATTATTATCAGATACATTCTTAGTTCCTGTAATATTACTCTTTTAATTTTTTTTCTTCTTCTTTTCTACAATGCAAAACTGCTTTATTAAATTCACCATCATTAGCCCCTTAATTATTTATTGCCTCTAGACACGCACATCATAAAGAGTAAAGAGGAACTCTGTTTCTCGGTTTGATGGGCTCTCCTCGATCAACAATCGCACCGATTCGGAAACATTAAACGAAACCATAACAACGACGACGTTTGCATTCCACCTGATACTTTTACTTATTAAGCCATATCACTCTTTGCATCTAAACCACACAAAATTTAGACCTTCCATCTTAAACATAACTAAATCAGGCAGCCCCCAAACCCCACCACTTCCGTTTTAACCTTCTATTTTAATCAATTTTCATACTAATTAATTAGCCCATTATATTTTGTTTATATATATATATATAATCCCTCTCGTAAGCATTTGTTGTGACCTCCCTTCAATGGCTTCCCCAAAGACGCCCCTCTTCCTCCTCCTTTGTGTCTCTTCCTTCCTCTCGTTCGTTCCGTCCGCCGTCGTCGTGGGTCAGGAGACCCTCGAACGCGACGGCGGCGGCGGCGGCGAATTGAAGAGATACCTTGTGCTCGTGCGGCGCCCCAAGGGCGCGGCGCAGCTGGAGGACGCGGGGCTTGACGAAGGTGAAGCCGACCCTGCTGGCTGGTACAGTTCTCTACTGTCGTCCGTCGTTCCCAACGTCGGGTTGTCGTCGGTGGACGACGACGGCAATGACACGCCACGTTCGCACCCCCGGCTTATCTACTCCTTCCAGGAGATCACCACCGGCTTCGGCGCGAGCCTCACGGACCAGGAATTGGAGGCAATGAAATCTAAGGAATGGTTCCTAACTGCCATTCCGGATCGGATGTATAAGCTCATGACCACCCACACCCCGCAGTTCCTGGGCCTCCGCCGCCGCAACCGCGGCGTGTGGAACACGTCGAACATGGGGGAGGGCGTGATCATCGGGGTCCTCGACACCGGCATTGCACCCGACCACCCTTCGTTCGACGATACGGGGATGCCGCAGCCGCCCGCCCGGTGGAAGGGCCGGTGCGACTTCAAGAACGGCTCGGCCACCTGCAACAACAAGCTCATCGGCGCGCGCTCGTTCATCGACGCCAAGAATAAGCTGCGGAGCAAGGACCCGCCATTCGACAACGAAGGGCATGGCACGCACACGGCGAGCACCGCCGGGGGCAACTTCGTGAGGCACGCCAACGTGTTCGGCAATGCGCGGGGAATTGCGGCCGGTATGGCGCCGCGCGCGCATCTAGCAATGTATAAGGTGTGCGAGGAAGACGGGTGCGCTGCGCTGGATATATCTGGTGGAATGGAAGCCGCGCTCCGCGACGGAGTCGACATTCTTTCACTCTCACTTGGCGGCCAGTCTGAGCCGTTCTGGAACGACCTGACCGCGATTAGTGCCTACGGCGCCATCCAGAAGGGAGTTTTCGTCAGCTGCGCTGCTGGTAACGCCGGGCCGGACCCGAAAAAACTGTCGAACGAGGCCCCGTGGATACTGACGGTGGCAGCGAGCACCATGGACCGGCAGATCACGTCGACTGTGAAGCTCGGTAACGGAATTGAGTTTGACGGGGAGACACTGAACCAGCCGCGAGATTTCGGGCAGCCTATGCTCCCTCTAGTCTTTGCCGGCGTCATCAGCGGGAGTGCGAACTCGTCGCAGTGTCTAAACGGCACGTTCGACGGGGTCGACATCCGCGGCAAGATCGTGCTGTGCGAGCGCGGCGGCAACACGCGCGTCGACAAGGGCAAAGTCGTGCTCGCTGCGGGCGGCGCCGGCATGATCCTCATGAACGGCCCCAAGGATGGGTACAGCACCCAGGCCGACTCCCATGTCCTCCCGGCCTCGCACGTCGGCTACGCCGACGGCGACAAGATAAAGGAATACATAAAGTCCACCGCGAACCCGACGGCGACGTTCCTCTTCAAAGGAACACGCTTGCGCGCGCCGTGGTCTCCGGCGATCACTTCATTCTCCTCGCGGGGGCCGAACAACCAGAGCCCCGGAATTTTAAAGCCCGACATCACCGGCCCGGGCGTAAGTGTGCTCGCCGCATGGCCGGTCCCGCCAGTGGACACCCTAACCACCAGGTTCAACATGATTTCCGGCACGTCGATGTCGACCCCACACCTTAGCGGCATTGTCGCACTGATAAAGAAAGCGCACCCAGACTGGTCGCCCGCCGCGATCAAATCGGCCATGATGACCACCGCTTACTCGACAGACCGCCGCGGTAATCCGATCTCGGACGAGCGGCGCCTTCCAGCGGACTACTTTGCGCTCGGTGCCGGACACATCGACCCGCAAAAAGCCTTAAACCCAGGACTTATTTACGACATTACGCCGGAGGACTACATCCCCTACCTCTGCGGCTTGGGCTACACCGACACCTCACTGACGTCAATCGTAGCACCGCGCGGCCACGCGAGCTGCGCCGGGGTGAAGAACATCACCGAAGGGGAGCTCAACTACCCGTCGATCACGGTGACGCTCGCGGCGACAGCGCGGAGATCGGTGAGGTACATTCGGACTGTGACGAACGTCGGGGAGGCGCCTGCGACGTATCAGCCGGAGATCGAGGTGCCGGAAGGAGTGTCGGTGCGCGTGAAGCCGCTGAAGCTGCAGTTCTGGAAGGTGAACCAGAAGAAGAGGTTCAGGATCATCTTCAGAAGAACCGGTGGTGTTTCCGGCGTGGTGCAGGGGCAGTTGAAGTGGGTTTCCGAGCGTCACGTTGTTAGGAGCCCAATCTCCATTTACTTGGTGTAAAATTAATTGATCAATTAATTAAGGGCGCTAATAAGTCGAAATTGTAAAATTCTGTGATTAATTATATATATATTCGACCATTAGATGCTCCTACTTCGTAATTGAAATATATAAAAGTTGAAGCTATCAGCTAGTTGAATCCCCAGTCCCACTGCATGCTCCTAGTGCTAGAAATTAAAACTGAATTGGTAATAATACTATATTTTTAAATTAATTAAGACTATCTGTTTACTTATACTATAGATATAAATTTTATATTCTAATCTTAGTTTTTTTTTTCTTATATTATTAATTTTTTTAACAAAAATTTTAATATATCAATACTCGCATTTTCCTCTCTTTTTTAGTTGGCGAGCATGAAATTTGGCATGTGCTGTGTTTGGTTTGGCATTAATTTTATTTGATTACACGAGATACATTGCACCAATTTTATTTTTGTTATCTTTCTCTTCCTGAAGATCAGAATTTGCACCAATTTGGCATTAATGCACTTGTTTCTTCTAAAATTGAACATAGGGAATAATTTTTGTGTGTGTTAGAAAAGAACGGGGACAATGCCACCTTGTAAACTTTAGGTTTTTGAATAATGGGTCAGAATTTTCAATTGTAATAATTATATTTTTAAAACTTTTAATAAACTAGTTAATTTTTAAAATTTAAATTTATTAATTATACAATTATTTTGATTGGATGCTGTGCATAAAGTTCTCTACAACTTTCAAATGTAATGAAATCTGTTTTTTTTTTTTCTAATTTTATTAATTAAGTATGGCAATTGAAGTTAACTTTTATCGCGATCAAAATAATTATATAATTTATAACTGTAATTGAATAAATGAACTAATTAAATTATTTGATAAAATTTAAGATGTCTAATTATCAAAATTGAGAGTTCAAAATTAATTTTATATATTTTTCCAAAAGAATAATAATAAAATATTAAAAGAGAATAAAAACTGTAAATTATAAACCAACACTATACAGGGAATTCATCCAAATTCAGATTGTTGGTTTTAGATTAATTAAAAAGGATTTTTTTTTTATCTAATTTAGTAAAACAATATTCTGGGCAATAAATGTAGAAACTGTTCCTGGACAAGGAAAGTAATTATAAACCTCTTTTAAATAATAAATGGTAAAAAAAGCAAAACATAATCACATACCAATTTAAACTTTAAAATGGCTAGTACTTTATTGATAATTAAAAACACTTTTTAAATAGCGCCCTGCAATGATAACGAAACCTAAGAGGCCCGTAAAACTTATTACAGTGTACAAATTAAGACCTAAATTAGGTCTTCGTTGACACGTACCGATACCACATAAGCTAAAGAAACAAATCATCAATCTTAAATCGAATTTAAGATTCATATCACTTAGATGAGTGAGTAATCAGAATTAATTCTCTCGCCAATTTTTGTTTCCTCTTCAATTTTTCCGAACCAAACCGATTAGTCCATGAAGGAGACCGAGATCGGACTCCTCACCACGCGCGTCTCCGAAACCCACTTCAAATACCCCTGCGACACTTCACCACTGTTAATATTGACTCTCTTTGAGAAGATCTCCAAGAAGCTCTTCTCCTCATTCACTTTCGTAAACTGGAGTGTTAGCAACGAGCGCACAAACTAAACAAAATTAATTGGCGATCACGATAGAAAAGTAAAATCAAAATTGCACGACAGAGAATTAACACACAGTATTTACGTGAAAAAATTTTTGCAGAGAAAAAACTACGGGCGAAAAAGGAGAGATTTTACTATGTAGAAAAGAGGGAATACAAGAGTTATTTAACCTTCATCCCACGATCTCACTCTAGGGCAAATAAAAGAGAAATTAGAATTTTTCCTTAGCGGATCGGATCCGTACCAGACATCCACAAAATTTCCTGTTGCACCGCGAAGCCGTCGGCGAACCTGAATCGTAATATCGAAGCGATTCTGATTTTGAGTCACATCTAACATGGAGCGTACTCGGCACCACGCGCAACCGATCCGGAAATTCGACAGCGGCGGTGTACGCCGACGCCGCCTCCCCGACGTTCCTCACCTTCCTTCGGACGGCGATGGATTTCGTGGTCGGCGTCAAGGAGACCGTGATCGACGGGTAGTTGAGTTGGCTTTCGGCGATCCTCTCCACCGACGAGCAGTCGATGGCCCGGCGGGCGATCAGAGTCACTTGCCTGCTCGTGTAGCCCAAGCCGCAGAGGTACGGGGTGTAGTCGTCGGCGGAAAGGTCGTAGACGAGGCCGGGATCGCTCGCCTTGCTCGGGTTGACGTGTCTGGCGCCGAGTGCGAAGAAGTCGGCCAAGACGTGCTGCTCGTCGACTATCATGTTGCCGCTGCGGTCGACGACGTCGGCCGATGTCATGATGGCGGATTTGATTGTGGCTGGCGACCAGTCGGGGTGCGCGGACCTTATCAGTGCGGCGATCCCGCTCAGGTGCGGCGTCGCCATGGACGTGCCGGATATAATGTTGAACTGCGGACCCGGGAAGGTCACGGTCGACGGGCCGACTGGGAAGGGCCATGCGGCGAGGACGTTCACGCCGGGGCCGGTGATGTCGGGCTTCAGGATCCCCGGGCTGGCAAGGCTCGGACCACGGGAAGAGAACCCGGCGATCGCGGGAGCCGGGGAAGTTCCGAGTACGGTGCCTTTGAAGATGATAGCTGCGACCGGAGTGGATGATTATTTGAGGTACAATTTCACGCTCAATCCGTCGGCGTAACTGATTTCCGATGCCGGAAGGACGTGGGCGTCGGCGACGGTGGTGTATCCCAAAGGAGGCCCATTCATGAGGATCATGCCGACGCCGCCGGCGCTCTGCACGACCGCCCCCTTGAGAATCCTCGCGACGCCGTCGCCGACCTCGCACAACACGATCTTCCCCTTCACGTCGAACCCGTCCAACGAGCCGTTGTAGCAAAACTCAGCACTTGGCTTGCCGCCGTCTCCGGCGTAAACCAGCGGGTAGTAGGTCGTCGTCGCGGCTGACATTTGCGGCTCGAAAGTCGACTCGCCGTCAAGTTCGAGGCTGTTAAATCGAAACGGCGAAAAATAGATCCAAGAATAAAAATAATGTAAGAAAAGAAAATAAAGACCACACCAAATTTTACATGGTTCGGCCACCGGCCTACATCCACGGGCGAAGACGGAGCGAAGACTTTTATTAAGGTCAAAAGAAGAATACAAAGATTATATCTCTCAAGAAAACCGAAACTCCAAATAAAATCGAAATATCAAAATTTGCGTCCACCCTAACGATTCCTAAGAATCCAATCGTATGGACGCCCTCACCTTAGAGCTTCAATTTCCTAATTAATTGCCGGCTTCATTAGCAACATATGGCTCCTCCAATATGACCTCTCTCCTTTTGGATTGCTAAATTAATTAGAGCATGGCCTCTAATTAAAATTCCGGCTTCATTAATATGGCCGTATGTACCAACACCAACAACACATATCTTCCTTAATTGACCTAAATTAATTAGCGCTTCAGCTAATTAAAAGTTGCCGGCGTCATTAAAGTGGTCGGGTATGCTATATATAATATATGCCTTCAAACTAGAATCTAATTAGGATTTGTAGTCTAATTAAACTCCTAATTAAATTCTAGTTTTACCCAACAATCTAAATCTTATATTATCCTAATTAGATTAGGATTTAACTTCAATTTAGATAAATACAAATCTAAACCAAATTATAACAATCTCCACCTTGGTTTGATTTGTAGTCTTTAGCCGCTGTGTTGAGGTTGTCACAAAACTCCACATTGACTTGAATTTCACCTTAATACTCCTTAATGCTCCGTGCTCCGTCTTCTCCAAACGCCCCATAGGGCCTCAAATGCTGCTAACTGCCACCAAGTCCAAACAATGTTTGAACTTGGCAATTGTAAGAGACTTAGTAAGCATGTCCGCCGGATTGTCCTCGGTACCAATTTTCTTAACAGTCACTGTGCGCTTTCCGATCACATCCCGAACAAAGTGAAACTTTACATCGATGTGCTTCGTCCTATCATGAAACATTTGATCTTTAGACAAATGAATAGCACTCTGACTATCTGAATAAACAATCGTCGGCTCCCAACAAGAAGTAAGCTCTCCATATAAGCCTCTTAACCACATAGCTTCCTTCACACCCTCTGTCATAGCAATATATTCCGCCTCGGTCGTGGACAAGGCGACAATGGGTTGTAATGAAGCTTTCCAACTAACTGCACATCCTCCAATAGAGAAAATATACCCAGAAAGCGATCTCCTCCTATCCAAATCACCTGCGAAATCCGAATCAACATATCCAATCACACCATCCTTACACCTCCCAAACTCCAAACAAGTGCTAGTGGTACCTCGTAAGTATCTCATAATCCACTTAACAGCTTGCCAATGAGCCTTACCAGGATTGGTCATATATCTGCTAACCATGCTCACTGCGTAAGAGATGTCCGGTCGTGTGCAAACCATGGCGTACATGATGCTCCCGACAGCGCTAGAATATGGAACATGTGACATGTACTCCTTATCATCATCGGACTGTGGTGATAACTCGGCCGAAAGTTTGAAATGCGCCGCAAAAGGAGTGCTCACCGGTTTTGCGTCTGCTATACCGAAACGCTTTAGAATTTTCTCTATATATTTTTCGTGTGATAAATGCAGAAGTCCTGAATTCTTGTCTCTCTTAATTTCCATACCAAGAATTTTCTTAGCAGCACCCAGATCTTTCATCTCAAACTCACCCTTTAATGAAGCCTTCAACTTATTAATCTCAACTATGTCGTCGGAAGCAATCAACATATCATCGACATAGAGCAACAAATATATGAAAGATCCCTGATCAAGCTTCCTAAAATATACGCAACTGTCACGCTTGCTTCTTGAATATCCGTGACCTGTCATGAAGAAGTCAAACCGCTTGTACCATTGTCGAGGAGACTGCTTCAAGCCATAAAGCGATTTTCTTAACAGGCAAACATGGTCCTCCTTCCCTTCAATAATGAATCCCTCTGGCTGTTTCATATAAATTTGCTCCTCAAGTTCTCCATGGAGAAAAGCTGTCTTAACATCAAGCTGCTCAAGATACAAATCATGCATGGCTACTAATGATAGAAGAACACGAATAGAAGTATGCTTCACAACGGGTGAGAAAATATCATTAAAATCAACACCTTCTACCTGACTGTAGCCCTTAGCAACTAAACGAGCTTTATACCTTGTATCTTCCACGCCAGGGATTCCTTCATTTTTCTTGAAGACCCACTTGCAGCCAACAATTTTCTTGCCTGTAGGCGGTTTTACTAACTCCCATGTGCGATTCTTGTGGAGCGATTCTATTTCTTCATTCATCGCCAACAACCACTCCGCAGAACTGGCACTAGAAATAGCTTGATTATATGTGGAAGGTTCTCCTTCTTCTTCTGTATCTTGTGCCACTGAAAGAGCATAGGCAACCATATCTTCATAACCATATCTCTGCGGTGGTTTTATCTGTCTCCTCGCTCTACTTGTAGCAATGCTCTGCCTCTCAACTTGTAGGGTTTCAGTAACTGAGGTGTCTGGCAACTGAACTTTCTTTGACTGAGAAGAATTCTGTGACTGAACTATACATCGGTCTCTACCTCCACCTGCTTGCTAGCACTCGGGGTCTCATCAGAAGAATTTCGGTTAGGATATAGCATAATAGACTCATCAAACGTGACATCCCTACTAATAATTAATTTAAACGATTCAGGACACCACAATCTATATCCCTTAACCCCCGTCGCATAACCAATAAAGATGCACTTTTTAGCCCTAGGTTCTAACTTGCCTTCATTTTAATGAAAATAAGCAGGACAACCAAATATACGCAAATTAGAATAATCAGAAGGGCTACCAGACCATACCTCCTCAGGAGTTTTGCAATCAAGTGCCGAATGTGGAGAACGATTTACCAAATAGCATGCCGTAGAGATCGCATCTGCCCAGAAACTCTTCGCTAAGCCAGCATTAGAGAGCATGCAACGTGCTCTCTCTAAAAGAGTTCTATTCATCCGTTCGGCCACCCCATTCTGCTGTGGAGTATGCCTAACGGTCTTGTGTCGAACGATCCCTTCATTCTTGCAGAATTTTTCAAACTCTGATGAACAGAATTCCAAACCATTATCAGTCCTTAATCTTTTGATTTTCTTTTCAGTTTGCTTCTCGATCATAACCTTCCACTGCTTAAAATAACTGAACACCTCGTCCTTACTTTTCAGAAAAAATACCCACACCTTACGAGAATAGTCATCAATAAAAGTCAACATATATTTAGCACCACCATGAGTAGGAGTACGAGATGGTCCCCAAAGATCAGAATGAATGTAATCTAGAGTACCTTTTGTTCGATGAACTGCGGCCTTAAAGCTGACTCTATTTTGTTTGCCAAGAACACAATGCTCGCAGAAATCCAACTTTTCTAAACTCTGATTACCAAGTAAACCTCTCTCGTTCAACTTTATCATACCATACTCGCTCATATGGCCCAGTCGCATATGCCATAATTTGGTGCTATCTGAATCTGACATAGAGGAAGAAGTCACCGCTGCTGAACCTGTCACAGTGGAACCCTGTAGAACATATAACATGTCGGACAACTTGGCCTTCATCACTACAAGATTCCCTTTAGCGACCTTCATTAATCCATCAACCGAAGAATACTTAAAACCTTTAGCATCAAGTGTACCTAATGAAATCAGATTTTTTCTCATATCCGGAACATGCCGAACCTCAGATATAGTCCTCACTACTCCATCGTACATCCGTACCTGAACAGTGCCAATACCAATAACTGTACACTTAGAGTGATTTCCCATCAATACATCTCCACCATCAATAGGCTTGTACGTCGAGAACCAATCTCTATGTGAACAAATATGGAAGGAACATGCGGAGTCCATAAGCCACTCATCCTGCCTGCGTGTCTTATCCGTAACTGTGAAGACAATATCACCGCCATCTGATTCTCCTGCTGCAACACTTGCTTCTGGTTTAGCATTGGTGTTTTTCTGATCTTGATTCTTATCACCGTTATTCTTCCGCTGCTCTTTATTTTTCAACTTGAAACAATCAGCTTTTATGTGACCCTTCTTCTTGCAATAGCCGCAAATCAAATTCCTGTGTTTTGACTTTGATCTCGATGTACCTCTATTACCGGAACCCCTTTCCCGAGACCTCCCTCTAGCAACTAAACCTTCTCTTGAAACTCCACCTGTCTCCTTACTTATCTGCATATCAATCCTCTCCTTTGATAATAAAGAAGATTTGACATCATCGAGACATAGAGTATCTCGACCGAATAAGAAGGTTTCGCGAAAATTCTTATAAGAGAGTGGTAGAGAACATAATAATAAAAGGGCTTCATCTTCCTCATCGATCTTAACATCTATCGAGCGAAGATCCATAATAATAGAATTAAATTCATCTAAATGTGATTTAATAGAGGTACCTTCCGCCATGCGCAACATGAAGAGACGTTGCTTCAAATATAACTTGTTGGTGAGAGACTTCGTCATGTAGAGAGATTCCAATTTAAACCAAAGCCCTGCAGCGGTCCTTTCATCCAAGACCTCTCGCAATACCTCATCGGATAAACATAATTGTATTGCCGTAAGAGCTTTGTCATCAATCTCCTCTTTCTGCTCCGCCGTTAACGAATCGGACATCTTTTCTTTTCCCAACAGTGCCTTTTTCAATCCTTGCTGCGTTAGTATAGCACGCATCTTGATTTGCCATAATGCAAAACTGTTGGTCCTGTCAAATTTCTGGATCTCGAACTTCGTCGTCATAATTCTTAATCCTCAAGGGAATAGAAGGCTCTGATACCAGTTTGTTAAATCGAAACGGCGAAAAATAGATCCAAGAATAAAAATAATGTAAGAAAAGAAAATAAAGACCACACCAAATTTTACGTGGTTCGGCCACCGGCCTACATCCACGGGCGAAGACGGAGCGAAAACTTTTATTAAGGTCAAAAGAAGAATACAAAGATTATATCTCTCAAGAAAACCGAAACTCCAAATAAAACCGAAATATCAAAATTTGCGTCCACCCTAATGATTCCTAAGAATCCAATCGTATGGACGCCCTCACCTTAGAGCTTCAATTTCCTAATTAATTGCCGGCTTCATTAGCAACATATGACTCCTCCAATACGGTCTCTCTCCTTTTGGATTGCTAAATTAATTAGAGCATGGCCTCTAATTAAAATTCCGGCTTCATTAATATGGCCGTATGTACCAACACCAACAATACATATCTTCCTTAATTGACCTAAATTAATTAGCGCTTCGGCTAATTAAAAGTTGCCGGCGTCATTAAAGTGGTTGGGTATGCTATATATAATATATGCCTTCAAACTAGAATCTAATTAGGATTTGTAGTCTAATTAAACTCCTAATTAAATTCTAGTTTTATCCAACAATCTAAATCTTATATTATCCTAATTAGATTAGGATTTAACTTCAATTTAGATAAATACAAATCTAAACCAAATTATAACAGAGGCCGTTGCCGAGCTGCACCGTCGCCCTTATGCTCCTGTCCATCGTGCTCGCCGCGACCGTGAGGATCCACGGGGCCTCGTTCGACAGCGAGATCGGGTCCGGGCCCCAGTTCCCGGCCGCGCAGCTTACGAACACCCCCTTCTCTATGGCCCTGAACGCGCCGAGCGCAATGCTGTCATTATAGAACGGTATAGACAGCCCTCCGATGGAAATAGATAGGATGTCGACTCCGTCGGACACGGCCGCATCCATGCCGGCCAGCAAGTCGGAGGCGGCGCAGTCTTCGAGGCCGCATACCCTGTACATGGTGACGTGCGCGATGGGCGCCATCCCGACGGCGTAGCCCTTCGCATTCCCCAGCACTTGCGCGCCCGGCACCCCCGCTCCTGCCGCCGTACTCGTGGTGTGGGTCCCGTGCCCCACCTCGTCGATCGGTGTAGCGGATGAGCCCGCTCCGGTTCCTTTCATTGCATTCCACCCGCTGAGGAAAACCCTGGCGCCGATGAGCTTGTTGTTGCACTGACTAGCATTGAACTCGCACCGCCCCTTCCACTTCGCGGGCGGCGGCGGCATCGCGTAGCCGCTGAAAGAAGGATGGTCAGGGAAGACCCCCGTATCGATCATTCCGATGATGATCCCTTTTCCGAAATCAGAAACATTCCACACCCCTCCTACCAGCGGCAACTCCAGGAAGTCCGGCGTGTGAGTCGTCTGGAGCGAGTAAAGCTGGTCGGGGTAGGCCGCGACAAAGCCGGGCATTTTCGACGCGTCGTCTAGCTCTTTTGGGGTGAGCCTGGCGGCGAAGCCGGTGACAACGGTGGTGTACGCGTGGACCAGCCGATCGTCGGCGGAGTCCGACGAGAGGAACGACTTGTACCATGATTTTTGCTTGTCGACGGTAGCGAACGCCGGAGCGGATTTCGGAGGTTGCGCGTGGACTATGTACGTCGTCAGCCGATTGTCGTCGTCGTCGCCGCCGCCGGCATTAGCTACTCTTAGTGAGTAGGAAATGGAGAATAATAACAGTAGAAAAATGGGTCTAGCGAGCGTTTCCATTATGATTGGTAAGGAGGTGGTGGCGATGAAGGGAATGTATGTGCATGGGTTGTTTATATAGTAGTGCAAAGTGTAGAAGCGTGAATGTCAACAAAAGCTGGGATTAATATAAAAGAGCAAAAGGCTAAAAACTAAAGGCCTGTGCGAGGAAAACTTGGCTACAAAAAATGATAAAATTTAACAAAATATTTATTTTTAAGACTAGTTAATTAATTTTATAAATAATAAAAAATTTAAATTTTGGTCCACATATACGCGGAGGAGAGAGAGAGAGAGAGGCAGGTTTGTAGGTCGGCTTAGATTTGGCTCGATATGGGCTCGCACGAATTGACCTACATAAAAATTATAGTTTTTTTTTATTTTTTTAAAAAAGTAATTTTCGTGAAAAAGAATGCTCATTTTTTTTTAGCATTTGGTTTCCAACTTCTAATGAAGATAATAAGTGACGGTGAGAGAGAGACGATTTTAGTTTTATGTTTGTATTTTTTGTAAAATAAAATGGAAGATAAAAACAAATGTTTTTCTTAAAATATCTAAAACTATTTTTTACTGTTTTTTTTTTTTTTTTTTTTTTTTGACGTGAAAGTGAACATTTGACGAGTTCATTTTCGACCGCATGCCAAGTTATTTTCAAGTCTATCTTTTTAAGCACCATCTAACACGAATCTGATATGAAATTAGGTGAGCTAGCTCGAGCTTCTCTCATTACGGGGACGCAGCACAGAAATTCAATTTCTATAAATAAAAAAAAAAAAAAAAAAAAGACTACAAGATAAGAGTTTTCAAATAAAATAAGAAAAAAGAAACACAAATTATTAGATCAGGGTAATAATAGCATCCTTCTAACAAGGTGATAAGCAGATCACTATCCCATGCAATTAGATTACGACATTAATATTTTAAAGAGATTGAACATGTATATATAAGAATGTGAGCACCGTTGGCTATTTATGTATGGATTAAAATAGGTTCAACTTTCTGCCTCGTGACAATAGGTCTATGAGACTAATAAGTTGAGTTGGGTGAGCTCAATAAGTTGAGTAGGACTGCGATCCACAATAGACCTAACGGCAAGAGGCCCAACAATAAACCTAACGTTCAGATGGGTTGAGTCCGGTCGAGATCCGTAGACGCTGTATCTGTACGCTTTAAGTGAATTGGTTGTATATTTCTAGCTTTTAGGATTAATGGTTAGCGCCAATGATCCGACAAGCACTGCTTCATCTTTAATTAATAATAAAAAAAAGCCTCAAATTGCTCAATAACCAACTAGGCAGCTAATGGATCAGAATGGGCCTGGGCTCAAAATGAAAAAAAAGGCCCAACATAGCTTCTATACCAAATGTTCAATAAAAAAAAAAAAAAAAATTTATTTCGACATAAATCGTACTGATTTAATTAAAATATAATTATTATTTTTTTGCTAATAAAATATAGAGTTACTGTTTGCCTTTAACCCGACCAAATTAATCCAAAATGTTGCACCCCTCTGACTCGGGGATTTTTTCAAAATGACCCTCCCAAACTTCATATTTTGCCAAATGACCCTATATAAAAAAATTTTGTAAAACTAACCCTCCTTTTGCCACCTCGGCGCCACGCTGGGCAGATAGCGTGAAGGCGCTGAAGCGGTCAGCGCCTTCACAATATTCCTATGAAGGCGCTGAACCCCTCAGCGCCTTCATGTCTGCTGTTGAAGGCGCTGAAGGGTTCAGCGCCTTCATAGGAATATTGTGAAGACGCTGACCGCTTCAGCGCCTTCATGATATATGCGGAAGGCGCTGATTCATTCAGCGCCTTCAGCATATACTATAACCGCGTCGAGGACTTAGTCATTTTTCGTGGAAAAATGGCTAAGTCCTCAGTGTAAGCCAAAGTTGGCTTCTCTGTAAAGGCGCTGAGTTGCTCAGCGCCTTTAGTGATTTACACTGAAGGCGCTGAGTCACTCAGCGCCTTTAGTGATTTACACTAAAGACGCTGAGCCACTCAGCGCCTCTAGTGCAAACCACTAAAGGCGCTGAATGGCTCAGCGCCTTTAGCTGGACGCACACCCAACACTTAACATCACATTAAAAAAATCCCAAATTTGTACAACAAGTTCAACCATTGACAAAATACATTCACAAACACCAACAAATAACATTGATCAATCAACCAGCAATCATTTCATTCACAAAATCGAGTTGAGTAACATGAAAGAATAAAATTTACAAAAATTGAACTCAAAAGCTCAATTTTGAGCACGTCCTCGACCTCGACGTCCTCGCCCACGCCCACGCCCACGTCCACGCCCTCGCCCTCGCCCTCGCCCACGGGGAACAGCAAGGTCGATGATAGGTATATCATCGAGAAGCTCGACTGCTGCCGACTGATCGAGCTCCTCGATGATACCACCCTCATCCTGTGACGCTATATGCTCGATCTCCTGTGGCGATGATGACCTTGGACGACGGCGTGAATATGTCGATGAAAATGATGTCCGTGAGACTGGCGGCGGGAGCGATGCTGACGTCGAAGGAACTGCCATCGGTGCCTGAATGGTAGGAGATGGAGATCGTGGCACCTGAAAGTGTAAATAGTTTGTTAATATGAATTTGAAATCTTAATTTGAATTCTATGCTAAATAGTACCTGATGACTCGAGGTCGCTCCCTCATTTGAAGGTCGGGCTGCCTCTCTGGCCGTAGGTTCAGATGGTACATGCTGTAGTACCATCTGAATATCGCCGCTCATTTCTCTCAAAGTCCGAACAATAGTATCAGTCGGCGGTGGGTGCTGCCAAATCTGGTCGACAATGGTTTGAACATGTCGTAGTGTGTCGGCCTGCATTATAAATTAGAAATTAAAATTAAATTTATATGAGGAAAGTTGAATATAGTAAATTTATATATATAAATTTTAATACCAGTGATCTCTCGATATGTCCACGAGGGTGGAAAGTCAGCGGAGGACGCTGTACTGGATGAGAAATCCATCGTCGTGTAATGCTCCAGTACCACTCCATGTATATGGATGCCGCTTGCAGTGGGTCATCACCAGCAGCCGGGGCTTGATCAAAAATGTGATCAAGCCTCTCGGACCACCTCTCAATGTGGTCAGCATGAAATGCTATCCAGTCCTCATCCGCACGCCCACGTCCTGTGATGCGTGGGATGGACTCCACATTGACAGGTATATGCTGCAGAAGACCGAACTGCCGCATGACTCGGTCTGGCACGTGCATCTCCACGATATGAAAGCATATCAGGACTGTCCGTGCACGCCAGACCACTGAGCCATGCACACAGAAATCAGGTAATGTCTCTATATCCTGATCTGTGTAGGGCATCCATATTACCTGTTAATCGACAAAATGATTAGTTAATATAGAAGTGTTGAATAAAACATCTACATACTTAAAGTATTTAATAAAAGATCTACATACCTGCGCCTCTCGCTGCTGATCCAGCTCGTCTCTGTAGAACTCAATGTCACACGTCTTGACATTGGTTCCGTAACGCAGCCCTCCAGTGTTGCCCCATCTAGATTATAAAAAATATATATTAGTTGCATTTATAATTGAAATACAAAAATCTACTTTATGAAAAAAAATATCTTACCGGCAACCCAGGGGTCGATCGAGCATCTCGGGCTGATCTAGGATGCGCGTAGGTCGGCCGATGTGAAGATGGTCCCAAGACCAGATCTGTAAATTCACGCCAACAGGTTAAATGAATTAAACTAATATATATTACCAATATAAAGATAAATCTGAAATCCAAAAATCAGATTTTATACCTGCAATAGGGTAGCAAAGCAACAGCATTCGGCCTTCCCGTTGATCGCGGCATCTGCTAGTGCCCGATATATATATGCCAGTGTCGCAGCGCCCCACGCATAAGCGCCGCAGATAGCAAAGTCAGCTAAAAGTGGTAGCCACTTTAGATGAACTTTGTATCCGCTGGGGTTTGGCATCAGACTACCGCCGATCTGATATAGCATATAAGCACGCGCGGTAGCTGCGACTAATCCGGCGGGGGCATCCAGAGGTATATGATGAAAAGTTTGATATAACCAATCAAGTGAAACCTCAGGTCTCTTGAGTCCCTCAGGTGCCGCCCCCAATAACTCCATGCACAGAGCACGCCAATCCTGGAGGGTGGAACCAGAGACCGGTGCACCATGCACACGGAGACCCGAGATGACCGCCACATCCTGGAGTGTGACGGTCATCTCACCGTGGCGCAAATGGAAGGTCTGGGTCTCCGGTCTCCACCTCTCGGCAAGAGCGCTCAGTAGAGCTTGATCCAGTACTAACCGTCGCAGTCGGGATAACCCGTAGAATCCCGACTGGCGAAGCAGGTCGAGTACCCCTGGATGATCAAGCTCCCACTGGTTCATCTTGCGGCCGTGCTCTGCGAACGGGACGGGATGATAATCCTGTAATGCAAAAAAAAATATAGTTAGCTCTTACATATAAAATATAGTCAGCTTATTTATAATATTTGAAAAAATAAAAAATTATATCTCTTACCTCAGTCGTGATAAAGGCTGACCTATGGCGATGCTGGTCCACCAGTACAGATCCATCAACTGGCCCCGCGTCCGCGTGATCTGCCATCTGCAATTAGCAATCTACATATTAGTAACATGATTCATAGAAACAATTAAATATTAAGACAAGATAAATATAATTGTGTAATTCATACGCCGGCGTCCTCGTTGCGCTATTTGTGTATTCTGTGGACAAGTGCTCCTGTAATGGCCTGCCTGCTTACAAATGGAGCACTTCCCTCGTCGGCCACCCCCCTCGTCCATTACATTACGAATACGCGTAGATCGTGGACGACCTTTCTTCCTTCGTAAAGGGGGCGGTACAATCGGTGGACCTTGGGATCTCACAGTGAGGGGATCGCTCACTGTGACAGTGAAGCTCTCACTGTGAGAGATCACTCTGTCACAGTGAAGCTCTCTCACTGTGAGAGAGTGATCTTCACTCTCTAACTTTTTTTTTTTTATTTGCTGTACAGTGCATAGGTGTACATAGAGAGTGATCTTTTTTTTTTCTTTTTTTTTTTTGATTAGCAAATTCTGAGACTAGCAAGGTTTTTTTTTTTTTTTTTTTTTTTTTGATATACTGTGAGAGAGTGATCTCTCACTCTCTCACAGTGAGAGATCATTCTCTCACTGTGAGAGAGTGATCTTCACTCTCTCTCTCACTGTGAGGGAGTGATCTTCACTCCCTCACAATGAGTTCACAGTGATTTTTTTTTTTTTTTTTTTTTTTGATATACTGTGAGAGAATGATCTCTCACAGTGAGAGAGAGAAAGAGAGAGAGAGAGAAAGAAGAGAGATGGTAAGAGGCTCACAGTGAGAGCGCGAGGAGAGGGCGACGGCGACGGCGAACGCGACGGCGAACGCGACGGCGACAATGAGTGGAGATCGGGGCGGGAGAATGCAGGTGGGGGAGGTGCACGCGAGAGAAGAGGGAGCTCGTGTCCGTGAAGATCGGCGCGAGTGGAGAGGAGCTCGTGTGTGAAGATCGCCTGCGGGAGGGGAAGGGGCCTCACTGTGTGGGGATTTGGGGGAGGTGCTCGCGAGAGTGAAGATGAGTGCGCGGGATATGGTGGTGAAGAAGGCGCTGACGCAGGCAGCGCATTTAACCCTAAACCCTAAGTTAAAGGCGCTGAGCCACTCAGCGCCTTTAGTGTAAATCACTAAAGGCGCTGAGCAGCTTAGCGCCTTTAGTGTAAATCATTACAGACGCTGATCAGCTCAGCGCCTTCAGTGTAAATCACTAAAGGCGCTGAGTGGCTCAGCGTCTTTACAGCGTAGCCATTTTTGATATACTGTGAGGACTTACCCATTTTTTCCCGAAAAATGACTAAGTCCTCGATGCGGTTATAGTATATGCTGAAGGCGCTGAATAAACCAGCGCCTTCATCATATATCATGAAGGCGCTGAAGTGATCAGCGCCTTCACAAGATATCCTATGAAGGCGCTGAACCCTTCAGCGCCTTCAACGTCTTTTATGAAGACGCTGAGGCGTTCAGCGCCTTCATAGGATTATTGTGAAGGCGCTGACCGCTTCAGCGCCTTCACTCTCTCTGCCCAACGTGGCGCCGAGGTGGCAAAAGTAGGGTTAGTTTTACAAATTTTTTTTTAAGAGGGTCATTTGCCAAATTTGTAAATTTCATAGGGTTATTTTTAAAAAATCCCCCTCTGACTCTCCTCTCTAAAAAAAGAAGCTCGGTTACATATTACTTATTAGGTATATTTAGTTCCCAATGTTTTAAATTGGTCCTACGTGCTCACCATTTCTAAAATCCCAAACATCCAAAAAAATAATAGAAAACTAATAATAATAAAACAATGTAGACATGAAGAGATCATGGGTGCCACAAAGCACCCACAACTCCTACTGTTCCCCTCATAATAAGAAGGTGACAAGTTAATTAGAATCCCAACTACAATGACAATAACAAAAGTAGCCACCATCTCTAACAAAGAGTTTGGTGGTTGGTATTCCGAACTCTAAATTTAAAATTTAGTTATTTTATAATTTCTAGCTAAGTTTATTTTTTTTTTAAAAGAAAAAATTAACATAACGAATATGATACTATCTTTCTCTCTCTTTAAAAAAAATAAATTAAAAGTAGATATTACTTAAATAAATTAAACTTATTAAGGAGTCCGACTATTATACTATCAATAGCACTAATCGTTTTATACTGCCAAATTTTTTTCTGATAGATCTATCCGTTTAATCATTTTTATTTTTTAGTTTATATTATTTCTTCAATCACTCACTAAGTCTTAGGAACCATTATTATCCTAATCCTACATCTTTTCATCCAAAATACCTAATAATCCTAATGAATTAATGTTATTAATTGTATAATAGCCTAGTTCTTATGGTTTTTTTTATATATTAGTAAGAGAAGTAATTTATCCTGCGCATGAATGAAAACATTGGACTTGGAGAAGTGATCGAGTAAACTATGTAGATATAATGACACTGTTTTATTGGGATTGATTAATAAGTGATTATGATTGAAAAATTCGTGAAATTCGAAACTCATTGAACTTTTTTTTTAAAAAAAAAATAGAATGTGATATAAATATACTTTAATAATAGATCCTTGCTGAAGGATTAATTCAAATTTTTATGGATTTAAGCGAACCATTTGAGTTAATAGATACCACTAATGTCCATCCAATCTAGGTTAGTTACCTTTCTTTGTGTTTAACCCAAAGTTATCTCAAACCTCTGGAAATTTTCCCAAATTTCAAAGTTTTTAGCCTTTTTTTTTTCCCCTTTTTTTTTTCTGTTGCTTTTAGTAATATTTAACATGTAAAACAAAATATAGCAGCTATATTAGCTGCACCCATACTTATTAACATGATGCATAACATTAATCCTTTTGAAACCAACTTGTAATTCAAAGATTAATATATAACATCTCTGACTTTTTAAGCAAAGCAAATTATTAAGTGCCATGTCGCGAAACCTACTTGATTTATTTGCTCTAAAACTCACTAATTCCTCAATCATTTGGCTAAGGAATTAAACACCCCTTTGCATTGTTTTCTTATCTTATTGGAATATAAGCAAATATTCCATTAAGATAAGAGATGGGTCTTTTAAAAGCACTTAAAATGGTGACTAATAGACCATGTCCAACACTTATTCCATGTTCTAGGCCCTTGCATTATTACCCTCTATTCCTTTTACATTGTACCCTTTCTGAAGAAACTTTATAGCTTAAGACTCCATTTATTTCGAAGAAAATTTGTGATGGGAGGGAAAAGCTTCAAATTAATGGCAATGTATTGGGCACCGGAATTCGAATGATCTGAGAAAGGTACGTGATGGGGACCATATATTTCTTTTGTTTCTTCCTTTCGCAACGGAATGATTTTTTTATATATCATGCTTACTATTTGAATTTGCATCTAAAGAAGTTAAAAAAAAAGAAAGATAAAGCGAACAACACTGAAAAGCAAAAGTTGTAGACAAATCTATCGAGTTTATTTGTAAAACCGAGAAAGGCTAAGGATCTGAATCTTTGCTTTTTACGGATTGCGCTATTGATTCTGCTGTTTGTTATCAGAATAAAATGCCTTTCGAATAAGCTGCTCTTATGTTGCATAACATTAGTAGTAAGCTAGCTCTTCCACAACTCTTCTGTTTTATATATCTTTGTGAAATTGAGCAGTTTGAAAATTTCTGAAACTTTCTGGTGCATTTTCTGCAGGTGTAAGAACCGATCTAAGTGTTCGTCGTAAACATGGACAGCTCCTCGGTGTGTGATGAGAATTCTGAATCAGATTTTCACCCCTCACCTGAAGAAGAATTGGAGAGTACGAATACGGAGGCAGGATGCTCGACTCCCACTCTCGATTCGCTCAAGTTAAGCCGTACAATCTCCGATGTCTCATCCTTTTCCGAGCACAGTGATGATTCACATCATAGGGGTTGGCCCGAGTTTAAGCTTGTCGGACGGACTTCGCCGGTCCTGAACAAGCTCAGCATAAAACAGCGCGGTGATATACTGGACAGAAAACCTGCTAGTGATGGTATGCACAAAATCATGTTAGTTTCAAAGCAACATATTCTTCTTTTTTTTTTTTTTTTTTTTGATTAAACAGGGATATACCCTATTTGAGTGCACATACAGGTAGAGAAGCAACATATTCTTCTTGAAAAAAGGCTCATATTTATAGCATTAGTTTTTTGTTCTGATGAATTTGAAATCATCAGATTTGGAGCTCATTAAGGAGAAATTCTCAAAGCTTCTGTTGGGAGAGGACATGTCAGGGAGTGGGAAAGGGGTTTGCACTGCTGTTGCAATCTCAAATGCCATTACTAATCTCTATGGTAGGTTCTCTTTAACCATAATATTACAAAATTTTCAAGTACAAAAGTTACAGGTTTTTAATTGTAATTATTTGGCCCCAGGTAAGTTGGGTTTATGTTAACACAAACATTATTTTTCACTACCTTTTTTTGTTTGTTTCAGCAACAGTGTTTGGCAGTTGCCATAAATTGGAGCCCCTCTCACCTGAGAAGAAATCCATGTGGAGGAGAAAGATGGATTGCCTTCTGTCAGTTTGTGACTACATTGTTGAATTCTTACCTTCTTCACAATCATTGCCAGATGGGTCTACAGTAGAGGTGAGCATCAACAATTTTCAATTATTGATCTTTTCATGAATTACTAAGTTTCTGATTTGTGTTTCAGGTGATGTCCACAAGACCAAGAACAGATATTTATGTCAACCTCCCTGCACTTGAAAAGCTCGACGCTTTGCTTATCGTAAGTGTCTCTAGTAAAAAATATTGCAAAGTTTTGAAGGAAAATCGTGCATTGATCATCAATAAATTCGAAACATTTTGCAGGGCACATTAGACAGCTTTCAGAACGCAGAATTCTGGTACTTAGACGAAAAGAAGCAATCATTTAATGATCTCTCGAAGTCGCCACAAAGGTCGATCCCCCGCAGCGAGGAGAAGTGGTGGGTCCCCGTGCCGTGTCTCCCCGGCTCCGGCCTCCCCGAGAGAGCACGAAAAGATCTGCAGCAGAAACGGGACTGCGCGAATCAGATTCACAAAGCAGCTATGGCTATAAACAGTTGCATTCTTTCTGAAATGGAGGTCCCGGAATCATACATTGCAACGCTTCCAAAGGTAAAATTTGAGGCAATTACACTAATTTTTAACATCTTATAACAAACCAAATTTTAATATCTTATAACAGTTGAACATATTTATAGCAACCACTTCCATTATGCTAGTTTAGTTCACCATTCTGAAATACAGGTTCCAGAGTCACACTTCCAGTTCCAGTTTTTGCTTTGTTTCAATCCTCTGAAAGTAGATTAGCATAGATGAACAAATCTTCATGCATGATCCAGAAAGCAATTCTACATATATAGCCCAGTAAATGATCTATATTAGAATATACTCTCCTTTTTTTTTTTGAAAAAAAAGGGGGCATTTTAGTGAATATATGGCAATAACTTGCACATACTGAAATTCAGATTTGGTTAGATATTTGTAAATAGATGATTTGCAGGGGTAAATATGTAAATATCCCCCTTACAGAAAAAGACATAAGCCACAAAGAATGATATAATCAATTTAAGTTGATAACATGATACTACCTCTATCTGATGTTTAGAGTGGACGAGCAAGTGTTGGTGACTCGATCTACAAATACATGTCGACACTAGACCAGTTCTCGCCAGACTATCTTCTCGGCTGCCTCGATCTGTCGTCGGAGCACGAAGCACTTGAGATAGCGGATCGCGTGGAGGCTGCGATGTATGTTTGGCGTCGAAAAGCAAGCATCAACCACTCAAAATCCTCATGGGATATGGTGCAGGACCTCATGGGTGATAATGATAAAAATGTGATGCTAGCAAGTAGAGCAGAGAGTCTCCTGCTCTCTTTGAAACAGAGGTTCCCTGGATTGTCTCAGACAACATTGGATACAAGCAAAATCCAGTACAACAAGGTAAATATGCAATGAAATCACAAATATAAGCTCTTGTACATGTAGACCCCCCACAAAATCATCACAATTCAATTTTTTCAATCTTTTTTTTTTTTTCGACAGGATGTTGGGCAAGCAATCCTAGAAAGTTACTCGCGGGTTCTTGAGAGTTTGGCATACAACATTGTTTCATGGATTGATGATGTTCTTTTGGCTGACGGATCTTTTAAAAAAAGATGATTACGATTTCAATGCAGAAACAACACTAGGCTCATACTTAGTTCTTGCAACCAAGTTCGGCGAAGTCGGCATAGGATGAACTAACACAAGGAAATGCAGTAAATTTTCGTTGACCTAGAATACACTGTAATCTGCATCAGTAATGTAACAACATTCGTTTTCTGGCTAACTACATTGTAAACAAAACTTATAGTTACTTAGGCTTCAGATTAGTACACATGGTTGAACTATGATTCAATATGGTTTAAACAAGGAGATTTTTCTAAGGTTCCTGTGTTGAAGCTCAAACTTCATAAATATCTAGATTCAAGACCAACAATGAGCATTGCACTACCACCATTCCGCCACAATGCTACAGCAGGAGCAACATAATGGCAAAAAGATAAAAGAGGCAAGAAACAGAAGCATCTCATCTTATACATTCTACTTTAAATATACAGATTGAGTAGTGCAAGAAGGTGAACCAATTTACATATTAATAAGCTCTTTTACAACTTCTGCATGATCAGAAAAAAGAGAAGAGAATCAAACTGTAGAGTAAGCTTGTGCCGCAATGCTATAATTTTTCTGGCCATCATTAATAACTAAGGAAAAAAAAAAAACATTTGAGAAACACTAAACTGCGTTAAAGCAAACCAACTCAGAACTCTTTTTCGCTTCAACTTCCACAAGATAAATGCTCATAAAACAACATGAAATGCAACCCTTCAGTCATAAGGCATGGTACCTCTAACTACACAATCAAGAAGAAAATATACAAGCAAATCAAAGCCCTAATAATCCTATGAAAAACACCGAAACAAGTCTGCATTTGAAAAGAAAACTTTATTCACATCACATTAGCTTTCATTTAATTCATTATCTCCAACTATTAGTAATGCAAGGGTGCCATTTGTTAACTCAGATATATATATTTTTAATTCTCTCAAGCCACAAATCAAACACAATTTCTTCCAATAGATCATCTAGAATAGCCTCCTGTGACTCATTAATAATGCTTTCGCTCTCAGGTCGAAGGTCAATCCAACTTTGACCAGACATATCCTTTCTTACTATCCAATCTAATGTGATTGGACTTCGATTCTGGAAATGCCACTCAACACCTTTGCTCACTTCCAGAATGATGTTTACTCCTCTTGAAGCTGGATCTTTGTGCTTGACAAAAGACACCGAAGGGGTTAGTCGGAAAAATTTCTCTCGCATTTCGAGTATAACTTCACCAATGCAATCAAAGAGAAGAAGAGAGTCGTCATTGAAATTATATGAGGCCCCGACTTCATCAAACAAGTAAGGATCAAGTAACTGATTATCCATGTACCACCTCTCTAAACTTCCTCCCGTGCTTAATCCGGATGCTTTGACCACTGTAGCTATGTACTCAGACCTGGCTTTCTTGTCCTCCAAAGTTCGTAGAGGGACCAATGAGATGTGATGCTCTTTGAATGGAATTTTGGATTGTTGTATGGGCAAATCAGCTGTATATGACAAAAAAAAATATTTGGTGATTCTATGTCGAAATTAACTGTTGTAATAATGGAAGAAAAATACTTGAGTTAGATCATACTTAGTAGGGGTGCGGTTTGAGTGGTTCTTTCTTCTGAGATTTCCTCTGGTGTGTCATTGTTTCTCTCAAAAGAGAGAGGAAATATTCGTCCAGATGAGTTGAATATTTCAGGAATAGTTGTTGAACTTGAGTTCTCTGGCATTTCTGTGATTCTCCTAGGGGAGTTTGGAAAAATTGATACAGATGGGTCGACCAATTCTGGTTTCTCCAATTGACTCTTCAAAAGTAAGATGAGAGATCAGCATAAATAGGAAGACATCAGGACATAATGATATGAAATCTCTAAAAGCTTACTTGCTCTGAGCCTCCCTCACTGAAACTTTCAGTTGAAATGTCGTGTTCACTAACAACTGATTCCGAGGATACATCTGAATGGTAACACATGTTGATATCCTCTACGTCTTCAATCTCTCTACAACCTTCAATGATTTTAAGAGTTTAGAAAACGGACCATTATATATATATATATATATTAATAGTACCAATGACTTGGTGCTATCGATAGTATTCTAGTCTAATTCTCTATATATATATATATATATATATATATATATATATATGTGAAATTGGAAGTTTCATATACACCCTTTGAAACTGCACAAAGTACACTTATCTAACTTGGGGAGTCATCCAATTCATGGGGAAGTTGGTTACAGTAGACAAAGTTTTATAAAGAGGGAATTTTCGAAGTATGCAGGTACATATATGGAAGAAATTTACGCCACCGAAATGAACCAAGAAAAAGTAAATTTTCCAAGACTATATATATAAATAGATGAAGTTGCAGGAGTATATACACATATATATCTCTAATTAAGACATTGAACAATATATCACAACTAGCGGAGTAAGTTAAGGTACCTTCAGCCTTTATTTCCTTACCACTGTAATTCTCCTCCTGACTAAGTGTAGAGGCAAGTTCTTCCTCCGCGTCAATTACTTGTTCATCAGTGGCAATGAGAACTTCGCATGCAATGTTCTCCACCTCTTGTCTCGACGGGTCCAACATTTCGACATCAACTTGTTGTTTAGTAGATAATCTCGTGTCTTTAGGCGAAAAATGAGGGTCCTCCTTTCCAGTGTTACATCTAGGAGACAATAAACCACAATCTGCCAGATAAAGTAATGTTGCCAAAGATTTTGGGGCCTTTCCAATTGGCAAACTATTGTATTGGTTTTGATTTCCGATCATCTCTACCAGATGCTTCTTGGCGTCCTCATAGAATAAAGATCCACCATTGGATAGAGCAAAGCCACTTTTAATGTTGAGTTGGCGATTTTTTGGCTTCGAGTACTTGTCAACAGCAGATGCTTTAGAAGCACTTTCAGTTCCTGCAGAAGTTTTGCTTGCCAAGCCTTTTATTGAACTCTCCCTCGGAAAGTGTTGACCTGAGTTAACGGAATCATTATATCCATAAGAAATTTTATGCACTACACCATCTAAGGAGATTGAATGCTCCTCCCTTTTATTCATGCCAATGGAATTTCTCAACCTCCTTTTGATTTCTCGAAGGGAAAAATTTGAAACAACTTTCTCATTGTAGTCTGCTGCTTGAAATCTACAATTTGATTGAGGCGAAAAGGTTGAATTCTTCGTGACTAAATGATCTTGATCTCTTGAGATTTTGGGCTTGAGAACAACTATTCTACTAAAAGCCTGAGAACTGTCACCTCCTCCGGATGATTTTCTTGTCTTCAATTTGTCACTTTTCCAGAAAAGATTATGTCTAATCTGTTTATTAAATGCTTCATCAGTGGAATACTCCTCGGACCGGTCCGAACTGCCAACCTCTTCTACCAACCCAATGGAATCTCCTTGAATAGAATGGAGACCTTCTAAATGTTCAAATACATTCAAATTCGGGTCTTGAAGAAGCCTCAGATACAATTCCTTGTTTGAGCTCAGTGTCTCTAACGTATCCAATGCAGCGGATCGATCCGCCTTGCTCCCATTGAGATGCTTCTGATCAATAATTCTACGGCTAATAACTAAGTCAGCCAAATTACCTAGTGCCTTTTGCAGATAAGGGTCCTTAAGATCATTATGCTTCCTATCAAGATTGGAATTTAAGGCAAGATATGCTTCAACGTTATTCTCAAAATCAACATTTTGGTAGTCGCTTTGATTTTTGTAGATTTCTACCTGATTTGGAGCCAATTCAAAGCTAAAATCAGATCCATGATCAATACACTTAAGCGCACTCAAGTCTAAGCTTTCACGGCGCTTGAGTTCATTAACATGAAGATCTAAGATAGCTTTATTTTTCTTTCTTGATTGTTTTTCATTTTTCTCTCGAACGATCTCGTGCCCCAAGTCGGATAATATTCTTTCAACTTCATCTCTTGAAATTTTCTTCAAGGACTGTGTGCTGGCCACCTCTTCCCCCATAAGTGCTTTAACACTTGGCTTACCCGAATAACCCCTTCCAAATTCGGTTTCCTCCGTACCCTGAAAAGTAAACGAATCACATAACGCCACGGTAACTATGAAAAGCCTGATAGAAAAATAGAGTCACTTCAATTATACAGTTACTGCATCAGACTATTCATACAACTTTATTTATTTTAGTACTCCATAAATAGTTTTTTGCAGCAATCGACATCAACATGAGATAGAGATCTTACATCAACATGATCATGCATTTCTTCAACATTGTCGAGCTTACTTCTTGCGTATCCAGAGACTGCAGGAAATAAGAAGGTCAACACTTTTTTTGAATTTGAAGGAAGATACAAAAGTCGATATATTTTTGCGTTCTTTCAGAGAAAACAGGGGTCGATATCAGGTAAGAAAACAGTGAGATATCATACAAAATTACTCCAGCAACCTTCCAGTCACTTCAATAGGATGGATTTTTATACGAAATAGTCTTATTCAATCCGATAGACTAAACACATTCTAGGCATTTTGTTAGCAACGAGCGCACAAACTAAACAAAATCAATTGGCGATCACGACAGAAAAGTAAAACCAAAATTGCATGACAGAGAATTAACACACAAATTTACGTGGAAAAACCCTTTGCAGGGAAAAAACCACGGACGAAAGAGGAGAGATTTCACTATATAGAAAAGAGGGAATACAAGAGTTCTTCTTTTGTACAATCGCTCGATCTCACTCTAGGGCAAATAAAAGAGAAATTAGGATTTTTTCTTAGCGGATCGGATCTGTACCGCGGGGGGCGGAGCCCCCCGCACCACAGACATCCACAAAATTTCTCATCGCACCGTGAAGCCGTCGGCGAACCTGAATCATAATATCGAAGCGATTCTGATTTTGAGTCACATCAAACACATCTTATACAGGAACATAACTATAAGTGCAAATTAAAACGCGAAAAGCGAATTTCGATAAGAAAACTTGCAGATTAAGACCGTCGGATATGAGCATGTAAGATCCACAGATTCTGAAACCTAGAAAACAAAGAGATAATAGTACAATAGTAAGTCCCAGATCTCGAATTACCATCATGTTTACTACGCCCATGCTTCCGATCCGAAATTAACTTCCGGCCGCGGCGGAAGTCGAAAATCCGAATCAGGCTCCAGACACAGCCCAAATTGTACCGTTCAGACCGCGGAGGCCGTCTGCGCGCTCTCTTCCCCATCATACACACAGACAGGCAGACTGGAGATTTTTATTCAATTTCTTTTTCTAGGAAGTTAATCCAGGAATCTGAGAACTGCCCACAGCCTCGGAGTCTGTAAATCAATCAAGCTATAAGATTAAAAAGGAAACAACAATACAATCAATAGAACCAACAAAATATTCATCAATTAATCCAATATGCGCAACTATGTTCGATTCTAGTTCTTATAAAAGAGTATGCTGATCAAATTGATATGTTTACAGATGAAAAAAAAAAACAGAAAAGAATTGCAGTACCTGAAATTAAAAGACCATGAGGAGTAACATGAGACAACACTTCCTCCTCCTCCTCCAATTAAGACTCTCCTTTTGTTCTTTTTTTCTTTTTTTTTTTTTTATCTTAAACAGATAAAGTGGTGGAATCTGAACATGAGCTGTTGTAAGTTATTGGACGAGGAAAGGAATAAAACTTTTCATGCAATGTCGACCAAACTCGACCCACGCCTTAATTTCTATCCCTTCCTTAAATAGCAAGAGAACAAAATCCACCACACTGCACACAATATCTATATATATTTATCCAACCACACCCACTCTCGTACATGCAACTAATTTTTTTTTTTTTTTTTTTTTTTTTCTGATCAATTTACTGAATCAGATTCTTCATAACCTCGAGCTCGCACTACCACCATATATCATTTCTCTCCCTTTCTTTTCTCTTCTCTTCTCTTTTTCTTTTCTTCTCTTTTTCTTCGCTCTCTGTGCAACAGCTGCAGCTCTGCTGATCCAGCTCTGCTGATCCCGTCCTCTCTTTTTCTACGTCAGAGCTGGCTAAGAAAACATCACGTATAGAGAGAGAGAATGTGAGTGTTGAGAAAGGGAGAGAGAGAGAGAAACTTTTTTTTTTTTTTGTTTCCCATAAAGCCCACATTGTAGGATTATTTGACAATTTGATAGCACAAAATATTTAATATTACTAAATTTTTAATTATAAAATTTATTTTTTTTTTATATTTTAAATTATATTATTTTATTAATCACTTATTAAATTTTAGTATATTACTATCATACTAATTATACATTTCTTTATCTACATGTCAAAAAAATTTTAATGGCGCCAATAATTTAGTGTTATTAATAATATAATAGTCTAAAAATCTTCGCATGTAATAATACTATTAAAAAAAAATTCAAGTGCTTTTAAAAAGTACAAAATTTTCTATGCTTGTAAGTTGTATTTTAATAATCAAACTCTTAAATTAAAAATTGGCTCTGTTAAATTCAATTTAAAATGTTTAAAATATCTAAAAAAAAAATTATAATTTTTTTAATATCATATTTTTAGTAACTTTAGCTCAAAATTTAAAATTAAAAATAAAAATCAAAAGAAAATAATGATATAATATTAAAATTTTAGATTTAAATAGTATATCTTTGAACTTATAAACAACTTATATTTACCATTAAAATTAGTAATTTTAAACTTTTTCCATCGCTGTAGATAAATAACATAAAAAATCTATAAATTTTATTTTTGAAATATTTTAAATATCGTTAATTCAAAACGAAAACAACTTCAAAAATATACCAACTAGGCTCCAAAAAAAATATATATAAATTTGATTAAAAATATTAAAATAGAGTTTCTATTTATTGAAGAAACTCAATATAATTAATTTGCAAAATTTATAAAATTCCGTATATAAATATAGAGAGAATAAGATATTATTGGATTGTATATTTTCTAAAAGGAATAGATCAGTTCCGTCACATCTGCGACTGACTCTCAAAAAAAAGGCGAAAACAACTGAGCAAAAAGGCGAAAGCAACTTGAGATAGATATTGTTGAGAATTATTATTTATAGTAGAGAGTAGTAAAATTGTCTTGTTAATTGTCCCAGATCATACTTAATTATTATATAATTGGAAAATAATTATAATTTATTTTATTATTTATTATTGTAAAATTTAGTATGAATATAAATTATGAAGATCTCAAACTAAGAAAATAAATAATTCTGAATAAAAATATATATGTGATATGAAAAATCAATCTGAATAGAAATATATATGTGATATGAAAAATCAATCCACGGTGCTAAATAGAAAGTTAGTTTATTTCATAAAACTTTTAATGAGACGTGCAGAGAATTGAAGCCCACATCTCTGAACAAGCACTATATATTCTAAGCTCTCCTTTGCCTGATCTCCATACAATTCATATCACATTGTAGTAAGAGATGGCTTCTAAGGCTGATGTACAAGTTAGATGAAACACAAGAGACGCTTAGAACATCTGTTTTTCCTAGTAGGAGAACAAACTGGACAACCCTGACTATAACTAGTTCACTGCAATCTGATTAAGAAGCTTCTTACGGAATAATGTTAACGGAGAAAAAGAAGGAGAAGGAAAAGAGAAAGGAAAAGGCGAAGGAGAAGGAGAAGGCGCCCTCTTGCCCTAGGTGCAACTCCACCAACACCAAGCTTAGCTACTGCCACAAAATCTGCTGCAGTAGCAAGGCAAACAAGAAGAGCTCATCTATTTCGGAGGAGAAGAGGAGATCAACAAAAGTTTTTGAGAGGGGCGACCTTGTGAAAAAAGTACTTAGGAGGAGCCCTGAGGCCATGGGCACCTGCAGATCAAGCACGTGTGGGAGAAGGTAGGTGTGGCTCCAGCTGAAGGGTCCGTTTCGCAGCAGGGGCTAGTGGCACATGGCTCTGCTGCCTTCAAGGACAAGAAGACGAAGACAAAGACTAGGGTGTCCTGGGCTGACCATAGAGGCTTTCCCCTTACCTCGTATGGTTTTGCTGGTGGGGACAGCTCTGATGCCGACGTGGGAGCACCCTACACTTCCCGTGTTTTTTCTAAGCCGGATATGGGAGGTTGCGGGGTTCATCCTTCTATCCAGCGGAATTCTAAGGGCTCCCTGTGTCCAGCAAAGGCACCTAATAAGGATGCGCTTCTCCGCAACCTAGACTCACCCAGCCACAATGCCTCCTCTTTTCTCTGTAAGCCCCGGAGGCAAGCTCGTTTTTTCTCGACTGCTGGCAGATGCTTCAGATGTCTGGCGAGCGACCATCGAGTCCGGGAGTGTAGAGAGCCCCTTCGGTGCCGCTCGTGCTTTAAGCTCGGGCATCCTGCAGTTCACTGCCGTCTCCGGGGTCCGTTGTCGAAGGGAAACATGCACATAGCTATGGGGTTCCGGCTTCCTTCTTTGAAGCACTTTGTTCAGTTGACCGAGGGGTACCATTCCCGCCAGCAAATGTGTCGCAACGCCGTCCTTGCCGGTGTGATCGGCCCGGATCGACTGGGGCACTGTCCACAAGAAGCGATTGCGACGGACCTCGCTGCCAAGTTTGGGGGGTTGTCGGACGACTTCCATGTGGCACGTCACCGGGAGAGGGGCTTCGTGATCCTACTCCCCCAGTGGGTCCGGCCGGTGGATCTTACTAGTAGGGAGCTTATCCGTCTTCGACGATGCCGCCTCAGATGCTACGAATGGAACCCCTACAGTAATGCGAGTAGGTCGCAGCTGCGTTACAAAGCGTGGATCAAGCTATCTAACCTGCCATTCGAATGTTGGGTGGAGTCCAGGGTTGTCGCCATCGTCAGTAGTTTTGGTAGGTATCTGCGCGGGGACGAGGACAGTCTCAACACGCTTGACCTCTCTGGGTTCCGGTGCCAGATCGCCGTTTACGACCTTACCGACATCCCTGAGAGCCTCGCGATCACCTTGGGCGATCTCACCTTGTCAGTCGTGGTGCAACTGGAACGCTCTGCCCATTTTGGTGGCGATGACCGAGGTATCCCGTTCGCGGGAGGGGACCCGAATGAGAGGGCCGGACAGACGGATCCCCTGGGGCGGTCTATCACTCGGAGGGTGGATTTGCACGGCGATGGCGCTCCAGGACACAGCTCGACGGAGGGCCTGGCGGCTGGATCGGAAGGCTCCTGGAACTCGTCCGAGCTGCGGGACAGGTGGCGGAACAGCTCCGGGCGGGCGCTTCTTTGCTCGCGTGCTCCGACGTGCTCCGGCAAGGCGCTGACCTGGGCGGAAGCCGTTGGGGTACAGGCACCTTCTCCGAGTCCGGCGTCTGCAGCGGTCGGTGCGCCAGCCGAGGCTGCTCAGCGGTGCGTAGCGCGGTTGCCCAGATCCCGAATTCCGGCCCTCGGGAGTCCCCCCCTTTGCTTTTCTGAAAAATTTTTGAACGCGCCTGCCAGCGCGGGGATCTCGAAACTGCCTGGGTTGGGGGGATTGCCGAAGAAGGGCTCAAGGCTGCCGGGGGACCTTGACGAGGTGTGCGCCCCTGTTTCGCCAACGGAGTCAGGCACGGGTTGTTGGGAGCTAGCTGTAGGGGTGAGCAGAGGGGGGCCTCGGTTTGGGTGCTTGTGGGATCGGGGGCTTTGGGGAGGGGATGGAGGGCACGTGCATGTGGAACCTGACGTCTTGGGGTGTTCCCTTCCACTTTGGGCTCCTCTTGGACCCGGGACCTTTTCCCTTGAGTTGGAGGGCCCAGCAGGCCCTGTGAGCCAGGGCTTTTTGGCTTGCCCCCCACTGTTGGGCCCATGGATTTTTTTGCAGAGGGGGACCCGGCTACTTAGGATTGAAGGCCTGGTGCCTCACTCTCCTAGGCTGCTACTGCTAGGGGCGGAGAGGAGCGACTCCCCTACCGTCCGCATGTGGGTGGTCCCGGCTGGTGGGGTGTTCGCGAAGGGCACGCTTTCCTGTGTTGTCGTGCCTTCTGGGAGCGCTGGCTACCCCCGAGGGCGCGACAGCTGCTGCGGTGTTGACTCCCCTGCGGAGGATAGCGATTGGGTTGGCCCCGCGGGGGTCGATGCCCCGCCTCCGGTGTTGCCGCCGCTTCCCGGAGTTTTTTCTTTTGGGGGAGCATTTGGTCTGCCGCTTGCTCTTGTGCCGCCTCCCCACGGTCCCCCCAGGAAGAGCATGCGGTTGGCAGGTCGCCCTCTTGGTGACATATTGGCCAGAGCCTCTGCTCGCAAGGCGCTCTTGAAGGAAGGTAGAAATGCTGTGCCTCGGGTGGACTCATGCGTTACTATTAAGGATAGAAGCGCTCTGTGCGGGATTCACCTCAATCACGCCGAGGCCTCAGACTTTCTGCGGTGCTTCAGTGCCTCCTCCTAGGGAAACTTTATTTTCTGGGGTCTGTGTGGGGTGGTGCTGCTCTTGGTTTCATGTTTCAGGTCTTTAGTTGGAATGTTCGGAGTCTGAATGATCCAAATAAAAGGTGTCTCGTCAAGTCTGTTGTGTTCAGGTTCAAAGGGTCTATTTTATGCTTTTAAGAATCAAAAGTGGAATCTGTTTCTAGATCTTTTTGCGGTCCTTTGCTGGGTCCTGCTTTGACAAATGTCACTTTGTAAAGTCGGACGGGGCGTCAGGGGGCATCATTACTTGTTGGAGTTCGAAGGTCTTCTCCTGCGGCGGAGTCCTTGTCCGCAATTATTCGTTAACCATTCGATTGAAGCACATCTCTAGCGGTGCAGACTTCTTTATTACGAACGTCTATGGGCCGCCTTCGTGGGTCGATAAAGAGGAGTTCTGTCGGGAGCTTGCGGCCCTGAAAGGGGACTGTGGGGGGGTTGTGGGCTATGTGCGGTGACTTCAATTTGACCAAGAACCCGCAGGAGATGAGAGGTCGGAGTTGGAGCGGCCGGCTGATGGCCCTGTTCTCTGATCTGGTTAATGATTTGGAAATGATTGACTTGCCGTTGAGTAACCAAATGTACACCTGGTCCAGCATGCAGAGTAACCCCTCCCTGGCCAAACTGGACCGCTTCCTCATCTCCACTGAATGGGACCAAAGGTTCCCCCTATCTAAGGTGGTTGCGGTCCCGAGAATCACCTCCGATCACGCGCCGATCCTGCTGTCCACTAGCCAGAAAATCAAACCTCATGTGTTTAGATTTGAGAAGGTCTGGCTAACGAAAGAAGACTTCTGCAGTAAGGTGCCGCTCTGGTGGAATGAGGCCCCGGCGAAGGGTTCCAGCCTACTCACGTTTGTCGCTAAGCTGAGGCACTGCCGGAAGCGTATCAAAGATTGGTGCTCCACGAGCTTTTATAACATTTCCCGAACCAAAACTGATCTTGCCGGGGAGATCCAACAACTGGATGTTCTGGAGGAACTACACAACCTCACTCCACAACTATTCGAGAAGCGAGAGCAGCTTAGGGCTCTCCTCAAAGAGGTGGTTGTGGACGAGGAAATGCTCTGGCAATCTCGCGCTAAATTGCGTTGGTTAAAGAAGGGTAACGGTAACACCAAATTCTTTTACGCTATTGCTAACGGGAGGAGACGCGAAAACGCCATTTGGGAGGTCGTGGATGAGGGGCGGACCCTACTAGGGGAAGAGAGGAAAAGGGAGTATTTTTTCCATAAATTCAAGGAGCGGTTTGCACCGTGTGACTCCCATCCTGCTTCCGTTGGCGACTGGAGTGAGGTCTTCGGAGCTAAACCTATCCCCCAACCGGGCAACCTAACTGCTGCATTCTCCTTAGAGGAGATAAAAAAAGCTACCTTCCAATTGGGAAGTGGCAAGGCTCCCGGGCCGGACAGTTTTAACCTGGTCTTTTACCAAAAATTCTAAGAAGTTATTAAATTCGACCTGCTTAACATTTTTCTGGACCTTTATGATGAAGTACTGAACTCTGGGTCAATAGACTACTCCTCTATTTGCCTCGTTCCCAAGAAAGAAGGGGCGAACTCGGCAGAAGATTTCAGGCCTATTATTCTCATCAACGGTGTTCAGAAGATCATCTCTAAAGTGTTGGCAAACAGATTGGAAGCGGTTATGAAGGACATCATTTCCCCTGCGCAGGCTGCCTTCCTTAAAGGCAGATCTATTTTGGACTCCTTTGCTACTGTCTCTGAAATAGTAAACTGGTGCTCTAAATCAAGGACGGAAGGGGTGGGGGTCAAAGCCGACTTCGAAAAAGCCTTCGACATGGTGAGATGGGACTTCCTCAAAAAGACCCTAAAATGGCTAGTGGTGTGGATGGATTGAGCAGTGCATCTGCAATGCCAAAGTAGCGGTCCTGGTCAATGGGGTTCCTACTAAATGGATCAAGACCTCTAGGGGGCTATGTCAAGGGGACCCCCTGTCCCCGTACTTATTTATTTTGGTAGCGGAGGGGCTGACTAGAATGATGGGGAGGGCTGAACAAAACTGACTTTTGAGGGGGGTGGGGCCCACCGCTGAGTCCAAGACCTCTATCATTCAATACGCAGATGACACGTTCTTCTTTTGTGAAGCCAAGAGCAGACACGTCAACAACCTACTCTTTTCATGGACTTTATTTGAGTGAGCCTCTTGAATGAAGATTAACCGGAGTAAAACTAAGCTGATTTGCCTGGGAAGGCACAAAATTAGGGATAGGCGTCTAGCGGGTATTCTAGGGTGCAAGCTAGGCGCCCTACCGATGCAGTACCTCGGCCTCCCCCTTACTGATAAGCTGCTTTGTAGGGACGACTGGTGACGGGTAATTGGCAAATTCGAGAAACGGATCGAATGGTGGCAAGCCAAGCTCCTTTCTCAGGGAGGGAGGTTGGTCTTGGTGAACTCGGTGCTTGCTAACCTACCTCTCTATCACCTTTCTATGTTCAAAGCACCCAAATGGGTCATTAGGCGCTGTGAATCGCTGCGTAGGGCGTTCTTCTGGAAGGGGGCTACTTCCACTGCGGGCGGACACTGCCTTGATCGATGGAAATTGGTCTGTAGGAGTACGAGGGATGGGGGCTTGGAGTTATGGATCTGGAGAACATGAATTTAGCCCTCCTCGCTAAGTGGTGGTGAAAGTTTCTTTCCGACAAATGTCATCTCTGGGGGCCTCTCATCAAAGGCCTATACTATAATAGAAGAAAACCGTTAAGAGATGGTGCGTCTTTTAGGTCGTTTTCGCAGTGGTGACGCAATGTGCTCTCTACTAGGGACATCTTTAAATGTGGGACGACATTCTCGATTGGTGACGGCCAAATGGCCTGCTTCTGGTCGAACATTTGGGCGGGCCATGCCTCCCTCCATACACTTTTTCCTACTATTTACGATAGGGTAATGGGAAAGAACAGTAGAGTGAATGACTGCTGGGGGGGAATGGGAGGAGGTGGGATTTGATTTTGGGCGGCTTCGCACCCGGTAATCAGCTTGAGAGAGAGCTGGTCGTGAAGCTAAAATGAGAGATTCTCGTGACCCCCTCATTGGATAGAAAGGACGAAGTAAGATGGCGATGGACGCATTCACAATCCTTCTCGGTCAAGTCGCTCTATGGCTTCCTCAAAGACGGTGGTATTCTTGACAATAGCTTCTTGGAATTGTGAAAAATTCGAGCCCCCCTCAAGGTTAAGATCTTTATTTGGTTGGTGCTTAAAGATAGAGTTCTCACCAAGGACAACCTGCTAAAGAGGGGATGGAATGGGGATGTCCGCTGTACTCTCTGCTTGGTTGAGCCTGAGACTGTTGCCCACCTTTTCTTGGGGTGCCAGTTTACCAAAGGTATCCTTTTGGGACTCCTACTGAACAAGTCTGTCCTTGGATCTGCCAATTCGCCCCTTCGGCTTTGGGACACTTACCGGCGGAGTTATAGCACACTAAGAGGTAGGGAGCTAGTGGCGATTGCCTTAGCTTGGTGGGGGATCTGGCTGGAGCGGAACAAGAGGACCTTTGACAACCGTAAAGTCTCGACTGGGTGCTTGGCGGCGGCTATTCGGTCCTACAGGAATTTATGGGTGCAAGTTGCTTGCTAGTGGTTTTTTTTTTCTTTTTCGAGGCCATGTTGTCTCACTCTGTAGCCTAATTCATTTTCCCTCTCAATGAAACGGTAGCATGTTATATTTTTCTCAAAAAAAAAAAAAAAAAAAAAAAAGTTTATTTCAATTTTATTGGGCAACTTAATTAATTCCATCAGTCTTTATTTTCATCAATTATGATTCAATTAACGTAACAGCAGTGCATTATATCGTGTACCCAAAAAGTAGTTAGCGTCCAAATCAAAACTCAGAAAACGTCACATCATCGACAAAAATGAACATCATTCTACGTCGTGCCATTGTCCACATCTGGACTCGGTTCTAAATATGTTGGTGCTGGGTCTAAACCGATATTTTTGGGTCCATCTAACCGCGACCAAATCTTTTTTGCTGCCTTGTCTGCTATTAGCAGCTGAAGCTGTAAGAAACAGATCGGTAATCTAATCCGAATTCGATCATAATCTCGATAATTCGATCATGCAAATTGTTTGGAAATCAGAGCTTGTAGATCAGTATGTACTATGTAGTAGGTTCGTCGATCGCGGGGGCGCCTAAATCGATCTCTTATATATCTTTTTATTAATACCGGAGGTAGAAGCTGTGGTGGTTGATGTTTCGCCATCGAGGGCCACCATCGATCATCAAGTTGCGATGATTCTTGATGGAGATTGCTTGCTCAGCGATGCATCACCCTCCGGTGTGCTCGCGACGGCGACGACTTTTAGCTATTATGGTTCGTTATCACGGGTAGCATTTGTTTGTTGTATTTGATGAGGAGAATATAGTTGTGGATTGATTATATGGGGCTAAACAGAGTGACAAATGCGGGTTCTTTTCAAAACTTCCGTGCTTTTGTACACTAGAAAATAGAATGCTGTTGAGTGATGTAGCCTCCATAAAAGGCTTTTTAAGTTAGGCTTTCCCAACCATCAACCAATTCATCAGCAGTACTGATATTTATTAGGGTGCATTAGGGGCCTAACAAGGAAACTATATACTAAGATATTACCTAAGAAGTGTGGGCTCCAAACCCCATTTTTTTGAAATACGTAAACGAAAAGTTCGAATCCACAATTATCGAGATAATTCTCTGAGTAAATATCAATCAATTGTTCTAAATAGTGTGATGAAATAGTGAAACTTTGTGGGACACTTCTAGTAAAGCGTTCATTACATTAAAAAATAAAAAATAAGAAAAAAAAAAAAAAGATTCAAGGAGTACTCAAGAATAGGAACTCTAAAAACATGCTTAATATTGAAAACAATGTGTACCTGCCTAACATGTATCTTGTTTTCTTCCACAAATAGAAGTAAATAATTATATGATGATCTCATTTTGAGTATCACCCACTCACAAGCCACCCCAATATTAATATTGCATGCACAAACACTCATTCATCACAACCACTCTCACCCACCACTCATCCACACAAATGCAGGACACTCACAAAGAACAAAGAAGAGGGGGTGCCACAGTGGGCGACAGGTGCACTCGTTTTTCTCACCTTCCCACAGTATAAAGGGCATTTAATTAACAACAACATCATCATCATCATCATCATCATCATCATGATGGTAATTTTTCCCACACTAGACTCTGAAATGGCCTATGTTATATGATGGAGAAGAGAAACGAAAAGAAAAAGATGAGCACTTGTTGTTGGAAAGGTTATGTCCTAAAGACCAAAGTGTAATTATCCCTCTACATCCTGTTTGGTTTGAATACAAAAAAAAAAAAAAAATAAACTCTTTTTATATCCAAACACTATTGGGTAAGGGGAGAAATAGGCTTACACCGATTCCCCATGTTCCGGTTTTGTGTTCCTCCCCTCCCCCAAACAAGCCCCCTTGCCCCCTCTATGTCCCTTCCCAAGGCATAGTGTTTGTTTGTTTGCCCTTTTTTTTTTTCTTTTTTCTTTTTTTGCATGCTTCTTTTAACTTTATTATTTTTTTATTTTTTTAAATTAGAATTTTTAAATTTTAAAAGATATTTAAATTTTAAATTTTTTATTTTATAAATTTTAATTCTTTTAATTTTATTTTTAATAAATCTAAAAATTTTATTTTATTTTTTTTTGTAAAAAACATATTAATTTTAAAATTTTAAATTTTATATAATTTTTTTATAATTTTTTTAAAATTTATATAAATTTAAAAATTAAAATTTTTACTCCTACTTAAAATTTTTATAAAAATTAAAATTAATAAATATTAAAATTTGAATAAATTTTGAAACTTTAATTTTGAAAAAAAAACTAAAAAGGAAAAAACATTTTAGTCTTTTAACACAAAAGTCAATTCTTTATTCCTCTTATTCTTCAATTATTTTCAAGCACTATTTTTCTTATATATGTTACTAACCTAAAATCCAACCAAACACAAATTTACATTAATTCCAGCTTATTCCAAAATTTATACTTATTTCTAGTACAACTAATTTTCTTTTATACCTCAACCAAGTGAAGCCTTAATGTTTGCAGTTTTACTGTGCAATTTATATGTGGCAAGGAATTCGATTAGGGTGGATGAAATCAATGAACTAAATTTCATTATCAAGATTTTGACCAAAGGACAGTAAAGCAATATAGATCAAAATGGAGTTACCAAAAAGATAAAGCAGTGTCGGCAGAGGATCAACCACCCTCAGCAACTCGGAAGCACCCAAAAGTTTATCAATTAGGTCCTATTCAGACACTTTACGACAAATTTAAAAGCACTTTTTTTTTTCTTTTTTTTTTGTGTTAACTACTTGAGAAGTAGAAGCTATTTGTTTAGCAAACGAAATATTGGAAACCAACAATAGGAAGATACTCGAAGGGAAACAAGTACAGCTTAACTACGAGCCAGGACGAGACTATTACTATATGCACAGCTTATGAAATTGGATCATTATAAACCGATTTGACTTACGAGGAGGAATCTGGAGATGAAGGTGTCATGAACAGATTAAGAAAAACTATTTGAGTAATATGATAAATCTACATGCCCCATTTGTTAAGACGTTGATTTCAACAACCTATACAACTATTCGTAGGTCATCATCGACATCAACCCTATGATGCAGTACTAACCTGAACATTGCTAGTCTCCTCATTAAGAATCCATCAACTACCAATATTTTCCGCATATTGTGGGCTCATATTCTAAAGCAACTTTTAGCGCAAATTCTAAAGCAACTTTTATAACCAAATAATCAGAAGTCAGATGTTTAACCACGAAGCACTTTTCTGAGCAATTTTACCGCAACATCGCTGTGCAAAAAGCTCGAGCCCTGGCGGGCGGAACAAGTGCTCTTACGGGCCACTTGCGCGAACGTGATCGGTCGGGGACTTGGTACACTTTTCAGCATGAAGGTTTTTGCAATGGATGCTACCCCACGCACACGCCTTTGTCTCAGTATTGTAGTGTCCTTTTCGGACTGCCATTCTTGAGTGCCAGCGATAAAGAGGAGCTTTTGGCCACCCAGATCACATGAGATGAATAAATAAAAAGAGGGCATGACAAAGTGTTGGTAGCTAACTAACAGCTTTATAGTCTGGATACCCTACGCAAATCAAGAAAAGATTAGTACTACTTATCTGATTAAGAAATGTAAATGCACATATCTTTATGAGATGAATAATAAAGGATTGTACACTTCTTTAGAGAACTCTAATAAGACAACTGCAAGGAAAGCTCCTTGCAACAATTCTGATATCAATGGTAGCAATAAAATATTTCCTAATTCTCAATGATTTCACTGTGACTTTGATATGCAATCAATTTTAAAATTTTGAAATAATCAACAGTCTTCCTGGCCATGACTACAAAAAAAAAAAAAAAAAAAAAAAAAAAAAAAAACAAGTACAGTAAAAGGTGACTAGCGGCGCAAGTATTTTAATGAAAGAGGCTATTTCCGAAGGCATCAGACTAGGAGGTCCTTAATTTGAATCCTATCGCCTGGACCGCTAATCATTCCCTTTAGGTCAAACCCATAATGTTATATAGAGGAAATGTGCATGTTGCTCGCTTCTCATTGCTACTCCTGCAACCTTTCCTGCTCTATTCCACAGAGTTTCAAATAATTTGTTTAAGGTAGGCAATTGATTAGAGCATTCGAGATAAGACTAAAACCAATGCAAACAGAAGAGAGTGCATTTGGACTTTTTCTTTACCCTGAAAACAAAATTGATCTTCACATACAGGAAGTCTAAATGTGATGGTCTTAACTGGATATGAAGCAATACCACAATACTTCCCTTAAAAGCAAACCTCTCAGATATTCTGGTAGCAGGGCATCATGTTTACTCCATAAAGGATTAGTACTTCCATAGTCAGCACTCAGCAGTTTGCATTTGAAAGGTGGCCAGAATGCACCGATGCGTCTGTGCTGGTTGAGTCCTCCATCTGACTTATGTAAAAAAGTATGATAGAAACACAAACATCTAAAAGAGATAATGCTAAGCAGAAAAGGATGACAAGGATTTTGATACTTTTTACGTACCACCACTGGTACCCCAACCAACAGCTTTAAAGCAGTCGGATGAGAAAAATAGGACAGTTAAAGAGAATGATACGTGTATCTTTCTGCATTGAAACAACCAAAAGAGAATATATCTTGTTTAGATTATGAATTTCAAAACAGATATGGAATGATGGTTTTCATGCCCAAATATTGTGCGTACTTATTTGCAATAGATCTATTCCATCACCAATAAGCTACAATAAAGTTAAAAATATTAAGTTTAGGATGCTATTTTGCATGCTAGGAGGAAAAACATGTGCACTGGACATAATAAAACCAAAGTACCATTTAACTAAAATGCTAAAAAAGTGCTAAATGTTACCATAAGTATCATCTACCCAACAAGTGTGGGTCAAAAAGTTACTAGAGCAACGAATACAAAAAAGCGAGCTGTGAATATTCATTTGTTGAACTAATCTGCAGCACTCAGTCCAATTGCACAGTCCAGCCCATTGTGTCCTCCACAAGACCCATCTGGAGACTTGTAAGAGTAGAAAAGAGCTGTTTAGACACAACACCAACTCCGCAGTTTCCATAAGCCACCCTGTGAAGAATAGAAATCAGCACAAATTTATTGTAACTCTTTAAAAACTTGGAATAGTGCTTTTTTGCTGCATTCAAGTTCACAATGACAGAGTTGTATAAGATTGTAATAAGATATTTGGAATCAAAGGTGCATGCCTTGCATTAAAATCTTGATCTGATATAATTGTCTCCGTTGGACATTAGTCAAAATTGCTGTGGTTAAATGTGAGTTTGTGTAGTATGAAGGACAAAAAAATATATATATATATATCATATATGAACATTGGCTTGAGATACAATGCCTGAAATATACCAGGTTTGTAAATCCAACCCAAGCTTGATCATAATTGGAACTCGGAAGGTTAAGTAGCTCAATTGGAAAAGCAGATTAAGGTCTGATTTCACTTGAATCAAACTCCACAATAGGTGAGCCTGTTAGATCTTGTTTGCAATGGTAGATCTCGTCTAATTGATACATTCTACGCTCATAAAATAACTGAGCGGAGCAAGAAAAGGTTCTTAGAATTTGAAAGAGCACTGGAAAAGGACAACATAAAGTTTTGATATATTGAGTGCACTAAAACTCTAAAACTTGATTAGGACAGATGAATGAAAGAACCATCCCTAGACAGGATCAACCATCATGAAAAAGAAAAACATGAAATAGCTAAAAAAAAATTAGAAAAGAATATTTTACCTTTTCCCACGGCAGGTGATACTTCCTACAGGAGATACAACAACAGCTGTTCCGGTGCAGAAAACTTCATCAGCTTCAAGCAACTCTTCTACCGATATAAGTTGCTCCCGAACCTGCAAAATTTCAGGCTTTACCATAAAACACTCCAAAAACAACTAGATATTCAAATTATAACAAGTAAAATAGGCAAATGAACTCTACAACTATAAAGGACAAATACAACTCATTTCATTATTTATGGGAATGTAAGGGTGTATAGTACCTCATATCCTTGGCCCCTAGCAACATCAATTATACTTTTCCGTGTAATTCCAGGAAGGATTGTTCCCTTTAATGCAGGGGTTGAAATAACATTACCCTATAAGAAAGACAACACTCATTGCAACAGTGCACAAAGCATCCAAAGGAGCTTTATATACAGTTAAGTATATGCATATATGGCCTAGCAGAAATTGGGAAAAAACGTAACACTGATATTCAGGTATTTTCCTGATCAATAATAAACCAATTAAAAGGTCAGTTGGGTGAGAAAGGCATTACAATAGCAATGCATACATTTATATATGTCAGATTATACTAAGAAAGTTTTGAGATAGGCGGCCAATGTGCCGTCTGATAACCAATTTCTGTGCTCCTAACTTGTTACTAAGTATATTAGGTCATAGTTGTTATCTTCACAAAAATCTTGCCAAAAACAGGGTTTGAATAGAGGAATAGATTCATGCCACCACAAAAATAGTAAAGATAAAAGGTTAGACTGTTGATGTATCATATGCGTAGCATATCGTTAGATTGTCGTTGTATTATATCAGTTGCATATAGTATCATCGATTTTTCAAGATCCAACAAACTTGCATATCCATTTGATTATAAGTTCTGATAACATATTTCTAAGGCATACCTTCACAACAAATATATTACAGGATCATCGATTTTTCAAGATCCAACAAACTTGCATATCCATTTGATTATAAGTTCTGATAACATATTTCTAAGGCATACCTTCACAACAAATATATTACAGGAAGAAACTTCCTCGAGATACTTCTTCTCGACAGAGTCCAAATACAAAACATCAGAATAGCCTTTCTCCTTCGCAATTTTTTGTGCCTTAAGAACCTACATATGAAAAAACAGGAAAATGTTAATAACAAGCATCAAGTACATATTTGAAGTCAATGCTGACAATGGGAACTTGAGAAGTTAATATAAGTAATATTTCTCCGACAAAATTCCAGTTGTGTATGAATGAAGGTTAAGGTCTCATCATTACCTTAAAAGGAAGGCCAAAATTTATTGCAATGATTGTGGGGCAAAAAAAATCACCAGTTTGTTCCTTTTGTTTATCTATTATATTCTGAATCTAACCTTTACTATTGGCAAACATAAGAATATTGTCTTCTGATTCTGCTCTATGCCACACTTTGCAATTACGATAAAAGTGCTGCTTGTCAATGGATTGTCAGGTAGCAAACTATTTGCTAAACTATAGAATTCACAAAACGAAAACTAAAACAGAAAACAGGCGCATACACTTAATGACACATACATACAAATAACATTAGTCAAAGCTGAAAATGTTAATCTTTAGCACCAAATTTATTGGAGGTTAAATCAAGAACAAATAGGAAGCTGCCAAGCTCCAACTGCTCCCAACCCTGCTGTCTGTGAATTTGTGCATGAATGTGAATGTCCAAGAAACATTAAATAGCAACAAAGTGGAACCTTCCAACCTACAGCTCATACATAGATAACAAGCAAATAGAAATAAAATTCACGAGCATAACAGCTAGATATGCATCTACAACTTCGAAAAGATTATAATAATAATAATAATTTTCATTTACCGAAGCATAATTTCCAATAGTCTTCACTCCGCCAGTGCCACCACAGGTTGCCCGATGGAAATCATATTCAACTAGCAAATTTATTGGGGCTAAGCCCTCCTGAATTATACAGATAAGCAAGTGTCAGTCTCCATTCTTCAATCTAAGTGTCACTGAATAACAATAGTTCATGAGCAAATAAACTAATTATTAAGCACCCAGAGAAAATAAATAAGACACGGTGACAATAGCAGATAATAGTGAAAACAATCAGATTGATATAAGAGAACCAAAATCAAAGTGACTAATCGATGCATTGAAGGTGAAATTTAATTTCAAGGTCAATCATTCTGGGTAGGATTGTATGTATCATCTTTCAATGAACAGATCCATCTTTGAGGGATGGATTAGGACGGGAGCTGACTGTAAGGTGGCCCCCATGGTAATATTATCAAAGACATTACCAGATGGTCTACCCGCCTCCAACAATGAACTTGTAAATGAGACCTATAATCTATCTTTATTGTTTTATTCATGGAAGTTAAAGAGTCACAAATCTCAGACAAATTTAGGATAACAAAATATTTTGCTCTAAACTAACGCAAAAATAATTATTGTAACCAGTTTAGATCCCAAATCCACTTAGGAGAATTATCATACATAAAGCATATTCTTTTAGTAAGACTATAAGAGAAACAGTATGGAGTCAGTCAATCATTACTTGATAAGTTGATTTTGTTTCTCATTCTATGTGGCTCCACAAAAAGCAGTTGGAGATGGAAGTTGTAGAAAATTAGCCAAACACAATCAGGATGGAAGTAGAATGCATTTGAAACAGCAAGAGAGGAGACAGGTCCAAGAGCATTAATAACCCCTGGCATACAAATAGCGCTGATTTTTTACTTTGGCATGCTAGATTGCACATTTCATCATGACTATTCAACCATAATAACTGTCAAAACCAATTGAAGATAACTATACAAAATTAATACTAATGCTAAGAGAAAGGGATCGAGAGCAAACATCAACAGAAGAAACACGACAAATAATTTAAACCAACCTTAAAATAGTTCCCAACAGGAGATACAAAAATAAGAAATGTATACTCAGGAGCAGGTGCAAGGCCAAGAACAGCCCCACTTCCCATAAGCAGCGGTCTAATATACAAGGAACCTTTACCATTAGGTGGTACCTGCATTGGAAACATTGAAGCTTGTATTGACAAGTCAGACTTGCATAGTAGCACTGTGGAATTTGGAATTTAACACAAACTAACTTACCCATCGCCTATTTGCCAAAACAGTTAGATTTACAGCATCAACAAATTGCTGGACGGTGGGTGCCGGCATACACATCCGCTCCGCACCCATTCTCATACGCAAAGCATTTTCCTCAGGGCGAAATAGTAAAATTGAACCATCCGCTTTCCTATATGCTTTTAAACCTTCAAACAACCCCTAAAAAGCCAAAAGAACTGTATTTCTCTGAGAAGTTGGAACAGTAATCTGAGAGAAACAAGGCAGAATTTCGTATGAATAAAGAAGCTGTGCAACTATCAGCCTCAAATGCAGTAGCAGCAGGTACCATAAGTCCTTGAGATTGCATTCTCTAATCGCCAAGATCTATCAACATTTAAATACGCTCTGTACTCCGAAGAATGTGGCAGACTATAATTTTAAAAAACGAGGGTAAGATAACAGCAGAGATTGCATACAAGTTTTAGATAGTCCCAAAAAAGGCACCAGTTTCTCAATGTAAACTAAGCTCTTTGACTTCAAGTGTTGAGATAGATGCAGGTCTCTAATCACACTCAAACAGCGCAAGATAAATAACTCAATGTCAAAAAGGCATCTTCAAATGGGCATCACAACCTTTAGATCTAACTGAGCCTTTATTATGGATATGCACTAGTAACAAAAGATGATTATAAAAAAAATAAATAACAATACATGAGGCAACCTTACAAGAAAAAAACTTTTAGCCTCACTAACCTGCCCATAATTTAGGACTCCGGAAGATGGGCTCAGTTCAATAGGCCCGAAACGCTGCAATTCACCTCCGGTGAATTGTCCATCAGAAGAGCATTTCATAACATACATAAAATCCGTTGGCACCAACCCAAATCCAAGATTCTCCCAATCTAAATCAACAATACCAGATGTTTCCCTGCTAAACCATATAAATTATCATCAATGTTTGACAAAAAGCAATGATAAACTTTAAAGACCAACACCCCCCACCCCCCACCCCCCCCCCCCAAAAAAAAATTTATAAGCAACGAGTCTCCTGAATCTCCCATCATACGTAAGTATCATGTTTCCCAGTATAACTATATCTGACTCAAAGGGGAAAAAAAAAAAGAGGAAAAGCTTAAACTTATCTCTTGAGGAAAAATCAAAGTTTTGCATAAACCCGCAACTTCACAATCAAAGCATTCAGATAAACTGTAGAAGCACAACCAACTACATCCTCCAGACAGAAAAGAAGGTAACTTGACAAAATTGAGTTTATACTGAGACAAATGAAAATAGAGGAAAACTGAGGTACCCCTACTAAAGAAAAGCAGCAAGTTATACAATCAAATTTCTTTCCTTATTACCACCAAGCCATAAAACTTATATTGTAGTCTCAGCAAGACTAAAAAGAGGTTTTTAATCAAACCAACAAATAAATTAATAGGACAAGTTGGGCAGGTCCTACCCTTACTTTTTTATATCATGATTTTCCGATGTTCAATGAATAGCAATTTTAGACCTGGTTAATTTGAGTTTGAGGACCTTCCCTTCGGAAAAAAGAAAAGAAGGAACTTCTTCTGCTAGAAGAAGCCCCTTGGATAACTTTAGATCAAATGTAAGGTTAGACGCCATGTTTATTTGGATATAATATAAAGGCAATATAGTCAATTTGTTGGCACTTGGTCATGTTAGAGAACAAAAGTATGATTGCAAACTTGTTCTGCAGTTTATGCCACACAACCTTGTTCTCTCTTGTCAAATCCTGCATTCAGATATGCGTCTAAAATTTGATACTTGCATCTAAATTCATACCAACTGATACTGGATTTAGAAAATAAACAAAACTAAGCACAAGATGATTGTCGTGATAAATTACCATTTATACTTTCAAATAATTTGGTGATCATCACTACGGTATCAATAACTGTTCTAGATAGAATAAGAGAGAGTACCTCACAATTTCAAAGAGTCCATTGAAAGCTATACTACAGCAAAAATAATGAAAAAAAAAAAGCAAAGAAAATAGCAAGATTGCACAAAATAATGCCCACATAATATAGAACAGTGCTCGAATGCATACTGGTAGGTACTTGTAACAGTAGCTTCACATCTCATCTTGCTAGAATCTTCAAAAGAAAGAGACAACCTGGGATGAAGTTGACTTTGAATCTGCAAAATATGCAATAAATATTAATTCTTTTGCATAACGAACATACTTTGACCACCTAAATTCTGGACTTTTGGAGTATGAACTTCGCAACACCCCCAGGATTTGGATTAGTTCTATATATAAGGCATAAATAGAACTAAACCTCTTAACCCGGCTAAACCACAAGAAATTAAGAGAGTTAAGCAGGCTAGAGCTATAGTCCTAGGATGGGTGACCCCCTGGCTTGCTCGCTGATGACCGTTGTGGGTGGAGCGTGGCTCCCAACAAGGTCGGTTAAGGTTAACGAGACGAGTCTCACATCGCTTGGTACTTGTGAATGTGCCTGAGCCTGACGAGGATGTCAGGGCTTAAAAAGTAAGAGGAATGTAACACCCTCAGGATTTGGATTAGTCCTATATATAAGATATAAATAGGACTAAATCCCTTAACCCAACTATAACATTTTGGGCGGTGGCTAAGCCAAGAAGGTAAGAGAGTTAAGTGTGCTAGAGCTAGAGTAGTCCTAAGAAGGGCGACCCCCTGGGAAGTTGGGGCATCACAAACTTAGTCAGAACTGTAGGATTTAGCTAAATATTCTTAACTGAGTTGTATATTTCTTTGTCATAATCATCTCTCAACACCTAGAAAAAATGTACAGTAGTGAGAAAAAGAATGTTTAATTAGGTCACAAAAGTCTAATCTGCATTGTACTGTCGATATGACATATTGCAAAAATCATTAGGTCAGAATGTTTCTCCCCACAAGTCTAAGGACATTTCCCCTATCCTAATCATGCCCAACAACTGATGCCATTAGCAGCATATACCTTAAACCTGTACTTAATATGCCTCATAAGTTTCATCAAAAGCCATTCGATGTTGGCAAGCACACAATGTTGGCCCTCACAGTTTCATAATGACCTCTTTTGCTTCATTTTTATATTCAAAACCATTGCTTATTAACCTTTTCAAATGTTCCGCCATGTTTCCTACATACCATTCAAATCCCAGCCAATAAATACAAAGACTTGTCTGATACTAAAGGGAAGTCCTAATACCATCCTATTCATTCAATTCCAAATTTACTACTTCAGGCATCATCTAATCCAATTGGTGGTGCATATGCACTAACCACATTATCAACCTCATCTGCTAACAATGCTGACATTTAAAGACCTTTATCTTTCCTTCACACAGATACAATAATCTTTTACTGCACCTCCTATAATTAACTGATGAATGATAGAGAAAAAGTGACATATGGATTCTAGAAGAAACAAAAGAATAATCAAGAAAGCCCACACTGTTTATTGAAACATAGAACAATGTTGAACCCTCAATAGAGACAATTATCACTTTTGTTTATCAAAGCTTTCTTTTATCCACACACTTCCTCGAGGCTGGAGGTCAAGAACAGGAGATACTAAGTTCTACCCTGTGATCAGGGATTGAACATATCACTTTGAAAATAAAATCCACAACCAAAGAAATATATATATATATATATATATATATATATATATATATATATATATATATATGCCATAAATTCCTTTCCTTTCCCATCCGCCTGCATATTTTTCCCAAGCATCCGAATTGTAGTCACATTAGAACATCCTGTTCCAGCCTCCAAAAGAAGCCCCTGATGAACATTCGAATCCAAGAAGTAAACATGCAATTTGGGTTTTACTATCGCCCCAATCCGTACTCCTAATAACTTAGATCCCTCGAAGGGCGTAAGAAAGCAAATAAAATGATACTTGCAATGAATGGTTCTGGAAAGAGGGCTTAAATGCCACCAAGAAGTAATCTTGAACTCAAAATCTCAAATAAAAGGAGCAAAGAATCAATTGAGAGAACATAAACAATAAAAACCGAAAAGATAGCTATGAATATGAGAGAGAGAGAGATGCATTCAGGGTTTTACTAAACCCCCAATTCGACTCCCAACAACTTCAGATTTCTCATGAAACAAAACCAATAATCGCAAAGAATGGTTTCAAAAAGAGGGCTTACATGCCACAAAAAATAAATCTTTAACTCAAAAATCCAAAAAAAAAAAAACAAATAATCGATTGAGAGAGCGTAACAACACAGAACCAAGAACATAGGTATGAGAGAGATCTAGAGGGACCTTGAGCAGCGGGGAGTAGGGGACGAGGAGGCGCCTTCGATCGGGGACGAGGGAGGCGTAGGGGAAAGGGGAGGCGAGGGGGGCTCCATGGTTGGGGCGGAGACGAGGGAGGAGGAGGCCGCACTCCATTGCTCTCGCTTCGGCTTCGAAGGGCTGAGAGAGAGAAAAAAAAAAAAAGAGAAAAAAAAAAAAAAAGCAAAAGTGTCGGGTTATAAAAAAGACGACGTAGGGTTTTGACCAGATATGTAATTATACCATTGTCGTTGTAGTCAAATTAAACTACGGTTCCGGAGCGCGCACGCTAAAAGTACGTGCGTAGAAAAATTAAATGAGAAAATTAAGATTTCGTCAATTGGCTCAAAAACGTTACCGACTTTCACTAGCTCTCCTATACAAAAAGAAAGTACCAAGAAAAAATAAAAGGTTATTACATTATTTTTCTTATTCATTTTCCTAGATTTTTTTATCCGGTTTTCAAATTTATTAATTCAAAACAAGAGACATGATAGAGACACAAACGCTAAATTTAAGGTAAAGACTGAAATTATCGATTTTACTGAACTGCTAAATTACTTTTCTTTTTTTTTCCTTAGAAGAAAATTTTTTGTTGCTATGTTTGATGTAACTGCTTCGTTTCAAAATTTTTAATCAAATTGCAATTTGGGAAAAGAATATAATAGTAAAATTCATGAAGTTGACTAGTTGATAAGGATGCAACTTAATTAAGGTGTAGGGCTTTATAGACAAGCAAGATTCAATTAAAATAAGGTGGCAATTAAATAATATTTAAAGATGGAACAAAATTCTCTTCAAAAATCCCTTTTAACTCATTTGGATTCCATTTTTCCTCCTCTCTTCCATCAGCATAGCATAGAGATGTACGAATATTCGCATGAGAAATTGTTTTTATTTTATTTTATTTTTTTTGCTCCAAATTGCATCCTAAGTTGCTAGTTGACCTTTGGTTGCCAATGTAATATGAATTATAAAGTATACCAAAAATAAAAACTAATTTTGGATAATGGAATTGGTATACGTAAGATTGAAAAAACTACAACATAATACAGCTGCTTTACTTAATAAATTAAAATTTCACATCTGTAGGTTTTTATAGAGTTAATTTCGTATAGATTTCTATAAATTTATCGACTAACAGATATATTCCTATAAAATTTATTGTTTTATATTTATCTTTTCAAAAATACTAAATTGTTCATATATATCTTTCTGATTCGTTACCGTTAGTTTAACGTTTATTTTTTAAACAGCATATAAGTGAAATATTAATTTTGTAAAATACTAGCTAATTTTTACGAAGACATAAAATGGGTGAATTTTTTATACAAATGGGCCAAAAAAAAAAAAAAAAAAAAAGCAAGCTTAAAAATTTAAAAAGTTATAATAAAAAATCCTACTTTTTTATTGCTCTTCCTGTTGATTCCCTCGTGCTTCACGAGAAGTGAATAGTACCTGCGATCGCCGTCAACGTGGAAGTTGACTTGGTCTTCGTTTTCTCAATCCACGTACCACCGCCAAATTCGATGCTACGCTTCGCTCTATCTATCACTTTCGCATGATCTGCACCGAGATTTTCACCCCCGCAAAAAGCAAAAGCGACAGGAAATTGAAGGAGAGATCGATCGATCGATCTCGTTGAGGAAAAGGAGATGGAGATGGAGGTGGAGGTGGAGAATAGGGTTTACGTCGCCGTACCGGAGAGTTACAGAGAGGGGAAGTCGATCCTCGCGTGGGCTCTTAAGAACGTGCCCAATAATGATGCTAAGGTGTCCATCACCCACGTCCATATCCCACCTCAGATGATCCCCATCAGTACGTTCTCATTTTTCTTTTGTTGGAACTAGTAATCCAAACTTAATTTAAAAGTTAGTTAGAAATAGAGTTTATATAAATTATATTTAAAAATTTATTTATAATCTGGATTTGTGATATGTTATGATTTGTCGCATAAAGCTGTGTAATTAAATTTTTTTTATTGATAAAGAATTAGTTATTCTCCGATGTCTTTTCTCTATATTATTATATTTAAGAATTTTAGATCTTGGGTTACATAATCGGTATCAGCGTAAATACCGATTCCAACCACTGGTATCATAGATTTTGTACGCTTTCAACAATTTTAGATCCGGGTTACATAATCGGTATCAGCGTGAATACCGCTTCCAACAATTGATATTAGAGATGTTTTACGCTTCAACAATTGGTATCAGAGCTGGAAAGTACCGAACGTAAACCAACGACAACATATTTGAAAATAATACAGAACCAATATGCCAGATAGCTACATTAAAATCAAGCGAATCGTCAAATTGAAGAAGGTGACGAGCAAAGGTATTGTTTCGAAGAAGTTGGCCTCCGCACAACACATGAGAGAAAGTGGTTGTCATGCTTGACGAAAAAAAAAGCGAGGGAGACCGTAAAAAGATCAAAAAAACTTGTCCAAATAGCCAATGGGGCTAGACAAGTAAGTCGAAAAAACCTGCAAGATCTAGATGAAATAAGAACGTCATCCGAATAAGAAAGTACAAACTTGAAACTCAGTTTTAGTTTTTCAAGTTTCATTATGGATTTAAATTAGTTTATTCAACCTAGTTTACCGAAGTTCGATGAAACGAACTTTAAACGATGAAAAATTATCATTCGATATTTTTCCCAAGATTTGTGGGATGTGGTAGAGAATAAAATTATAAAAAAGAATTTGGTAAAGACGAATTTGAAAAAAAGAGACAGAGAAGTTCTGTCATATATTTTTCAAACAGTGAATTTATCGTTGGTTGAAAAAAATTCAACGACAAAAACGAGAAACGTGAAAAATTTTAGAAAAAATTGGAGGAGAAGATTTTTGCAAAAATAGAATGAAATTCAAGAAGAAGAAATTAAACCCAACGGCGAAAATACAATAGCCCAAATTTGTAAAGAAATTTGGAAAGAAAAATTTAATCAAGATCATGAAGAAAGTTAAATTTGTGAAGAATATGTTAATGATCAAAACGGTGTGAATCAAACCGGCAAAAAAGTTTACAACGAATATATAAGAAAAAAATTTTCTGTAGATAAAATAATTGTACATGTCAAAGAAGAAATAGTTAACTCTTTTTCTAATGTTATTGAAAAAATATTGTTATATCATAATATAGATGAAGAAAAGAAAAAGACAGATAAAATTACAAAATTAAGAATAAGGAGTTTTGGCATGGTGCAAGGCGCGCACATTGAAACCTGCAAATCCAAAACATCCGATCCAGATATTTGCAGAAACCCGTAGATCTTTAAGGATGATATGGATAATCAGGACTACAAGTGACAAAGATTTCACGCATGCCAGCATTATTGGACATGTATCATACTGCACAACTCTGATACAACAGCAACAACGAAAAGTAAGTTAGAGATAGAGTTTATCCAAATTATATTTATAATTTTTTTTATAATTATCTAAATTTGTGATCTGTAATGATTTGATAGCTATATATATCTAGACGTGGTAATTAGATGAAAAGGAGGCCACAATAGACATGTCCGCATAAGGTTGTGTAATTAAATATTTCTTATTGATAAAGAATTAGTTCTTCTCTCATGTCTCTTCTCCATATTATTATACTTTAGAATTTTAAATTATGGGTTATATAATCGATATCAGCGTGAATACCGCTTTCAATAATTGATATTAGAGATTTTTTACACTTCCAACACCTTTCTTTTCTTTTTTTCTTTTTCTTTTCTGCATTGGTACCGAATTTAGACAATTTAGGTTCAGTTTGTAATGGCATTGAAGTCGTACGTTAAGTATAAATAACGCGTTCAAATTTAAAGTGTAAGAGTCATTTGAACTTGCTCGAAGTAGCTTAGAATACCCGTGAACAGAGTTCTCCAGATCTGGTCAATTTCCTTCTTTTCCGGTCATATTATGCTGTTTTGTTTATTTTTTTAAAAAATAAATTTGGTTGAAAATATAAAATAACTAGACTTTGAATTTAGAATCTTAAGTACCAATCATCAAACCCTTTGTCACTTTGCTAGGGATGGTTGGTAGCAGCTTTTGACAAATAGAAAAATTAGGTACTTCTGTCGCAGTGGAAAGAAAAAAAATGAAAGTATGGGATCCAGAAGAGGCTGAAACACTAATTCTCCGGAAGAGGCTGAAACACTAATTCGATACTTGTTTCTCTGCAAAGGCAATATGCTAATAGAAGCTTAATACAATACTTTTTCTAAATGCGCTGCTCGGATAGCATCCAACATGCCTACAACTTCTGGGGCAAACAGGCCTATATCCTCCTGTTTTATCCATTCATCTTTATGTGTTTCTTTTTTCTTTTTTTTTCTTTTTTGTTGATTTTGCTAAATTTCTACTTTGATGCTTTATTTCTGTTTTCTTTTTTTTATCATTTAAGTTCAGGAGTTTGTGCAAACTCTATGTTTATGCTTTTCAGAAAGATCTGATTCTTCTTTAGATAGTTCTGAATTATATGTAGATACTAAAATTCTGCGATAATGCGTTTCTGCGACATTTCTTTAGAAACCATCTTTTCTGTTTTCTGGTAGATTTCTTTTATATACCTTTACTAACCATAGGTATGGTGTTTCAACATACTAACTGTATGAAATAATGTTTTTACTTGTAGCTTTTCTCTGTTTTAATTTCAGTTGGTACCATGTTTCCTGCTAGTCAAGTAAGTGAGAAAGAGGTCATTGCGTACAGACGAGTTGAGAAGGCCAGAGTGCTTAGGAAATTAAACGAGTACCTCCCGATGTGCGAGAAACTGAAGGTACACTTCATGCTTCCTCATCCTCCCTTCTTTTTAATTGCTTGTATGATTTTCTAAGGGTAATTGTATTGCGAGTAATGAAATGTAGATGGAATATATCCTTTTTTGTTTTGTCATCTTCGTCACTTTTTATTTGCTAAAAGTATCGGGCGAACTGTGTTTTTTTTTCTTTTTGTCTCTTCTTTTTTCATGTTTCAGGTTAGTGCCTTGAGACTAGTGATTGACATGGATGATATTGGTAGAGGGCTCGAAGAGCTCATCGTGCAACATAGGATTACTAAGCTTGTTATGGGAGCAGCAGAAGACGCGAAATATCACAGGTGTGCATTAACAGTCAGAACTTTTGTTTATCTTGTCTTTTGTTCATGCAAGACAGACATGTCTCCGGGTTTTACGTACACACGTCTATCCACCAAGAAAAAATAATTCTTTTACATCCATTGTGTTGAAATTTGGCATTATTAAGTTTCTTTGAACTTTTCGTTGTATCTGATCATACGTTGCCTTCCAAGTAATGTAAGTATAAGCAGGATTGGAAGAACAAAGCTCAAGAGAGTAGTCGGTATTCTGTATGCAGTAGGGTTCATGAACTGATGATATATTTCAGTCTTACGAAGTTTCTTGAATTATAGGGAAATGAGAGCGCCAACGTCCAGGACGGCAATCAGGGTGATGCAGAACGCTTATCCGACTTGCAAGATATGGTTTGTGTGCAAAGGGAACTTGATCTACGTCAGGTATTGTTTGATTTTCAAAGAGGGCTTTCTTTTCATGGATTCACAAGCAATGGAAAGGTAGATTAATCTAGATTGTTGAGTTGTGCTTTGACGCCATTTGAGGGCAGATGGTTAATTAAAATGAAGAAATGGTTCGGATTATTTCTCTTTTTTTCTGTAAATCTGCGATAATTCAGCAGATTGCCAGTGCAATTTTCCTTACTTTGATCATCTGCTATAGCTTTATCAATCTGAATTTTATTTTCCCACCCCTTTTTCACTTGAGCAGAGAGGCTCGTGAGGCTCCGCCACCCCCACCCATCTCAAGCTCAGTTCGGAATTTGTCGCTGATAATGTCGTTACAACCTCAACGTATTGGGATCCCTAGCCAAAATAGTTCCATGCAGAGGTCAGTATCTGCAGCAGCAGGTTATCAACAAGGTAATCCATGGGATGATGTCTTGCAGAGAGGTGCACAGAGTTCTGAGGCCGCATCATGGTCTGTGAGTGATGGCATTGCCAGCAACTCTGGATCATCATCGTTCGCGAGGGACGAGCAGAGCGAAGTTGGGTCCGTATTACTACCTTCGGTCCACGAACCTGACAGTGAGGAGAATCAGTATTCGTCGGCAAGTCATGGAGTGGTAGGTACTGTTTTTGTAAATTTGCTCATCAAATGTCATATTAATAGATTAAAATATGATGAAAAGAGCAGGTACGAGTTCCTGGATGAAACTATCCTATAGGTGATTGCAGGGAATGAGATCTCTTGTTGTCTTTTCCATAGAAAAGTGACATAAGTTACTTTAACTAGGATACGTAGACTAATTTGCGACAATATTGTTTGCCATTATATGCATCCATTTTGATAGATCCAGTTAAAGGTACGACCAAAAAACAGAAGAGCCCAAGTTCATTATTTATTGTGTCAGAAATTTGTCTTTTCTCTTATGTGGTTGACTGATTGAATAATACAGTAAAATGTGTCGTAAATACGGTGGAATAGGATCACATCAACTGGTGAGCGATTTAAGGTCGCTATTGGTAATCTAACATACTTTATTGATATGATCTCCATTTATAAAGATAGAATTTCATAGATTATATGAGAATTCTGATTGATTCACAGGAAGAACCCGGGGTGGATGCTGGTATATGCAAAAAGTATGATGAGCTCGCTTCAGAAATTGAGAAATTGAGGAAGCAAGTTTTAGAAGAATCCCGCAAGTATCGGAATGCTCAGAAAGATTTTATTTCCGAACGCCAAAAAGTAATGCTTTTAAAGTAAACACCTTTTTTGTTTTGGCTGCTTTTGCTAGTATTATCCATGATGAATAATGATTAATGAAGGACTTTTACACAGGTAGATTATAGGTATTTTGAGAGCTTTCGAAATGTATCAATCTGCACACATAAAAGTACAGATTCCTAATTGTGAACTACGCCTACAGGTTAAAGCAGCAATGAAACAAATGAAAGAAATTGAGGAAGCACTCACAAAAGAGCAGCAGGAAAATGAACTGCTGAGGACTCAGAGAGACGAACTAAATGAGCTGAATTTGGAATTGGAACGACATATCTCAAGTTCTGATTGTGCTGCCAGGGAACTGGAAGATAGATTGACAGCAAACAGATACCTTCTCAATTCACTCCAAGCAGACTATGATCAGGTGAAGCGTGAGCGAGATGAAGCAGTTAAAGAGGCTCATGAGTTGCGTAATAGGAGAGACCAGATGAGTTCTGAGTTCTCTTTTCTGGAACTGAATCAGGCAACACAAGATTTCAGCGATTCGCTGAAGATTGGGGAAGGTGGGTATGGAGCTGTCTATAGAGGTTTTCTTCGCAACACCACAGTGGCTATAAAGAAGCTGCACTCTGACAGCATGCGAGGCCGATCGGAGTTCCATCAGGAGGTATTCACACCATCTAATTTCAGGTTCATCGAATTTGAATTTCATGCTCTTCAAAACAATAATCTTCATTTGCCCATCATTACTGCAGGTTTCTATTCTCAGTAGAGTGAGGCATCCGAATCTTGTTACTCTCATAGGAGCATGCTTAGAAGGCTGGACTCTGGTCTACGAGTTCCTACCCAATGGGAGCCTCGAAGATCGCCTCATCTGTGCGAACAACACACCACCACTTTCATGGCAAACCCGCATCCGAATCATCTGGGAGATTTGTACAGCTCTGATCTTCCTTCACGCAAATAAGCCCCACCCTATTGTACATGGTGACCTCAAGCCCGCCAACATCCTCCTGGATGCTAACTTCGTGAGTAAGCTCGGTGACTTCGGCATAAGCCGCTTCCTGATTCGGTCGAACACCACCACCTCCGCCACCACCCTCTACTGCACCACGCATCCCTGTGGAACATTCGCATACATGGACCCCGAATATATCACCACGGGGGAACTCACACCGAAGTCCGATGTTTACTCCTTTGGTATTATAATTCTGCGTCTTTTGACAGGAAAACCTCCATTAGCCATCACTAGAGAAGTGCAGAAAGCCTTGGAGGGGAAGAACCTGGATTCGATCATTGACACCTCTGCCGGGGAGTGGCCTTTCGTGCAAGCCAATCAGTTGGCCCACCTGGGTGTAAGATGTGCGGAGCTAAGTAGGAGACGGCGTCCCAATCTTGTGGGAGATGTGTGGAGGGTGATTCAGCCCATGATGAACGTTGCTTCTTTATCTGCGAGCCCATCGTTTTGGTCTGGCTCAGATGAAAACTCCATGCCGTCCTACTTCATCTGTCCAATCTTTCAGGTAACATAAATTGGTGTTGCAACTTACAAGCAGTACTTATGCAATCAATTGTGATCATACAAAACTGTGCCTTTTTGTTATCTTATATCTATCACCTGATAGTTTTTTCTCCATGAATATATATATAATCAGGAGGTCATGAGAGATCCTCATATTGCAGCCGACGGGTTCACGTATGAAGCTGAGGCTATAAGAGGCTGGATCGAAAGCGGGCACCACACCTCACCGATGACTAATCAAAAACTTCTCCACTTGGAGCTCATTCCCAACCACACCCTTCGTTCTTCTATACTAGAATGGCGGCAGCAGCAGCACCACCACCACCACTATTTATGACTTGTTCAATACTTTTGTGACCATTAATTTGCTGATACTTGTGAAACACAAATGTCCACTGCATAATTGATTCACATGTCAGTAGTGTTATCTTAATACAGGAGCAAAGTGAGATGTGATCATGTGAAAGACGTTAAAGGGTTGCCTTTAGACGGTTGATGTACAGTGTCGCTATCTTCGTAAATGTATCCAGGTAAATATAACTTTCGGAAGGTTGGGGTAGGGGTCTCATTATTTCCAAGTGAGCCGTGACAAGGCTCGTATAAAAAAGCGTACTCATAAAATAAAACTAAAAGATTTTTTTTAGACTCTTAATTGGAAATTTCCAAAGAAAACAACCAAAACAACAAATGATATAGAATCCAATCAAACAAATCACGCGGTAATGAAATGATACAGAATCCACTCAAACGAATCACTGATCTTATATAGCTAACTTGAAAGTTTCACTATTATGGACAGGTTAGGATGCTGATACATACGATAAATACAAGGAGCTCCTCGCAGATGTCGAGAAGTTGAAGAACGAAGCATTAGAAGAATCCCACAAGCACCAAAAAGCTGATCGAGAATTATTACCCGCATCGATGAAAGTAATGCTCTTTTAAAATATGCCGCTTTGTTTTATCTTTTCATATATAGTTGTATCATTCATAAACCATGTGAAAAATGATAATCATCAATGCAGATAATGGCCATCCTGAAAACTTTTTAAAGCCATTAATTTACATATAAGCATAGTTCATCAATGCAGATTAAATCTTTGGAAGGCTAATACTCACAAGCGATGAAACAAAGGAAAGAAATCGAGGAAAAACTTGAGAAAGAGAAACAGGAGATCGAACAACTGAGTCAGCAGGATTAGCTCACTGGGCAACTCCATAAAGCTTATGAGGAAAAGTAGAGCAGCGAGATAATTTGGCAGAGAACAGATGCTTGTTCAATTCTCTCCAAGCCGCTCAAGATAATGCAGTAAAAGAGGCTCAGGAGTTGTGTAATAGGAGAGAGCAGAGTAAATTGGTCTCTTATGGAGCATTGGGCAGTGAGTTGTCTGTCACCGAACTGAAGCAAGCAATGCAAGATTTCAGCGCTTCTCTGAAGCTTGGCCATGGTGGATCTGTATATAAAGGCTTTCTTCACAACACTGCAGCTGCTATAATGATGCTGCATCCTGGTAGCTTGCGAGGTAAATCAGAGTTCCACCAAGAGGTAATCTTAGTCATCCAAGCACAGACTTAGCATACTTCATTTCCTGCTGCTCAAAACCTGATATATATTTGTCTTTGTCGTGCTTACTAAGGTCTCATATCAAAAAGTATGGTTGCTATTTTACTAAAAAGAGATATTTTGTTTGCTATTTTACATAAAAAGGATATTTCCTTGCTAATGCAAGTTTCACTTTAAAGTAGAGCGAGGCACCCAAACCTTGTTGCTCTCATAGGTACATGCAAAGGATGCTTCAGCTCTATGAGTTCCTTCCCAGCGGAAGCATCAAAGATCATCTCGTTCGTAAATACAACACACACCCCCCCACCTGGCAGGTCAACATCTGGATCCTTGGAGAGATTTGTTCTGCTTTGATCTTCCTTAACATGAATAAGGCCAACCCCATAGTTCATGGAGACCACAAGCCTGATAACATCCTCCTTGACGCCAACTTTGTTAGTAAGCTAGGAAACTTCAGCATAAGTCGCTTCCTGATTCGGTCGGATACCACCTCTACCACACTCTACTGCATCTCCCATCCCTGCGGAACATTTCCATACATGGATCCTGAATTTATCACCAAGGGAGAACTAACAACACAAGCCGACGTGTATTCCTTCAGCATTGTAATTATACACATCTTGACAGGATTACAACCCTCTGGCATTCCTATAGTGGAGAAAGTTCTGGATGAAGGGAAATTAGATTCCATCCTTGATACCTCAGCAGGAGAGTGGCTGTTTGCGCAGGCCCAGCAGTTGGCCTACCTGGGTCAGAGATGCACAGACCCAAACAGGAGTCATCGTCCCGATCTAGTGGGAGGTATATGGAGGACAATTCAGTCTATGGTGGCTGTTGCTTTGTTATTTGCAAGCCCATCATTTCGGTCTGTGCCAGATGACAGCAGCATCCCGTCCTTCGTGTGCTTAATTTTTCAGGTAAACATAAAATGGTTTTAGAGCTGTTGGATACTCTTTTGCACTCAAAGTCCACTTTAATGTTACTATCCACTTTAATGTTACTATCTATCCCATAAGACTCCCTATGAGACAAAGTTACATACATAAGAATGAGGTATCATTTGCTTGAAGTGCAGCCAAAGTGTCCTATACTGATTCAGACCTTACATGTTCCTCAACCTCTAATTTCAAGAGATCATCAGAGATCCACATAATGCAGCTGACGGGTTCATGTATGAAGCTGAGGCTATAAGGGGATGGCTCGAAGGTGCCTCCCCCATGACTAACCAAAAACTTTTCCACTTTGAGCTCATCCCGAACCATTCGCTCAGTTCTCCCATCCAAGAACGGCGGCGGAGGCAGCAGCAGCAGCAGCCATGATTTGTTCAATACTTCTTCTTCCTTCGTATTAAAGATATACAAATTCTGCATAAATATACAAGTTCGCTGTCTATATTACGTTACATGTCAAATGTGTATACAGGCATATGAACAAATTGAGATGTGAGATATTTGAAAGAACTGCCTTGATAGGATTGGTGTAAACTGCCTAACGTTGTAATTATATTCATGCCTTTGCATGTGGTTGTTGAGTCTTTAGTCTTATTTACTTGTACACTGTTTTGTGACTATGTAATAAATAAGCAATCAACTACTACCATGCCTTGGTTAGTGCAAAAGATGGCACTTGTTCCGTTTGAGAAAATTAGATCTTGAAATGGTTGAATCGTCATACCCTAGACCTGTCCATGCGAGCTGCATGCATAACAAATACTTAAAAATATTTTTTTCTTTCATAGCAAAACTCTCATAAATCCTAAGAGTCATGGGCACTGACACGGAACACGGGACACGATTCGGACACGGCGACTTGATAACTTCTAAAAAAATTAGGACACGGACACGGCATGAACACAAATATAATATTATTAATATAATAATATATATTTATTATATATAAAATATAAATTTTCGTAAAATATGCTATATTTCTCATACAAATGAAAGTTTACAAATTTTTTCACTGATAGTTCATATATTTTAAGAAAAAAAAATTCTCCACCATACATAATTTATTTATATTGTCCAAAAAATGTTTATATGTACTTATCAAAAAGCTAAAATATTTATTATCTTACATTATATATGCATAAAAAAAATAAAATAATATATATATATTTTTTTTTTGATTGTATGCACTATGGATCGGTATTAAACGTGCATCCAAAAAGTGTCCACATCGGACACGAGTCCGACTCAGACACGAGTTCGACTCAGACACGAGTCCGACACAGACACTAGCGAGTCCGACACGGACACGCTAGTGTCCGACACGAACACACGAGGCTAATAGAAGTGTCCGTGATACATAGCATAAATCTTAGACGGTGAAACGTGCAAGGTCATAATAATTCCGTATAGATAACCAAATAATCATAAAATCATATATATTAATTCAGCAAAATTATATAGAACTAGTAGTAATTGCTCAGAGCACAGAACCCCATATCACTGTAAATGATAGAAAAACTCACAAAATTAATGCACGATAGTCAAATTCAGGAATCTAGAAGTATAATTTCACACAGTAGAACCTCCATAAACCAACAATAATAAAGAAGAAAACTCACTGGTGAACAAAGAAAGAAGAAAACTCACTGGTGAACAAGAGAACGCAGGGACTTCAAGCCTTTGTAGCTTAAGTATGATTTACTTTGCCATTTGATTGTACCATTCAGCAAACCCTTGAATCAACTCAAAGCCATGCAGGGCTCTCTCGAAACTGATCAGACAGACTAATTGAGAGTGAATCTTCTAGCTAAATGTTATCAATTGGATGGTATTTAAAGACATACTGCTAGGAGTATATGTATATGCCCAAAAAACCCTTCAAATGTTTATTATAAATTCATGAGGAGACTAGAAGATGTGAGAGAAAGATATAATTTGAAGAATAAGGTAGCTCAGAACCTGTCGAGACAATAAGGCACTCATGGCAAAACATCTTATCGAAGAATACATATGAAGCTAAGAACTTGTCCAGAATGATACCAGCAATAGACTAGGTAACCACTGAATCCCGTAGGTTGCCTGGATGAAAACAAGGTTAAATCAGGATAAATAAGGAAAAAAAAAATATTTGTGCATTTTACCGTGATAAGGAGAGACTAAGGAATAGTTCGGTTTCAGTCATTGAAACTGTTTATTTGCCCACTGCAGCTGAAGGATTGACTGGCACAAACAGCATCAAGAACTCCATGGGCAGACAAAACGCAGGTTTATGTCTTTCTATCAAGGGATTGAAATATGAAATATCTCATGATACGTTAGTATAAAGACTAATTGTTGAAGAAAAGGGCAGACAGGTAAAATAGTTTAGCAATTGGTAGCAAAGGCATAGCCAACAGTTTCCTCAGTCACTGATCTCAAGGTATCGAGTAAACAGAAGACAGAAAGCTCCTAAAAATCAAATTAACCATTATATAAAGGTAACCAAACCATCAATCATACGTCAATAAACTGAAATATAAACTCGACAGCTCACAACCCAAATAACTATGAATTTGAAAAGCAATGACTGGCTAGAGAAGTGCAGAGAACTACCCGAGCTTTAATAACTAATTTTGTTAAAACAATGGACATAAAGCTATAAATTTATATTAGGAGATTAGCTATGGGTGTTTTTCTTCTGAATGCTCTGATCTTTATTACCATGAATAGTGTCTTATCGATTAAGAAACAATCACACAGTAAAAGAAACTAAAGATAAGAACAACACAGATTCCCAAATGGAATACAAAAAACAGGCCCTCATTGGATGGTTGGTGGATGGTTGGGGGCAAAGGGCTTTATCCAGCTCAGAGAGCACTAACATGAACATCCTGGTGTCCATGCCATTTTAAATGCTCCTGAACTTGAAGGCCTTCCCAAAAGGAACAAATCAGATTGCAAACAACAAACAGCATTCCTTGGCCCTTCCAACATATCACTGTATGAATTGCAAGATCCACAGAGTTGGACTCATTCATCTCCGCTCCAACCCTGTATCACATGAGTGAAAGTTGTATTGGTAAAGCAAAAACAACAAAAGCTTAATATTAATTTAGTAACTATAAAAAAGGTATTATCTAAACTGAAGAATAATAAAATAATCATTGAGGAAAAAGTTTTAAAATTGACGAAAATATTTAAGTATATCACCATAAACTCTCGCATATAAAGTCCCAAATTGCTTTCTAACTGTAAATCCACAACATAAATGTGGATAAAAAGACAGCAGGATGGATTATAGGCTAAAATAACTTCACAAATTTATCACCTATTATCTCTTGCACCATAATTAGAGTCAATGAGGGTCAGGTAAGATCACAACTCCAAGTTGAAGAGGCTCCATTAAATCATTGGGGAAAGCTCTATAATGGACAATCAAACAAACGTTAACCAACTAAATTTGGTTCAAACTCCTAGCCGAAGCAAAATCATAAACTCGACTAGATGTGCAAGTCATGAAACCTATGAAGCCAGAGGTTAATTGAGTAACATTCCAAATGTCAAGAACGTTTAGCGTGGTTTAGCATTTCAGTAATTTCACCTGGAGATGGCAATTTCGAATGGTTAGAGTAGAAACCGAGCAAACATAAAGCACCACACATCTCTGTCATGACTTTGTAGGCACGGAAGAAGGATTACCTATCTCACTGTAATCCATTGTCTATACCTATGTTAGTTACGTCAGTTAAATGGTTAATTAAGCATGCAATAGACTGGAACAAACCCCTATTTCAGTATCAGGCAGCAAGCACATAACATGGTACCCAGTGTTTAAAAAAGCTCAAGGCGCACCTAAGCGCAAAGGACTATTAGAGCCTAGGCACAAGGAGCAAGGCGCAGGCGCGCGCCTGACAGAGGTAAGGCGCACACTTTCATAGAATTTTGAAATAACCAAAAAGTTCTTTACTATACTTTCTAATAAATGCTCTTTAAAATCATATTATCACAATAAATATTCTATAACTGACCAAATAATCACGTTTTCGAAAGAAAAAAAATGAAGAAAAGAAAAGAAGCCAAAGCAACATATATGATAATTTTAAAAAATAAAATAACACATATAAAAGTAAAGAACAAATTACCTTTTTGTCTCAAATAAGGGCCAGCATAAAGGTAACTAGTAATTCACAAATATATAGGAAACTTTGATGTGAAAAACATATAATTATAAGCACAAGATCATAAAAAAGTAGCATGGATAAAAGTTTAAAATTTCAAGCCAAGGATCATTAAAAGGGCATCATATGAAAGCTAAATGTTTTAGATTATAATGAGGACCGGAGCTGCAGAAGTGACTGAGAGGGAGCGTAGATGATTGGTAATTGTTTAGGGTTTTAGATTATGTTAGTTTAGGGTTTTGGGTTTATTTTTAGATGTTTCGACCCATTAGGCCAATAAATATATGGATCCAAATTCATTAGAGCATATAGATCTAGATCCAAACCCGTTAGGATATATATGAAGAAGGCGCGCCCTTGCGCCTAGCTCTAGGCGCACGCCTAGAAAACATCTCCCGCATAGGGGCTGCCTAGGCACTGGCCGATGAGCCTAGCGCCTAGGAGTGCTTTTTCAAACCATGATGGCACCTGGCTGCCACGGTGTGGTATGCATTGAGATATGTTCGCATGAACATCTCCAATCTTCAACAGCATAATTTCCAAATATAGTGAAATAGTTTGATAAGGCACTTGGTACCAATTTGGCTTGGCTTTTGACGCTACTTCTCTAGAAACAAAACCGAGCGTTTGGCACCAAAACAAGTTTCGGGCTCAAAAAAGAAGACAATGGGCTTTTGACCACTAGTATTACTTTATATTATTACATGATATACTTTAGAGACAGCACCAAAAACCAAAGAACTCACAGTAAGTTCCGCTGAAATATTTCCCATAACAGCACTTCTACGGGAGCACCAGTTGGGCCAACAGGCCCTCGTTTTTATATATGAACTGAAATTCGAATTTTGAATCATATACTACAGAAATGGGAACAACAACAGATGTGAACAAAGAACAAAGTATTATGATGAAACTAGATTATTAATGAAGAATAAAATCTGTAACAAATAAATAACTAACAGACAGGAAAAGAAATTCAAAATGAAAAACAATGAAATGTCAAGATGTCAATATAAGAGAAAAAGAAAGCCCCGTCCTGAGAAAGGTCAGTATACCTAGTTAACTTTCACTAACAAACATGACTTTGTATACTTCCTAAGGGCTTCTTCTCAAAAAAAACCTTTGCATATGCAAAAATATCAGGGAGGGGGGGGGGGGGGGGGGGGGGGGGGGGGGGGGGGGGGGGGGGTGCGGGAAAGAATATCTAATGAGCGAATTATAAAGACAGTTTATGTGGAAAGCACAGCCTGATATTTTCCAAGAATAATTAAAAAACTAAATTACTGGGGTAAAACTACAAGAGGAAAGCATGAAAAAAAAAAAAACTTGACCTGTGTCTGTGTATTTCCGAACAGATCCATTTCCATTTATCAAATTTGATCCAGTCCTTGTATCTTCACCTAGAGATAAAATTTCTTGCACTCTTTCAGGCCAGTCAGAATTCAATCTCCTAGCAAAATCTTCCACTTCCCTGCATTTGTCAGCATAAGAAAACAAAAATCTGGTTCAAGTACAGATAAGAAAACAATTAAGAATTTAAAAAGAATACTAATCAAGGCAGTTATATTAGACCAGGAAGTCAAAATGACACGCAGAAGAAAATGAAGCAGCAGCAGTTTCTTCAAGCTCAACTATCAGAGATCAGCTACAAAGATGATAGATCCTACTATTCTTTGTGCAAGTAACAGCTTATCTTTACTATATGTTCCTAACTGATGCACTGACTGGTCTCTGTAGCACATGCCCAAAACATCTCAATCAGTTTTGACCTTTTCACGTAGCGTACCTTCTATGATTGTTTCACCTAACATGTGTCTTATATAAAGATTTTGCATTCTTTTTTTTTTCCTAGAAATCCTACACATCCGCCTCAACCTTCTAATCTCCGTTACACCAAATTTCTCCATATGCAATTTCCAAGTAACAAAACATTCTAACCACATAGAGCACGGCTAAAAGTCTGGATGGTTGTTCAGTTATTTTCAAGTTTTCCTGTAACCTTGAGGAATATAACAATCAACATGCAGCACAAAGTGATTAATATTTTTATGAAATAAATATGTACTAATCATTGAGCAATGAGTAGAAGAGCTGCCAGTTACCATGATAGTAGCTTCTAGTTTTCTAGTTTGTCGAAAAAATTAAAAAAATCAAAAAATAATCTTTCAAACATACCTGCATTCCCACATTCAGTTATCTTTAAGAACCTGTAAAATAGTACATTCCCGTCCCTTGTCATGCCATTGTCATGCATTAGTTAATTGGTGAACGGCCAATAAACATTAGCTGTTACTACATATTTTCTATATATATTACTTCAGCATTCCTAACCGACAGTCAAAGTAAATTCTATAAACACGATTTTCCTTGTGCTTATCCACTACAAATGTAAAAAACCCTACAATACATTAAAAAGTCAAATTAGCAAATCAGTTTCCAATCATAACATATACGCAGAGACGTATAAAATTAGCAAAAAGAGGCTAGAAGATTCAATAAGTAGAAAGTGTACATGTTTTCATGCTTCACTTTAGTCTATGTTATCTTTAGTCAGAAAATGGAGATTCATATCAAACCAGAGGAAAACCAGAGTGCAGTGTAATTTTCCATGAAGCAGAACAGGTAAAGATTCATTCCACTAACATAGTCATGCATGCGCACCAAAAGCAAGCAGAAAGCAAACAATAGGAATAAACGAAACAAAAATGTTTAGCCCTAACCATGCTCATGAATGAGCACTCACCTATCAAGCTCTTCTTGCATTGCAGGATCCAACTCATCATCAGCATCAACGTCTTCAAACTCATCCTTCGATTCAAAAGGATATTCAGCACTTTCTCGCACATCTAAACTTTGACTTAAAGTGGATTTTCCGCCATCTTCCGTGCTTGCCATAGGTGCAGAAGTGCCCTGAACCCATATAAAATCATATATTAGTACAAGAAGATGGAGGTGTAATAAATGTTTGTCAACAGGAAAGATGAAATGTTATTGACAACCTTCTTCTGAGCCTTCTCAGAATCAGTTCTCGGAGAATCTTTGGCATGGTCTTTTTTTCTCCTATTCTTCTTTTTAGTCTTAGAAACTTTAACACTCTTGGAATCTGTTGAAAGGCAAAACAAACAACTATGAAGAAATAACTAGTATGCTGTAAGGCGAAAAACAATTTTTAAGAAAGGAGTGTGTCATATATAAAATTTTAAAAATTCAACCAGTACACCTCTCCAGCACAACTACATCAATCAGCTATCACTACATGACTCTACATAGAATCTTAGGGCAGCCATTGTTTTAATATATCTACAAGAAGCACTCCAGAGAATGTATTCACTTGTCCCGATTTTTAGTAGTTTATAGCAGTACATAGCATCAAAAAACAAGTAACCAGAAAAGTTCATAAACGGGAAAACCTCTTTCCGAATTAAGTGACACATTGCATTAACAATTAAAATGTGTAGATCTTTCATCACCTCAATATGAACAAGAATTTTCAACATCTTACAAAGAGAGAGAGAGAGAGAGAGTTAGCAGTCCACCAGTCCAACTACAAGTAAATGACAAAGGTAAAGTAATTTACTAAAGGTCTACCTCCATCACCATTTATGAATGATAGAATTTCTTCGACCGAACGCTCATCCTTTGGTTCTTCCTCAACTTCAATATCCTGAGAGAGGTCATCATACTTTAGAAACTCATTTACACTCAGCTGCACTTAATCCTAAGCACCTCACACTATTGGTGGGTGGGGCCCTGTATGTTTTCCTAAAATTTTCTTTCCTTCTCTTTTTACGAGGGAGGGAGCGATAAATGAGAGGGCTCTTAGCTTTCGAGGATGTATTCCATATTTAGAGCAGGAACTGACAAAATCAGAACAATTACAATAAAGTGTACCTACCTTTAATTTTCGTCGTTCTTTTAGCTCTTTTCTTTTCTTAGCATATAATCTATTCAATAAACGGATCCGTGGATCATCATTTGCATTTTTTAAAGGCTCCAACTTCTCTTCCTATGTATAAAGAAGAAAGCAAATGAGATAATTACCACAGTTTCAAGAGTTGTGAAGCACAAAAAGTTTGAAAAGTACCTCGGTGAGGTCATCCGGCAAATGGAAAGTCTCACGGATTTCCTCAGGAGTTTTTCCTTCTATCATGCGAGCAAGTGCCCTACTAGTCAGATCAACCAATGGCTTCAACTGAAGACTGTCTGCTGCAGATGTCAATTCACATAATCTTTTGGTGTCTATCCTGATGAATTTCTCATCAAAAGATTTCCGCTCCTACAAAAAGAAGAAGCAACGTGATAACCAAAATAACAATAGAAGCATATGAAGCCTAGATTATCTCTTATGTTTCTTCCAAGAATTTAAGTGTCGTGGCACGGGGTCGTGCCGAAAACTTGCCGGCACGGTGCATGCCGGGCCGGGCCGGGCCGATGAGTGCCGGTCACAAAAAATACATGCGTGCCGACACATAATGGCATGAAATATTTATTTTCTTTAGTAACAACTTTTTTTAATTGTTTATTATGTATCTTTATCAAATATTTTGAACTTTATTAAGAAAATTATTTAATAATTTTTTTAAAAAAAGGGTTTTAAGTTGTGCCATCGGTACGGGGGCTGTATCGTGCCGGTATCTTGTTAGCACGATACGGCACGGTGGATACGGCTCGTGCCGATGGATACTTAAATCCTTGGTTTCTTCCACTATAATGGACGACCTACCAAATGCAAGTTATAGGCATCACAATAAACAAGTGGAACTTTAATCACTCGATTGTTAAAAATTAATTTCATCGGCTCTCTAACTTGCTAATTTGTATATCTTTAGAAAAATAATCAATACATCAGACAGGGTCAAAGAGATGAATGTTTTACTCAAGTAGTAGATGAAGACCTTATTTGAGCGGCCTGGAACTTGATGGAACCGGCAATAATCAAGAATCAAGCTTAAGATTGCGGGGTTGACTCGTTGTGGAAGAGAAATGGCATAGTTTTTTGAAGATCCCATGCCTTTCTGAAGTACCTCTCGGCATATCACGGGGCAGAACATTGCAACCTCCTCTTCGACTTGCTGAATTGAACCGTCGGCACATTGAAGCCAGATATAAGACTTCATAGCCTGCTAGAATATAGCAGAATAATGTACTCAAACTTATATTTGTCATCTGCTATTGCATACCACAGAAATTGGAAATAGCATACCAAAATAGCACTGAAGAGATTCTGAACAACTACAAGATTTTACAGTTTTCAGATGAAAAGATTAAAATGCATAAAAATGGACAGATAACGTATAACATATACATGGCATGACGTAATCTGCCAGTAGTCAACCTGTAATCAGTTGCTGAAGAGGCAAACGGCAATCACTACAAGACACAAGAAGTTTCAATCAAGAAAAGCAGAAGCGCTTACCTCTGGCTTAATTATCGCCATCTCGCTCTCTGACATTTTCTGCGAGATTTATGCACCCAAGGAGGGAAAAACAAGTGAAGAGCTACACCGACAAATTAAAAGAATGTCCGCCAAGAACAGAACTTTCAACTCAGACGACGAACAAAAATCTGTCACAGGGTCATAATGTCTGCTTTAGATTAGCCGAAAGTATATTATATGCAATGGAAAAGAATGATAGCAGAAATTGTATTGACAAACCAACCTATCAAAATCCAGCTTTCTTTCAAGTAAAATATGTTCCAGTTTGACAAAGCAACAAAGAAAATTGAGGTAGATATACTTCATCGCTATTGGCGAAACCCAGTACAGCCATTGCATATAAAATCAGACCAAAACATAAAACAAGGAAGTGGCACTGCGAGAAAATGGAAGTGCGAATATTCGTACACTTTTTAAAAGCTCAAGGCGAAGGGGCAAACCCCATTAATTCCAAGATTTCACAACAGCCGCCAAAAACCCTTGGGATTCAAATTCACAGCATACAACCCCCCATCCGAGAAGAGAGCCGAATCCAAGAACAAGAGCAAAATAGGACCTAAACTACATAGAATGAAAAAGGCATAGCATTATCAACGATTCAAGCAAAGAACCCACCTTCAGAAAATAATCAAGAAACCTTCCGCGAATTCCCTACATCGCGAGATCAACCCCACTTGCCCCAAAACCCCTCAAACTAAACGAATTCCAAACCCTGAGCTCCCGACCAAGAAAAAGAGCCGAAACCCACAAAAATAACCCCAAGAAACGCCACGAAACCCCCCAAAACGGCGTCGTTCCGAGCGCCATTCGCATCAAACTCGAAGATAGCACAATTATAGAAGAAACCAGACGATACCTGAGAGCTCAAACGCCGCGAATGCGCAAGGGTTCACGGCGGCCACTGGCGAGAGGAGCGGGAGAGAGAGAGACAGAGAGAACGAAGAGGATAACGTGAGGAACCGGATAGGAGTAAGCAAGCGGGAGAGGGTTCAAGGAGGGGAATTGGGAGGCGGGGGGAGTAGATTTCTAGGGTTTTGAATGGTGGAGGGAGGAGAGGGGAGGGTTTGCGCCGTTCGGGATTTTCTTTTCTCTCGCTTCTTGATTTGGGGGCGGGAGGGGGCGTGGTGGGAACTCGAGAGGACGGGGGGAGAGAGAGAGGAGGAGACGGAACGGGTTAGCCGCTTTCCGGGTCCAAATATTTGATAGGATTAAATTAGTGTACAAACAATACTATTCGGGATACTTTGGATGGGCGCCGCATGACCAGCCGGGTCAAAAAATTTATGAACATAGCCCGAGTTTGGTTCAAAAATAAATTAAAACGGTTTATTTTAAAAATATATATAAATTTATAAATAAATACAAAATTTTAATTTTATATTTAAATAAAAAATAAGTTAGTTTTAAAATAAAATAATAGTGTTTTGATAGTTAGATTGAAAGTACGAGAATAAAGATAACTATAATTTTAACAAAATAATATTTTATTTAATTAATTGACATAAAAATAATAATTTAGCTTCCTTAACTAATTATTTTTAGATAATTTTTAATTGATAAAATAATTAATAATAATGAATATATTATTAATGTTAATAAATTAATAAATTAATTATCTAATAGTTAGGTAATTAATTAATAAAATAATTAAATTATTCGAAATATTAGATTAATTAAAATTATATTTATTTTAATTAAGTTTATTCTCTAGTATAAACAAATTTGTTTCAGAAAAACTACAGAAATAATAATTTTAGTCTTATACCAGTTTGCTGTAGAGAAATATGAATTATTGTTCCGATTCATAACTAAACGCGTTTGTTGGATAACAAAATTGGTCTGATTTTTCAATCAAACAGTACCATAATATCTAAACTCTTAGGTACTGTTTGTTTGGTTGCAGGATAAAATGGGAATAGCCCATTTTATCCTGCAAAACCATCCAAACAGTAGTTAAAAATGGGAGGTTAAATTATTCCTTTCTTAACGGGTTATCCAAAAATAACCCGTTAAGAGCTAACCCCCAAAAACTATGGAATTGGTTTATCCCATAATTTATCCCAGGGGCAATGGGTGGAAAGCAGTTTTTTAATGTTGAGTTAGATTGATGCAGTTTTTTGATGTTGAGTTAGATGGTTGCATATATTTAATTTAATTAATTATGGTATTAATTTTCTATACTTTCAATTTTGCTATTATAAAATTTTCAATATAAATCATGATCATCATATTATCATTTTAAATTTCACTTAAAAAAATAAAAAGTTCACTTGCTGTTAATAAAAAATTACTCTTATTAAAACAATTGAATTGTTGTTAATAAAAAGTTCACTTGCTGTTAATAAAAAATTACTGTTAAAACAAAAAAAAAAAATCACTATTAAATTTCAGTAAATCAAAAAAAAATTCAAAATTTGAGTAAAACAAAAAATTTAAGCAAAACAAAACACTATTATTAACAAAAATTAAATTATTATTAGTGAGTATTAAATTAACACAAAATTTAAACCAACCCAACATTTTATTCATGAGTTCACTCATGAAAAAAGCTAAGGACAAAATTGGCAATATAGATTAATAACTATCATATATCTTTACTATTCTTGCTTATTCTAATAAATAAACCAAACAGAATTTCAGCTTTTCATAAGAATAACAGTTTTACAAACCAAACACTATTTTCCTTTTATCCCTGACTATTCCGGAATAGCAAGCTATCCCAGGTATAAAAAAATTTATCCCCAAGCTTACAATTCCGGAACCAAACATAGCCTTAGGTAGCGTTTAGATTGGGGATAAGCCGGAATGAGTTATACCAGGTGTAAGTATAAAGTAAGGGATAAGCCTGGTATAAAGTAAAAATGTGTTTGGTTGGGAATGAGGCTTAAACCTGGTATAAGTAAAATAGTGTTTGGATTGGGGTTGACGAATAAGGAGGAATAGAGAGTTGACTTTTATGGTAAAAGATTAAAATATTATTTTTTTTAATAATTTTTTTAAAATTAAAATTTTAAAATTTATTCAAATTTTAATCTTTATTAATTTTAATTTTTATAAAAAATTTAAGTGGGAGTAAAAAAAAATGTTAATTTTAAAATGTTAAGTAGGAGTAAAAATTTTAATTTATAAATTTATATAAATTTTTAAAAAATTATAAAAATATTGTATAAATTTTAAAATTAATAATTTTTAAAAATAAAATAAAATTTTTAGATTTATTAAAATATAAAATTTTAAAAAAAATTAATGTTTATAAAATTTAAAATTTAAAATTTAAATATATTTTATAATTTAAAAATTTTAATTCTTTAAAAAAAAAAAAAAAAAAGAAACGCCCCTTCCCAAGGCACTGCCTTGGGAAGGGACGGGGAGAGAGAGAGAGAGAGGGAGTAGAGAGGTTGGCTGGTTATGGGGTTTGGGGAGGATATCCCTCCCCCAAACCGGGGATATTCCCGTTTGGGAGGGATATCGCAAACCGGGGATATCCCAAAGATGTTTGGGTATAAAGGGGATATCCCCCTTTATATCCGTTCCAAACAGAGGCTTAACAATCTGCACCGCGGTGAGACGTGTTTATCTAACATTCTCTTTCTCTTTTTCTTTCTCTAACAAATTAGGACGTACAATAAGAAAGAGAAAGGAAAAATGAGGGAGAGACTACAAAAATTTTGCCCAGTGCAATAGAACAGAGAACACATGCTACATCATTATCTTGAGGATATGATTCAGGCTCAGTCACCAATTATACAGTTAGAATAGTATTTATTTATACCCTCCTCAAGTTAATTTTTGAATGGATGAAAATTATATTATATGTACAATGAGATCATTTTATTTGCCTATGTAACGGTCCAGTCCACTAACAATAATAATTTGTTGGGTCCAAATAGCAGTCCAAAATATTTAAGTCCATTATTATTACTAATGTTCATGTCTCATATAAACCACAACCGATGTGGGACTATTGGGGGCGTCATAGACTCCCTCCGTTTAAGCCTGACGTTCTCGTCAGCTCAAACACACACACAGCAGTTCAAGATCACCGGGCGATATGAGACTCGTCTCGCTAGTCCTGTCATTTAGATCCAGGCTCAGTCGAGACTCGCCGCACACTTCCAGTTGGTTATTGGCTCTGATACCAAATATAACGATCCAGTCCACTAGCAATAATAACTCGTTGGACCCAAACTATATTTCAAAATATTTAAACTCAATTATTATTACCAGTGTCCATGTCTAATATAAACCAGATCCGATGTCAAAATATTGGGGATTAAACAACTTCAAAATCTAGAGGAGATGATATGAACATGGATTCCGATAATGGTGTACATTTTATTTATGCCAATCTAAAAATGCGATATGAAAATAAGATGAAAATTTGGTGTGGACCAACGATTTTCAATATCTAACCATTTAATCTGTCCGTTCATCAATTTTGAACGACTTTAAATAATAATTTGAGGTTATAGTTTGGCTAAGACTTGGAATGAAAATACAAATAATAATTTGTTGATTATAGTTTTCCGTATGACACCGGGCATTTATTATTTAGATTTAAAATCTTGAATGTAATAATTTTATGCTGCAAATTAAGGATCTGCATCAAATATTTTAATGTAAAAATAGATCAAATCTTATGCGTAAGATCCAAGCATCTTATAAATAAAAAAAAAAAAGGGCAAAATTTGGTAGGATATTCGCCATTAGCTTCTAAATTTATATAGATTTAATTTTTTTATTATATATTGTTAGGAGATATCATGTAGCTGGATACTACACTTGCCATAAATTATTATGATTGATTTACCAAACTTCATTCTCAATTTTAGTTAGTCTCAATCAACTGTCTATCTTAGTTGGTCACTATCAAATTCTTATAAATGCTAAAAAAAATTAGTAAATCCTAATTTCAATTCAAAAGATATATTAGTTCATCTACTCAATGATCAAAATCCCAGTTATTTAATCAACATAAATTGCCCTGCTCATACATCATAGATGACTTAATTCAGTGATCTTGCAATTGACCAGTCAACACAAAGACTAATTAACACAATCATTAAACTCACAATACTGAAGAAGAACCCATAATCACTAATTAAATCCAAGTATTCACCAAAATTGAAATTAGTCAACATTATAACAACTCTCCCTCATGAAATAGTGAATGTTGAGTTGCCCTCACCCAACTCATGTAGAAGGTGATAAATCAAAATTTTCCACCATTTTAGGCTTCATTTGCGTGAAAATTTAATGAAAAAATCAACGGTAGGAGAATGAAGAAGTTAGATTAAAACAAAAATAATCACAGAGACTAATCGAGACATGTTGTAAAGTACATAGTTTTTTTTTTCTTGTGCTTTAATTTAGTCTTTATTTTTCACTTTTCTATCTGGTACATCGAGTCGCCACGTACAAATTGATTTTACTGAGCCGACTTATTCGATTATAATTTGAGCACTGTTTCGTTGAAAATGATTTTTAGCTTGCTTTTCTATGATCTGTTGCAAATTGATTTATTGCGCATCTGATAGAACCGTCAGCGAAAGTGAACCACCAATGCAAATCCGGTCGTATAGCTTGAGAATGAACCTCGCTATGATTCCTCTAAAAATAACAGTAGTTCTCTCTTGTTATTTCCTTGAAATCAGCTCAATATTATCAATCCCAAATTTAAAGCACAAACATCATAAAGAAATTTTGGTAGCTGCTGGAAACTTTTTGATAAGAAATCTGACAGCTGCAGCAGTGTTTGTTTTCGATTAGTTTGATCCCAGAACTCGTCAGTTGGCGGATTTCGTGACAGTCTTTATTTAAAGAGATTGCTAAATTGCGGAGTTCAGCGAGACCTATGTAACTTAAAATTGAGTGGCGAGTCGAGGCCGCAGTTTTTTATTACCAAACTTGTTGATGTTAGGCCACATTCCAGTTTGGTTAATCTCCGGTCCTCTACTACCAGGTAATGAATGGGCTTGGCAGAATTTTTTTTTGTTTTCAGTCCTGGGCCTATCCCTGCTGTGTATGCTAGATGAGTTACATGATTTGTATAACGCCAACAATTTTGTTTGCAAATGTAGCACTACTCACTGTATGCTGCAGAATTTATCTATGTTACAAAAATGCCATGCATACTGAGTCGGCAAATAAATCAAAATCAAAATCAAAATCAAAATGGGCTCGCTCGATTTCGTTCCACGTGGTCCTAACTCGAGCTGGGCTGAGGATGGCCAACATAGTGCATGAGAGAGATGGTTATTTTAAGAGGTTCGAAATTTTATAATTAAGCTTAAAGATTGGAACAGTTTTTCTATTCGTGCAGAGTACAAGTTTAGTTTGACTTTATATAATTAAACGACCTTTTAATCCCATTATTAGAAGGAAGATTACATCAGCTTTTTTCTTTTTTGTTCTTTTTTCCAAATTCTAACATTTTTGGTTGCTGAGGTGGTTATTTGGTTTGGGGGAAAGGGACCCGCATGTGGCTAAGTAGATATAAGAAGTTGCAGTGTCTCACATGGTACTCGTTGGCTCGTGAAGGCTCAATAAGGGGCCCTTTCAATTCCACATGTCTTCAAATTAATTATTATGCGCACCATAATGATATGAAAAATGATAATTAGTAAACAATTTTGTTCTATTAACTAATGTATCAAAAATATATGCTTCTGTTTATCTTCTTTTTTTTTTTATACAAAATTTTGATTAGAAATATGAAGTTATCAGATTTTAAACTTATCAACTCTATCTGTTAGATATGTCTCGAATTTTAGAACCGGTAGATTTTTTAACCCTATTCTGTTTTGCTTATCCAATTAAGATAAGTTTGGATTATGCCTAATCTTATTAGGATTATTCCTAATCTTAGTGGATTCGTATTCCTAGTCGTATTAGGATTTAGCCACTATTATAAATATACCATTATTCCATTGATTTAGCGCGGTGGATGAGAAGGAGTATGGGTGTATTTTGGGATTAGGGTTTTGTGAGAGAGGCATATTTTGTACACCACTTTAATTATAATGGAAGTCTCCGCTCCGTCTTCGCCCGTGGACGTAGGCCAGTGGCCGAACCACGTAAATATTCTGTGATTTATTTTTCTTCTCTCTTTCTCGATTCTCTTTTGGTATTTTCGTGCCCAACGAACTAGATCTTTTCTGCGTTTATCAAACAAACTGGTATCAGAGCCAGATTGTTCGTTTGGGTATTTAAGACATCGACGAAATTTGAGATCGAGAAGTTTGATCGCTCCAGCAGTTTCGCTCTACGGCAAGTTGTCGTTTTGATGCAGCAAAAGTTGCAAAAGGCGTATTTGGAGAATGAGAAGATTAACACTTCAGAGTACCCCACGATTTTGCTCATTAAGTCAGGCGACCAAATTCAAGAATTTCCGTATATTTGGTTTGCATGTGCCGCAGCACTTTCAGGAGCTTTTAGGATTTTGGTGGAAAGACAAAGAATTCAAGCCAAGGTGGAGATTGTTAGATATGTCTCGAATTCTAGAACCGGTAGGTTTTTTAACCCTATTCTGTTTTGCTTATCCAATTAAGATAAGTTTGGATTATGCCTAATCTTATTAGGATTATTCCTAATCTTAGTGGATTCGTATTCCTAGTCGTATTAGGATTTAGCCACTATTATAAATATACCATTATTCCATTGATTTAGCGCGGCGGATGAGAAGGAGTATGGGTGTATTTTGGGATTAGGGTTTTGTGAGAGAGACATATTTTGTACACAACTTTGATTATAATGGAAGTCTCCGCTCCGTCTTCGCCCGTGGACGTAGGCCAGTGGCCGAACCACGTAAATATTCTGTGATTTATTTTTCTTCTCTCTTTCTCGATTCTCTTTTGGTATTTTCGTGCCCAACGAACTAGATCTTTTCTGCGTTTATCAAACACTATCTAATACAGTTGACAAAGGTTTTAATGATTGGCACTCAATATTTCAAGTTTAAAATCTAATTCTCCGTATTTCTAATTAAATTTATTTCTAAAATATAAACGAAGGAAATAAATAAATAATTAAATAAATAAATCAGATTTAAGAGCTAGATAAGATCATTACTATATGGCTCCACAAAGGGGCAACTAAAAAAGTCTAAGTATATGAAGAACGAAATTTATGTTAAATTCGAATTAGTGTATATATATATATATATATATATATATATATATATATATATATATATATATATATATATATATATAGTTCCAAATTAAATATTGTTTTGTACATGACAGGAAGTTAACAAACTCTATTCAAGAATTATCTTTCTTAATGCTTTCTTAATATCAAGATAGCCGTCCATAGATTTAATTTAATCATAATTTGCATTATAATTTATCCCAGCGAGGGGTGCTTTTAAATTCACCATATATTTAATACTTGTAAATTTTTCATCGTTAAATTTATTCTTTTATATTTTAAATCATAATATTCAACTAATTATTTATCAAATTTTAGAATAATATTATTATTTAAATCCTATAAAATTTTATCTAAAAATAAAAAAATTTAAAATATTAATAGCTTGATATTTTTGAAACATGGGTTCGAGCCGGTCCACTGCAAACTCCGCATGCTGGAAAGATGGCGACCACGAGGTTTCAAATGCTGAAAAGATCTAAGGAGAGGTGTTTAGCTGAATTCTTAATTTTCTTACTTAATTTGATCCATTTGAGACTTCCTTTTTGCTTTTTTTTTTTTTTTTTTTTTTTTTCTCATTTATTTCTCATCAACGTATTAATTGCAGATCTTTCTGGCCGGCTATTTACTTTTATCTATAATAAAAGATAGATGTTAAAATTAATTAGATTTTATTATATATATACATTCCAAATGAAATATATATCACACAGTTCACTTTATCCAAAAATAAAAATTAAGTCACCAATCATTTCAAAATAATTAATAAAATTTATTTTATTTGAATGAAATATAAAATATATATTTTATTTGGAATGTACATTTAGAATTAACCAAATTAAAATAGACAAATAATAATTTCACAGTCTTCAGAGAATATTGATTTTATTTTATAAAACAAATTCATCGATTCTAATTTTAAAATGAGCAATGCTACATGTACACCCCGAAGGGGTGTACATCATACACCTCCACCATTTTAATGGTGCCGATATTTTTTACGGGTCACATGGAGTGACCCATCATCACACCCCCACCCTTAGATGGATGGGATGTATGATGTACACCCCGAAAGGAGTGTACATATAGTATTTTCCTTTTAAAATACACACAAACGGCTATAATGTATTTTATTGCTATAACACACACAGACACAAAATATTTTTGGGCACGAGGATCGAAGAAAAACAGCGCTCGTGGAGCCGGGCAGGGACAACAAACACTAGCCGTTGTGCTGGGAGCATGGCCCGCCCATCATCTCTTTCATCTCCTCCCCCTCCAACGGAACTAATTTTAGCAGCGTGAGAAACCCTAATTTATTATAATATATTATTTTTATTTTATAGTTTATTTTTTAAAAATAAAATAGTATCTAAAAACTCTAAATAAATTTTTAGATGAAGAAAAAATCAACACTATAATAAATTAAGCACCTCTCAACAGAGCGTATCTTGAAACAGCGAGTAAATAATATAATTTTTTATTTTTATTTTTACTTTTACGATCGATAGTTCTATTTACTTGAAAAATGTCATTAAGCTCCCATGAATCTTAAAAGCATATAATTTATATATTATTTTTGTTGTAAAAAAATATTACTCAAGGGTTTTAATTTCCAATCAAATTAATTATATAGCCTTAATTCTCTTTTAAGTGGCTTGTCTAGTTTTAATAATTTAATTACTAGTTTCATAATAAAATAATTATTTCAAAAGTACTATGTCTTTCTACTAGGTAGAGGAAGTATGTCATTTTATTATACATTAATATGAAATTCTTTTATAAATCCTTATGATGTGTTTATGTGAAAATTTTAAAAAAATATCAGGGAGAAGGATTTTTTTTTTTTGGTCCAATTCAATGTAAAAGTTTAATATTCAGCTGTTCTACAGTTCACTAAAAATTACTGGAGACTAAGGAAGAAAAATAAAGAACAAAAAGTTCTATCTTATTTTATTTATTTATTTATTTATTTATTTATTTATTTATTTATTTTTTTTTTTTTTTTTTTTTTTTTTTAGTTCTTTGTAGGCTGCATGGTTGGGTGGAAAAAAGAAAAAGGCCATAAAGTACCAATCACATGAAATGCTTATAATTTTTGGTTTGAGAATTTTGGTCCAATTCAATTTTTTCTGTGTTTAAGAGCAGTATATATTGTTAAATATAAATATTAAAAATATTATTTTTTATATTAAATTATTTTTAAGATAAATAATTATTTTACTTAATTTAATATAATATTACATTTGAAGTCTTAAGTTTGAATTCTATGAAACTTGCAATCTCATTTAATATTTTAAATATTTTATAAGTTAAAGCATGCAATTTGGTAATCCAAATGTACATCTTTCTCAAGTAACAGCTTTCAAAATACTTAACAAAAATACAAATAAAATTTTATAGATCTAGAACTTTGTTACACCCAGCGCATAAATAAATAATATATTATAAAATAGATAAATAATAAAATAAAAATAAAAAATATGTAAACAAATTTATTTTAGAAAAAAAATCACATGCAAAAAAATAAGGAATTTTGCGATCTGATCAAGAAAAAGCATAATGTTGTCGAAATTTTGCACACAAGCAAAATTAACGATCCGGTCCACTAGCAATAATAACTCATTGGACCCAAAGCACAGCCCAAAATACTTAAACACAGTTATTATTATTAGTGTCAATATCTCTTATAAATCTAATCACAATTCCATTCACATCCGATATGGAACTATTGGGGGCGTCACAGACTCCCCCCGTTTAGGCCTGGCGTTCTCGTCAGTCCAAACACAAACATAGCAGCCCAAGATCACCGGGCGATGTGAGACTTGTCTCGCTAGTTCTGTCATCTAGACCCAGATTCAGCCGAAACTCGTCACACACTTCTGACTGGTTATTGACTCTGATACCAAATAGCATCAAAACTGAAGAAGGGCTAGCAAGATAATCAAAGGGTACGATCGACTACGGTATCCACTCAGGTTTCTCTATGCCAAAGCCCAGATCGGAATACCTACCTCAACCTAGATTGACTCTGATACCAAATAATATCAAAACTGAAGAAGGGCTAGCAAGATAATCAAAGGGTACGATCGATTACGGTATCCACTCAGGTTTCTCTATGCCAAAGCCCGGATCGAAATACCTACCTCAACCTAGACAGTCTTGATATTCGCTGCTCAACTGACGAGGCGACTCCCGATATCCTTTGCTCAACTGACGAGACGGTTCCTAAATGCTCGGGCCTAAAACATAACCATCTATCAGTTTTACCGCCTCTAAGGTAAAGCGAAAAAAAAATATTCTTTAACGAATTTTTTTCAGTATTAAATTTGATGCGTCCTATAAAATTATTATATTATAAAATTATTGACGAATCAAAAATATAAAAATAAAAAATAATAACAAAATCTTGTAGCACATCTAACAAATATAATAATACATTATAGCACTTTTTTCTCTTTTTTTTTTGTGTGTATTCGAGCTCATCAACAAGATTAGGGTGGGTGGCCCAATGATGAACTCATGGAGCCATGGATGAGCAAAACAAAATAGAATCTTGAAAGAGAGAAGGGCAGGGTGCCAACATTTAATAAAAAAGATAAGACAGACCGATCAGTGACCACCTCCTCCCTGTCATTGGCCCCACAATTAGACCACTCTTCAGTCTTCTTCCCTCACAAACATCCCCATAACTATTTGAAAATAAAAATAAAAAATATAAAAAAATAAAAAAAAAAAAAAATTGTGGCATAGCAAAAAAAAAAAACACAACCTTTTATTCTCTTTTATGTAATCTATTATTTATTAAATTATATAAATTTTTAATATTTTTATCGGATGATAAATTTTTTGAGAGATGCTACCTCTACATTCAAAATTAGGTGTAGATCTTACACCCAATTCATCAAAGGATGGGAGGTTTCTTCATCCATTATTTTGAAGTGATGGATAAAATTCACACCATTCTAAAATGGATGGAGTATAAAATATACATCCAATTTTAGATGTATATTTTAGTATTTATCAAATTTTTTTACACTCTCATAAATTTTTTGAGATATATATTTTTTTTTGGTTCTCATCTTTTTCTTTTCCTTTCATTTTCTACAGTACATTTTGTTAAATTTTTTTTCTTTTTTTTTTTTACGGTACATCTCGCCAATGTTAAATTGTTGTTTGTGATCACCAATAAAAAAATTTTCAAGTATAAATAATCAGTTATTAGAAACTTAGAACAAGTAAAAATATATTTCACTTCACCACCCTCTGGTAACATAATCCATTCACACCTACAACAAGTTTAAACATTAATTAATTAATTAATTACTCTGAGCCACAACCTCTCTCTCTATAAAACCCCATCATCTAGCTTCTTCTCTCTTATTCTTCCTCACTTTGGCAACTAGAGAGAGAGAGAGAGAGAGAGAGAGGAAATGGAGGGGAAGGAGGAGGATGTGAGCTTGGGGGCCAACAAGTTCTCAGAGAGGCAGCCCATAGGGACTGCTGCACAGAGCCAAGATAGCAAGGACTACAAGGAGCCACCCCCAGCTCCTCTGTTTGAGCCAGGGGAGCTCAAGTCATGGTCATTCTACAGGGCAGGGATAGCCGAGTTCATGGCCACTTTCCTCTTCCTCTACATCACCATCCTCACTGTCATGGGTGTCTCCAAATCCCCCAGCAAATGCTCCACTGTGGGTATCCAGGGGATTGCCTGGGCCTTTGGGGGCATGATCTTTGCCCTTGTCTACTGCACTGCTGGGATCTCCGGTTTGACACCTTTCTTTCTTTCTTTCTTCTTCTTCTTCCTTTTTTTTTTTTTTTTTTTTTTTTTTTTTTTTTTTTGCTTCTTCTCCCTCCCTTTAATTTTGGAGAGGAGAAGGGAAAAAAATAGGAAGAGAAAGAATTGGTTTGAGTTTTTAGGAGGGTAGGAAAGGAGAGAAAATAACTCTTTAAAAAATCATCATTATTCTGAAAACACCAAATTTTTTTTTATCTCTCACTCTTTTTCTTTCCTCTGTTCATTGAAGCAAGAAAAACAGGATTCTATATATATATATATATATTTCATCTGAATTTCAGAAATATGTCTTAAATATATTCTTATTATTAATTTTCTATTTTTTGGGGGTGTTGCAGGTGGGCACATCAACCCAGCTGTGACCTTTGGGCTGCTGCTGGCAAGGAAGCTGTCCTTGACCAGGGCCATCTTCTACATGGTGATGCAGTGTTTGGGAGCCATTTGTGGAGCTGGTGTGGTGAAGGGGTTCCAAAAGGGGCTCTACATGGGCAATGGAGGTGGGGCCAATGTTGTGGCCCCTGGTTACACCAAGGGTGATGGCCTTGGTGCTGAGATCATTGGCACCTTTATTCTGGTCTACACTGTCTTCTCTGCCACTGATGCCAAGAGGAATGCCAGAGACTCTCATGTTCCTGTAAGTAGAATTTCCTCTTTTTTTTTTTTTCTTTTTTTTTTTTTCTTTGAGATCTTGTTCCTTTTCATTTTGCTTGCTTTCATTTCATGCTCTCTTCTTTTGATGATTCCATGTGCTTGCTTAATAAAAAAAGTTCAATCTAATTCATCTATTTGCTGTGAGTCTTGTGCAAATGAGATAATTCTTAGTGCCCAGAATTTCTAGAAATTTTCAATTTTGAAATTTAGTTTTGTTGATAGTTCCTCTCTAAATTGGCATGTTTCTTTTGAAGAAGAAGAAAAAAAAAAAAAAAAAAAAAAACTCAAATTTTCTGCTTTTCTTAGAAGCATACTTCTTGTTAATTTGTGAACTTGCCTGCTTTACTGCATCAACATATCATGTGAGCAGAAACCTCCACTTGCTATGAACTTGCAACCAATGATTGTTACTTAAAGCAAAGCATAAAACCTTTCAACATCTGAGGCTAAAATTTCCTGTCCCCTATTTTTTACTGATTTGTAAATTTTCTTGTCATTTATCCATGAATATTGGCAATTATTGTTGTGGGGGTGGGGTTTTGGGTACAGCTCCTTGCACCTCTGCCCATTGGCTTTGCTGTCTTCCTTGTCCACCTGGCCACCATCCCCATCACTGGTACTGGCATTAACCCAGCTAGGAGCCTTGGAGCTGCCATCATCTTCAACAGGCCCCATGCTTGGGATGACCATGTAATGGTCTATCTTTCCCCCCCCCCTTTTTTTTAAAAAATAAAATAAAATAATAATACTTTAATAATGATGCCCTTTCTTTTTTTGGTCTTATCATTCTGCAGTGGATCTTCTGGGTGGGGCCCTTCATTGGAGCAGCATTAGCTGCCATCTACCACCAGGTAGTGATCAGAGCCATCCCATTTAAGAGCAGGGCTTGAGATTAAGATGTCTCTTTATGAGATTCCCTTCAGCAGAAACTTTGTGGCTTTGCTTCCATTCCTCATCTGTATTGTAGTGAACCTCCTCCTTAGTCTATTATTGTTGCTCCATTTAATACTCTCCTTTGTTCTTCTGTTCTGTCCAGGGCTCTTGTTGTTTGCTGTGTGTGTAAATTAAGTAATCCTGTACTAGATTTTATTTTTGCTGGTGCTTCATGAGGATGCCTTTTTTTTTATTATTATTATTTCTTTTCCTGGTTTTGGGTTCTTGTCTCAACCCATTATATCTGATCAATTAATGCAAGCAACCCAAACAAAGTCCAAACAAAGACAAGTATTAAGGCTATCTTTTATAAAGGGAAAAAAGTGTGCCAAATTTAGTGCCTAGAAAGTAGAAATTACTTATTATTATTATTATCTTGCTACAGTTGCTTCTTGAACTAGAGAACACTAACAAATATGTGCAATAATGTAAAAAATATTTATATTCGGAACTTAATGGTAAGCAATGCCTACTCAAATAGATAAACTCTTATTTTTGCACACTAATTCTCTTGAATATTTTTATTGATCTAAAATTAAATTTATTAAAATTTTATTTGTAAAAATAAATTTCTAAAAGATATAACACGTAAAAACGGTGAATAGTTTATCCTTTATATAAAATTTTGATAATACTATAAAGTATTTAAAACGAAAAATAAATCACGGCTTGTACTAATTTTTATATTATTTTTTTGTTCTTTTTCTTCTTCTTTTTCTACAAAAAAAAATGCGATTTTCTTTTTTTTTCTGTCTCTAATTCTGTTGGTGTTCTCGACCCTAATTTTACTCCATCTTTGAATGCTTCAGCTCAGCAGAAAAAATCTAGTTTGTGTTGAAAAATTCGGATTGATTTGCTCTATTTTGATGTGTTTTTTTTTATTGAAATTTTGATTTTTGAGAGATTGTTGTGGTGAGGGAAATGGTGTGTGGTTGGATCGATGTTGCCCTTTCGAAATCAGAGTTAGTTTCGAATTTCGTTTACTCGTCGGATTCGGACTAAAAAAATGAAATATTTTAAAAAATTTGACTCGTATTTAAAAAATTATATATATATTTTTTTAAAGTAAAAGTGGTGAATAATTTAAAGAATGACTTTATTTTTATAATTCTAATTTATAAATTTTTTTTTTTAAAAATTATAATATTAAAAAAAAAGGCTGCTACCTGTACACCCCCTTGGAGGTGCACATCTTATACCCCACTCTATTCTGGAATAGAATGTATTTGAAATATACCCATTCCAGAATAAAGCGGGATGTAAAATGTGCATCCCAAGAGGATGTACATCTAGTTTTTCCCCTAAAAAAAAAAAAAAAAAAAAAAAAAAAAAAAAAAAAGCCTTGCAAGGAAGGTTGTGGTTGATTAGTGAAGGACATTAATGATGATGACAAGGGTGCAGTGTGCAGAGGCATAGGGTTTTGATTGTAGCACAGCACATGGGTTGCTGGGTTTTCAGTTGTGCCTAACTTTTCTCACCCTTGGTACCACACACTGCTGCCTCTTTCACCAATGGCTCACACTGGAAACCAACTTGGGAAATTAAAGAGAGAAATGCCCACATGGATCCAACACCAACACCTGATATGGTTCAGCAGCTTTATAACTTTTGAGCCAAAGTTTGTCTACTAACATAACTAAGCAGCATACAAATCCATCAACCAAACTCAAAGAATATCTGCTGCTATAGATACAACTATTAAAATAAGCTTCTGAGTTTCAAAAAGTGATTCTTCAGTATAAGATTTGTTAAGTAATCTTAACAATAATAGTCCTGAACAATTCTACTTAAATAAAACTAATGTAGAGGGGTTACATTTAACAACCGGAGAAGAAAAAAAAAAAAAAAACTGCTATTTTGGCACTTCAATTCCTGAGGCTCCTTAGAACAACTATTTTGGCAGTTCAACTCTTTATGTAAAAAAAAAAGACACAAGTTGTTACTGTGAGGAAACTTAAATGGGCTTTTGGGCCCAGATTTTTTCTATCTTTGCTGAAGAAGAAAACTATATGAACTTTAAATTAATAATTAAAAAATCTTAGGCTATGTTTAGATAAATGAATATCTTGTTTAGTATAACTTTGTAATGTACCTAAGAAACTTGTATATTTGAATATTAAAAATTGGATAATATATCAGTTGTTCAAGTTATATTTTGGAACAAGATAAATCTCAGCTCGTATAAGTGAAATACACTATCTTTACCAAATCATATATACGGAGACCTTTCAAAAAGCAAAAAAATTAGTTAGAATTTTAAATTTTTTATGCCGAGTAAAAAATTCCGACATTCGAACAAAATCTTTAAAAAAGATTAAATGGTTCTCGTCAAACAGTACTTTGACAAAATGCAAAACGGGCAGCTCTTGATCAATGGGTTGATTAAACCAGGAAATTTGTCCAAAAATTTCAAATAATATCACAGAACATGACAATAAGGCATCTGATTCTTCAAATATGAAAAATGTGCTTAGCATTAAGATACAACCTTGAAAAATTCCCTTAATTAATATTATTGATGCCGAGTTCGAATATTTACGCTGAGTTAATTGAATTTTTTAAGTATTTCCAGTCGTTTATTATTATTATTTTTTTGTTTGGTAGTGATAGTTTAGCGTACTCGTTACCAGTAGAGTCCAATAAATTCAAATTTCCAGATATTTATTTTATGGATTATTAATAGAAATATGCTTATATTAATTTTCACTAGTACGGTTTAGCAACTAATTCTTTTGAGCCGGTTCTCGTTTAACGAACTTAAATAAATATAAATATATGTTAAAACACAGCCATAATTACTATAATATATACACCCTTAAAAGTCTTTGGATTTTTTTAAAAAAATTTTAGTTTCATTTTTTTTTTTTTTTTTTTTTTGCCTCGGACGTGAATTTTGTGACCGAAATTAAATCAAAAGCCAAAAAAACGAAAATTATAATAAAACAAAAAGGGCGGAAGAGCAGGTCAAAAGAGAAAATCCAAAAAGTAATTATCCAAACATTAAATTCAAGTTCATTTTTAATCAAAAAAAAAAAAAAAAAAAAATTCAAGTTCATTTCTTAGAAGCACGTTATCAGCGAGAATAGGAGGAAAAAAAATAAATAATAATAATTATAACTTAAGATCACAAATACATAATAGGGATGATTTAAGTCCAAGAAAACACTAGTATATATTTCGAATTGTTCATAGCTAGCAACAATAACAGGAGAAGAATATAAAAAATTAGACCACTATATTATTAATAATATTAAATCATTAGTACTACTAAATTTTTTATAACGAAAAAAATATACGGTTAAAATAATAGTAATTTTCTAAAGTTTAGTAAATAATTAATAAAATAATATGATCAAATAGTCAAAATAATTAAAGGAATATATTTAATGGCAAAACAAACTTCATAGCACCACATGCTTGGTGATAAATAATAATCAGAACCATAATGCAAATAATAATGATACACTCATCCTAAAAACCACTAAACATTGTACCAATGGCAACTAAAGATAGAAAAAAAATAAAATGAAAGACATTTAATATATAATTAAAGAATATCAGGGCCTTTCCATAATTTTCTGCAAGCGTGTTCATTGATACAATAGGAGCCATTAAGTTAGTAAGTTCTAGTGTACAGAAGGCATAGGACAAGTGCAGTTTTGCAGCATGAGACGATAAAATATTATATAACAAAACAGCAATTGAAAGGCTCAAATTGTCTCTCCTGTGCAAAATGTGGACTCTTCAATTGAGATCCCACATCTTCTATACAACGGCCTCCGTCCAACCGATAGAACAGAGAAAAGAGGAGTATAGACTTACAAACCTTTGATTGTCCAGCCCTTCATGAACATGTGAAGATTACAATATACAGTTCACTCGCCAACATTAACTGGTGCGTTCCTTTCGCAGCACAAGATTATAAAGATGCATATTCCGCAGTTAATCATCGAGTATAAGACTACTGTTACACAAAACCAAAAAAAAGAAAAAAAAAGAAGAGAGAGAGAACTACAATCAAGATCACGTAGTTAAAAAGTATCGTTAAATTCTGGTACTACCAAGCTTTAGTGAGAGAGAAAGGCGGGAAGTAAAGCAACTCACCAAAATGAACTCGATGCAGGTGACAATTTTCCTTTAATCGCATCCTCCAATTTTCAAAAAATTATATTAGGATCGTCTTCAGGCGCTATGAAACAAATTTGCAATTTTAAATACCGCGTTTTGGAGAGCCAGGTCTAAGATCCAGGGATGGGTTTAGCCTCCCGTGTTCTCTCACAACCTGACGAGGGGCATTATCAGCAAACGACTGCCTATCATATGAGTCCCACACATTTCCATGTCCCAACTTCCCAAATTGAGGAAGGGGTGAGCCTTGCATCACCCCAAGGAAAAGATCGAGCTCCGGATCGTGATACTGGGACCCGCTGGGATCATTAGGTGACCTTGTAGATGGAGTTGTGAAGCCATCGTTAAGGTACGACGAATGCTTTTGATGATTAAATGGGATAGCTCCATTCCCACCTGTCAAAGGTGTGGAAGCACCCGATGTAGTTCTAGGGCTTGATATGGGAGAAGGGGACATCCTTCCATTCATATTTTGTGGAGACCTTGACTTTAAAAGAGGGCTTCCAATGGGAGAGACGGGACAGGATATGTTCTTCTGTACGCGAATTTCACTGCACGTGCATATGAAGACAGCCAAATAATTTTTATGGTATCATGTTACACAAAAACAGAAGGAAAATTATTTGACAACGTACCACGAAAATGCGGCCGCTTTTGCACCTCTTCTCTGTTGGATTGTTAATCCTTCCATACCCAAGGAAGAAAGGTTTCTTGCATGCCCAACACCCTGAAATATGTTGAACAAATGATGCTGATTATGCCATATTCAGAAAACGGTAAAGGTTGTATGATTGAAAACTCATGAACTTAAAACAGTTTAAGATTTTATTCTTTCTCAGCTCAGAAAATCATATACAAATAAGTAGAAAAGTTAGCAAGTCAGGAATGTTGATCGGTCACTTCACCAGATTTACAGCTTGCAGGACAATAAATTTGGATTAAAAACCAAAAAGATGCAAAAAGGCTTACTTCTAAGTATTTCTTTTACTGGCAGAAATCAAATGCATGCAAGTCACATTCATGACTAAGCAGTAAGCATCAAAGTCTAAGACAACACATGGAGTTCGGCGATGTTAATGACAAAGAATCAATCTCATGATCATTACATGATGATTGCTTAAATCTGAGGAGTTTAGTTTCTTAAGAATAATAAATTTAAGCTCAATTAACCACCAGGGAAATGAACATTGACTATCAATATTTTGTTCCTTTGCTCATGCTATTTAAACAAAAGGAAAGCCACACCCTTCCACCGCATGAGAACGGGAATTGATGAGGACTTAGCGGCTTCGCTAAGCTGTGTGAGGAAATGATTGCAAACTTACACAACTTGACAGCAGATAAAAGACCGATGTCAATAAAATAACTAGTACGAAAAGATCTTTTATTAATTGTTAATAAGTGAGGAATCAGATGAACATGTATTAACAGTACCGTGAGGATTGACCCACTGGATACACCAGGAATCCATTCTAAAGGATCAGGAACAGCAATAGATTTATCAGGCAGAGCTGCATTTTTGACAAAAGGATGCAGCAAAAGCTCTGCTGCTGTAGGGCGTTTAGACGGTTCACGCTGCAGACACTGCCTGATGAAATCTTTGCACTCCCCCGACAGATGATCAGGTATTGCTGGAAGTTCCTTGCTGTTTCCTATCTTGAACATAGCTGCAATCTGTAGACCAAAGCATGATGACATTTAAACCAAATCAAAATTAGACAAAAGAATAACCATATGTCTAAGCACACTGCCGTAAATCATTTTCTTTGATTTCTCTTACTTGATGCATGAGATATATAAGAGGAATTTTATATTTAAAATCAGTTCGAGGACAAAAATATAGTACCGGCATTTAATTAGGTCATTTATTAACAAAATACAAGCATTTTGTTGTTGGAGCTATAAATGACATAGTATATAAGACGTATAATCAAAAATATCACGGTCTAGGAGAAGGGGGGCATATTCAAGCAAGCTACTAGAGCTCGGCTTGAGAGTCCTACTGGTAACCAAACAAAGTTTTCGAGGTCAATTAGCTAAACCAGCCTTGCTGGGCTCAACAACTTAATAACATCGCACGATAAGAATCCTAGAGAAAATGAAACAAAATGCTACCACCCTTATAGGCAAATGTTCCTAAGGAAAGGAAGACACAAGGTTAGTATGTAAAATAAAGTATGAAGCACCAAAGTGTTGAGTACCAACCCCTTCATACTGGCTCCATGGTGGTTTTGAAGTGGCCATTTCCAGAACCGTGCATCCCAAGCTCCATATATCAACGGCAAGACTGCAGCCGTTTGTATTTTTGATAACCTGTACATAAACAGTACGGTAACTAAAAAAAAGTAGCTTATGATTTACAAAAATAAAGAGGGGTCAAAAAACTTAAAACAAGATTACCTCAGGTGCCATCCAATATGGGCTTCCCTTGAATGATAAGGGACATGATTGTCCACTAATCTGAAACAAAAGTGATACACAAATTTTAGGTAAAACTTTCAAGCAGCAACAATCTAATGGTTTCCATTTTTTACTCTCCTTGTATAACTTCAACAAAGATCATTATAGAAAAAGTGAGAGGACATCATGTAAATAGATCAATCAAGAACAAATACAAATGAAAAAAAAAAAATGAAGTAATAATAACAGACTAACAGGGACAAATATTTAGAAATGGTGCATCAACATTCTATGCGCACAAAGTGATAGGTGTTTTGAGATGAATATTTAGAATCACAACAGCACAGGAACCTTATGAAAATATTTACAGCCATTAAAAAGGTCAGCAAATTCTATCCTTACATGTTTCGCCATCCCAAAATCTGCCAGCTTAACTCGACCATTGGGGTCAACCAGTAAGTTTGCGCCTTTAATATCTCTGCAGGCTCAACAAAAGAATAACTAGAAGCATAAGAATCTAGCATAAGGTGTACAGCACATATCCAACCAGAAGAAAGAATAGTTGACAGTGTAATAAGTTAGATAGTACCTGTGAACAGTGTTCTTTCCATGCAAATAAGCTAAGCCAGAAAGGATCTGTTGAGTATAGCTACGAAGTACTGGTTCTCCAAATTGCCCATATTCTTGGAGAAGCCTATGGATGGAACCACCAGAGACATACTCCAAGTATATATATAGCTTCTCATCTATCTGTTTAGCAGATAATAAAATGAGAACAAGCAATTGAAAGAAGAAAGTACAAAAACTTTCTCTCATTTAAAGTGAAAACCACTACGAGTAAATTTAATACCATCTCAGATCCGTAATACTGCACTATATTCTGATGCCGCAACCGACTCAAGAGAGAGATTTCCTGTGAAAACAATCAAACAATTTAAAAAAAAACATACCTAACACGCGAGGAAAATGACGGATTTGCATTGCAGAGCATGCAATATGAGATAACCCATAACAAGTATGGCCAAGCAACTTACCTGTCCCAATTGCTTTGCACTTTCTCTTGACTTAGCATCATCCAAGAAAAGGGTAACCTCCTTCATTGCACACATTTCGCCACTCTCACTAGTTCAAATGGAAAGGTAAAAGAGGTGAAAACAAAAATTAAGTACAACTAGTAGAGGTACATTAAGAATGTATGAAACAGTCTGTTAATATTATAAGCAGTGGGCTAAAAAAAAACAAACACCAGAGCACTTCGTACAATAAGCATGATGGAATAAAAAGACAAAAAAAACATGGATGGAGATAGAAAACTGGTGAAATACAAGCAATCATGCGATATAGTAGAGATACTACCATAAGTCAGATAAATAACATTGAAAAACAAAATTGCAAGCTAAAAGTGCCTAAGGAGGAGCAGAGGCAAAACGAAAATACCTATTAAAGCCAACATAAACATGGCCAAATGTGCCGTGGCCAATGAACCTCCCCTTCTTCCACCGTGATCCAGGGCTCGGGGGATTATCTGTCCTTCCAGGACTACGAGGTATAGGGAGAGCACCATTTGATGTTGAATTGTTCGGAGAAAAAGGAGAACTGTTAGAGATACTTATTGGCGGAAGCGGCAGTCTATGGGATTTCTTCTTCACCTCATCATGGCGACTTGTAGGTGATTCGGGCGCTGTCCCTCCAGCCCGTGGATGCAATGGAGAAACAGGTCCACTGTGTATTCTAGAACTAGGGCCGGGACTCGTCATTCTTGGGCTAGGTATAGGAGAACACTCAGGGCTACCCCTACTGGGCTGCCAGAATAACTGACCCAGCATATCTCCTCCGACCGAGTTGTGTCCCGATGTCTGACCTGAACCTGGACTAGAGCACTGGCCGGAACTAAGGAAAGTGACATCAGTGTGAGGCTTTGCTGCCCAAAATGCAGAGGTTGGAATCTGATCAGGGCATATTCTTAGAGGACTTCTAGAAGGACTAGACATCGAACTATCAGGGGCACTGCCAAGAGCCCCCTGCCGAGGATTCTGTAAATTGGATTGGTAATTGTCGATCCCCTTCTTGGGTGATGTAGATAAATTTTGGTTAAGACAAATCACGGGGGGCTTAGCAACTTGTCTTGAGTTCTTCCGAGTAGTGACCATAGACTGATCTTTAAGCACAGTACTGCAAAAAGAGAAGAGAAAACTATAAGGGGGACGTTATAGTACATAGAAAGGACTCAAAATGATCATTAAGTTACACGAAACATACCTGGAATGATTGATTGTGATAGCCTTATTCCCATTTTCTATATCATTCCCTACAGGGCTGGGAAGCTGAGAATCTGCTCGATCATCACTATCCATGGAGCAATTACTAGAAACAGAAGCAGTAGCCAAATCTCCCTCAACAGCAGTGGTTTCTGGCCTTCTTATAATGCAATTGGGGGTAGGAAGTGGTAACCGCAGCTGTGGTTTGCCCCGTTTTTCTGTCAACTTTGACGTGCTGACCTCAGAGGATGTGCGTGTAATGCCAGACCGAAGCACAGGAAGAGGAAGCGGATGTGCATGTGGCCTATCTTGAAAACTTTGACAGCGAGAAACTTCTTTAGAGGGTGATGTCGAACGTGATTCTGCTCTAGATTGAGAGCCCTTCGCTGATACTATGTCACTGCAACGCTTACGAGTCCCACCTGACTTTGTATTTCCCTTTTGTTCGGTTGGACTTATGAATCGATGCAATGTTTCAATGAAATTTTCCTTTGATTTCTTCTTTACATCCTTGGAGGAAGATTTTCCCCACCAAGATGGCATCTTAAATATTGAAAGAGCTAGTATTGCTGTCAGTCAATTTACAAACTTGCTACCTAGTCATTTAATGTAATGGAAAAACAATATCCACTAAATATTTCAAGAACAAATTCATAGGACTGTTCGAGGCAACTTTCAGTAAGGATCCACAAGAAGAAAGACACCAGAAAGGTACCAAAACTAGAATGCCCCCAAACAATGGATTATCATTCAATTTATTCTATTTTGCAGGCACTGCCTTTTTTCCCCTGAAAAAGAAGGCGTTTTACATATCTTAGAAAGTTAATAACATACCATAATAGACAGGCATCAATGTAGCAGTTGTTCCAAGACACAAAGGGAAAAATCCTACAACATCAAGCAACATAAGGAACTAAAACTATTAATAAACAGACAAATAAGACGCCAGAATTTTAATGAATTGGTATCAACACAGATGAAAAAGAGATATCAATAGCAAGAGGCAAGTATCAGTGGCAAAATCTGTAGAAAAATTAAGTTAAAGACTCTTACCGACTTCGTCTGCTTTATGTATATAAAATACTATACTAATCCTTAATTTATTGAAATAAACGGTATGCTCTTTTTTTTTTTAGAAAAAAAAAAAAAGGGTTTGTTCTGGTTTAGTTGGTTTTTTCTTTCCTAACTGAATAATAATCCTTTTTTTTTCTAGTTTTCCGCACTAATCTGTCGTCCTATTTATTTCTTAAGCTCATTCATCTCATCAACTGCTTAGTGTTCTCTGTACACCGGATTCTCCCATATCTATCTATATCAATATATCTCCTATACTGATCTTATAAGCAAAAATAATTAGATGCCTCTTCTCAATCCTCTTCTAGAAGTTCTCTCTATTCTACTAATCTATCCTCGCATTCGAAATTTAACTCAATATCTTTCAACTATTTGATTTTTTTCTTTTTCGGAAGACGGTTCCGATATGGCCCTGACTTTGACTGTGTCTGTTTCAATCCCTCTTTACCTACTGACAATGAAACCAAGTCAACAATCATAATTTTCACACATAAATATACCTCCTGAAGAACTTTCGCATATCCTATCATAGACAAAATAGAAAAGGTAAAATAATTCAATTAATATAGAAACTTCACTATCCGATCTTTTGACAAGAGTCTTAGAATCTCATCTCACTCAGCATAAAATCCCACCCTTAGCATTAACCACCGAAGAATCCGACAAAAAATCGACACTTTACTATGGAATGATCTTCTTAACCTTGTTTCGGCTACACTAAGACAAGCAAGTAATTATACCCCAAAAAAAAAAATCAAAATCAAACAAGAAACATGACCAAAAACAGGAATCCAACAGATCCAATCTGTTCCCAAACAGATCTTAAAAAACCAAGGAAATCAAGCTGAAAATAGACCAACTTTACCACCTTCCCCCCGACCCAGAAAAAAAAAAGATTAGATCTAGTAAACTACCAACAAAACCGAAAAAAAATATGTAGAGATCGGGAAAAGAGAAGAGTAAAGTGAGTAGTGATTCGAGTGAGAGATCCACTCACCTGCTTCTTAGCTTAGAGAATTGAGAGAGAGAGAGAGAGAGAGCAAAAAGAGGAGGGCACCGAATCGAACGGAGAGAGCGCGAGCGAGACTGAGACGGAGAGGAAGAGGGAGAAAGCGATAGATAGAGAGAGAGAGAGAGAGACAGAGAAGGGTTCGGAGAGTTGGTTAGGGTTTGTCGGAGGAGGGCGTGCTCTTCGGATCGGAACCGAATCCGACTCGGAAAAGGAGGCGGGTCGGTAAATCACTTTGGTTCGGGTCCGGCAGGGTCCAACCGGTTCGGTACGGTCGATTTGGTCGACTTATTTTGATTTTTAATTTAAACAAACAAATCCTTTTTTTTGATTACTTTGCATGAATAACTCTATTTGTAAATCTTTTTTATTTAACGATTAAATTCTAAAGTTATTTAATTACTATCTAAGAATTAATCTATTTGTTGTCATAGCATATATATATATATATATATATATATATATATATATATATATATATATATATATATATATATATATATATATATATATATATATATATATATATATATATATATATATATAAGCAATGCTACCTGTACACCCCGAAGGGGTGTACATCATACACCTCCATCATTTTAATGGTGGCGATACTTTTTACGGGTCACATCAAGTGACCCATCATCACACCCCCACCCTTAGATGGGTGGGGTGTATGATGTACACCCCGAAAGGGGTGTACACATAGCATTTTCCTATATATATATATATATATATATATATATATATATATATATATATATATATATATATTCGTTGTAATCTTTTAGAGAGAGAATATTTTGACCATCATTTTTTATATTATTTTCAAAAAGTTCTTACATCAGATCTAAAAATGTGAATATATATTTATTAAAACATAACAAAGTCAAAAAAAATCTTATGCTTATGAATTTAGTTTTAATCTTGTTTAAAATTTATACGAAATTATATGAACATGTGAATTAAAAAAAGAATCTCCAGTTTGCTAATTAAGAAAATAATTAAATAAACAAATAATGATAACTAAAGCAACGACAAACACTTTTTCCCTACTCACAATGAGACTTCAAAACCTACGTGGCACCACATGGGCCTCGTGATTGTGTGGGACCCACTAGTGGTCGTTTTTTTTTGGTGCAATTGCTAAGTGGGCATAGAGGGATTAATTTGTGGCCTTAATTAAGTAATGCGTAAACAGTTTATGTAATGGCTTTAGCGCTTAATCAACGCAATTGTGATAGTGGTGTACGCAATATGTCTTTAAATAATTGTAGTTTTAAGGGTAGCCACTGATTCACTCTTCTGTGCTGTCTCGTGGTCAATTTACGTTTCTGTCCTGTCCATCATAAATTATCGGGATTAGCGAGTGACCTTATATTATGACTAATTAATTTTTTTAGTTTTTTACATATAGCATTGCTCTTTTTTCTAAAAAAAATGCTATGTGTACACCCATAAGGGGTGTACATCTCACACCCCCACCCATCTAAGGGTGGGGGTGTGATGATGGGTCATTTGATGTGACCCGTAAAAAATATCGCCATCATTAAAATAATGGAGATGTATGATATACACCCCTTCGGGGTGTACATGTAGTATTGCTCTTTTTCTAATTGTCTCAGTTTATTATTTTCTAATTTTTTACTACAAATGATCCAACTATTGAAGGGGGGAACTTACTAATGTTTTGGAGAGTTTTTTTTTTTTTTTTTTTTTTTTTAGTAATTAATCATATTGTAAGTTAAATTAAGTATAATTAAAAAAAGTTAAGTATATTATATTAGAACCCTTTCCCCTTTTTCGTTCTACATAACCTTTCGAAATGCTAAAAAAATTATCACTGCTACTTAGAATAAATGATTGGTATTCTCCTCTTTAGACTATAGCTTTTGAATCCTCCAAAAACAAAAAAATAAAAAATAAAAGAAAAAAAAATACTTTAATCTATTAGAATTTGATTAGATTTGTAGTTGAATTTTATTTAGATTAAGATTAATATTTAAATCTTAAAGAGATAAATTTTTTAAGATTTAAATATTAATTAGAATAAAAATCTATTTAGACTAGAATTTGGATAGCTTTTGATATAAGCTATAAGCTATAAATATAGTACAGGTATTATTATTTAAAGGCGGTGGTTATACCCACGATGGTGATAATACTCATGGAGGTGGTGAGGGCTAGAATTTAGCCACACCCATATAATAATATCCACACCCACGGTGGTAATAACACTCAAGAAAGTGGGGGTTATAATTTAGCCACACCCATAATTTTCTAGATTTATAGAAGACGAGAGAAGAATGAGAGAGATTCAGAAGGAGAATTCGGGTTGAAGCTACTCTATTGCAGAATAGGGGTCGGTGTAATCGGTGTAATTTTTCTCTTGGTTAATAAATTTTATTTCATCCGCATATTTTGTGTTTTGATTTTTCTTCTCCTTGGTGGTTGTGCTAGTTCGAGTTATATTGAGAGAACGAGTTTATGGTAAAAATTCGATTTGACGTTTTCGATACGGAATTCTAATATTAGACGGTACCGGTGTAAATTGCGGTACCAAAACGAATTACGAATTCACAAAATTTAATATCGGAGTGAGTACCGGATCGATTTTCCCAATAACATCTGCAGGATTGATTTGCTAATAAGGCCTATCTAATGCTAGCTATTAGGAACAACTGAGGTAGAACAAAAGTACATATAAATGATGTCGTTTTGTTATTTTCAACGATCACAATATATAATTATAATACACGCAACGTGATATTATTTATAAGAAAATAAGATATTGTTATTGTATTATTATATTTTATTGTTCATAACGTATATATTCTCCTGTTATTCTCAGAACGGAGTTATTAGTATCTTCAACGCTGGCAACAGCATCACCGGCCATACCTAACTTAATTGATTAGAAACTTGACAATTGATGAACGAGACAGTAATTTTGAAGTCTAACTAATTAATAATTTTATAGTTATAACTGAGTTTATTTGTAAAATTAATGATAATAATGGAGTATATATAAATTAAGCAAATGGCATGTTATTGAAAAAAAAATAACAACAATCAAGTGATCGAAATTATATATACACACATATAAAATAAAAGACTAGTAAGAAAAATTTGACAACACGATTTTAACGGAGGTAATTCCGACATATTTAACACATACATATTACAGATTGTGAAAATATATCATCACATTTTTTTTTTTTTTTTTTTTTTTTTTGTGCTCATCTAACTAATTAAATAGATGGCTCCCATCAGCAGGTGAAATTTCAGACACTGTACTGTAACAAAATTTAATGCCTCAAAATAAATGCTGACAAATTAAGTATCCAATCGTTTCTTTCATAAACTTTCTAAGATTGGTGGCCTTCACATATTAACCACCGCAACAAATGTTACATCTCATGCTCTCTTTTTATTTATCATTCTTTAAAAAAAGTGACATCAAACTCTGGGTAATTTCCTCCTAATTATGATAATTATATATAGTAATGATGATCATAATGATCTCGATAGAGCTTGACACACTATCCATTAAGTAAATTTCTCCTCCCCCTCAACCCCAAATCTCACACCAACTTGTTTACTTACTATCTATCTACATTACACCAACCCTAATGGATGCACTTTCCCACAGTATTCTTCCAATTAATTTGAAGAACAATTATAAGAAAAAAGAAGAAGAAGAAGAAGAAGAAGAAGAAGAAGAAGAAACACTTTTTAGGCAGTAACAGCTGCAACCTCCACAACAGCAGTGCTTTTGTTCAGTTGACTCTCCGGCGGTGTGGCGGCCATCGCCTCAGGCCGTGTCTGGCGTAGCTCGTCGGCGATCGGATTGAGATCGCGCGCGGCGACTTGCATTTGAAGTCCGTGCTTCATGAAGAGCGTGAGGGACATTTTCTGCTCGACGCGGTGGCCGGGGGCGACCGCGAGGCGGTGCCTGAGCAGGACGGCTGCGGCGATGGACTTCATCTGGAGGTAGGCCAGGTCCTTGCCGAGGCAAATGCGGGGGCCGGCGTTGAAGGCGACGAACTTGAACGAGTCGTGGGGCTCGAACTTGGTGCCGTCGGGGCTGAGCCACCGCTCGGGTCGGAATTCGAGGCAGTCGTCGCCCCACACAGACTTCATGCGGCCGGCGGAGTAGATGGAGTAGGTGACGGAGGAGCCGGCGGGGACGAACGTGCCGTCGGGGAGCACGTCGTCGGCCACGACGTGTTTGGAGTCCTCGGGGACGGAGGGGTAGAGACGGAGGGTTTCCGACAAGGCGGCTTTGAGGTAGACGAGGCGGTCGACCTCCTCGAACGCCAGGGGGGATGCGAGCCACGCAGCAGGCGCGGGGGCGCGGGAGTCTGCGAGGACGGAGGCGAGCTCGAGGAGGATGCGGCGCTCGACGGCCGGGTGGGTGGAGACGAGCCAGAAGAACCAGCTGAGGGCGACCGAGGAGGTGTCGCGGCCGGCGAGGATGAAATTGAGCGCCACCTGCTGCAGGAAGTCGTCGGAGTAGGAGCCTTTCTTCATGAACCGGGAGAGGAGGTCGTCGTGGCGGTCGGAGGAGGACGCCGACGAGAGGAGCTCGAGCTTGCGGGCCTTGATGACGGCCGAGAGGTAGCGGTCGACGTGGGCGACGCTCGCGGCCAGCGTGGCCTCCATGCCGAACTGGAGCCGTTTCTTGAACTGCCAGAAGAACTCGGGGAAGATGAAGCGCTGCAGGGTGGCCTCGGTGGCGCGGTCGAAGGCGACGGCGAAGGCGTTCTCGGGCAGCCCCGGCGAGAGCGTCTCGGGATCCTTGCCGAAGGCGAGGCCGCAGATGTTGTCGAAGGTGAGCCTGAGCAGGAGGTCCTGGAGGTCGACGGGGGAGCGGGCGTCGGCGGCGTGGGAGAGGATGGGGAGGAGGCGGAGGTGGATGGAGCGGGCGACCCAGCGGGACATGGCGTGCCGGAGGGTGCGGGTGGTGAACTCGAGGGCGGCGGTCTTGCGCTGGAGCAGCCAGGTGTCGCCGTCGGAGTTGAAGATGCCGTCGCCGAGGAGGTCGCGGAAGACGGCGTGCCAGGTCGGGCCCTTGGGGTAGTTGTCGAACCGCGACTTTAGCACGTGCTCCAGGTTGCGGGGGTCGCACGTCACCGTCACGAGCCCCGCGCGCCGGGCCAGCCCCGGCACGGCGCAGATGCAGGTCTGGTAGGTGCCCCCGGCGCCGCGCAGGTTGCCCGCTATCCACTCGTGCATGCGCTCCGCGTTCTGCACCAGCCCCGGCAGGCTCCCCACCACCGGCCACATCCGCGGGCCCCCGCGCAGCCCCCGCGACAGCCGCCAGAACCACGCCATGTACGCCGCTCCCAACGCCAACGCCGCCGCCGCCCACGTCCCCGACCACCACTCCTCCCTCATCCTAGCGGCAGCACCACCACCAGCTGCAGTGCCCACCAGCACTACGATCGATGATCTCAACTCCGCGCGCAGTACCCGTCCCCTCAGCTAATTATATACTATCAACGTACGTAGCTGCAGGACACAAATCAGCAACGAATGAGGTAGGGGTGGTGGTCATCACACCCGGAGTGGAGTTGAGTAGAGTGGAGTGGAGTGGAGATGTAGAAGAGATAGGGAGCAAGTTTTATAGAAGAAAGGGTGGTGTGGTAGTGGAGGTGATGCGAAGAGGAGGCATTTAATACGCTAGTCATGTGTGTTTAATTTCTTTTGGGCTCTTCACCAGCTACCACCCTCCCCTCTCACCTTTTCATGTCCCCCCCCCCTTCCCCTTCCCCTTCCCCTCCCCCCTCCCCCCTCCCCCCCCCGCTTGGTGCGCTTTGAGCTGGCTATCTGCCTAAGCCGCCATTAATTGCTGTCAGAGGTCGTTGGGAGCAAAATGAAAGACAGAGAGAGAGAGAGAGATAGAGATCGAGTTCCAAACATACATTAGAAGTAATGAGAAATGGAGAGATCAACTACATACATGGGCTGGGCACGTAGCTACTCTCAAATGTGGTAGTGCCACGTAGACCGGACTAACTTTTCTTCTATTTTTTTTTTAAAAAAAAAAAATAAATAAATAAATTTATGTTGGCAACATTGAGCTAGAGGAGAAGAGATAAGTCATAAAATAATGATATTAATAATAATTAATAAAGGCTAGGGTGGAACAAAGAAGATGGGTGCATGGCATGGTTGGGTCACCTAATTTTGTGTAGGAAATGGCAAATGAACTTGTGTCTAATAAATACGAGGGCACCTAATTGTGTAGGAATTAAAAGGATGCCCCTTCTGTAAATATAGGCATTCAATGGGAGGGGGTGGTGGGGTGGAACGTACAGGGGATTGGGTGGGAGCCCGAGTTATAAAGAGTGCATTAAAGTGGACTCACTCACCCCCTCCCCCCTCTCTCTTTCCCTCTCCAGTATAAATTTTAAATAGCAGCACATAAATAATAACTCGCTTTTAAAAGCTACAATTTAAAATATTTATTTAAATTTGGTTATAATTTTTTTTTCTTTTTTTTTTTTTTTTGTTTTGGTTTTTGTTGGGTGGCCCGATTCTACCAACGTGATCGTACGAGTAAAGTTACATTTTTCTGTTTTGGGTTGTGATTTGAATTTTATAATTGCATGGGGCGTAGTATATATATATATATATATATATATATTTATTTTTATTTTATTTTTTTAATGTTAGCTTTATTATTATTATTATTTGTATAATAAATTTTTGTGGAAGATTCATAAATCATAAGCTCGACCTGTCGTAACCACCGAGATGTTGGGTGTGGCTACAGTTGAGTTCGTTTTGGATCAACGACCTCCAACTGCAGAGTTAACTACTAAAAAATGTTTAACTTATTATGATGCAAGGACAATAAATTCTTTTTTTATTTTTATTTTTTTAATATATCTTGATCAAATTAATTTATTCCTCTAATCTAGAAATAACGTGACACAAATCCAACTCTTGTTCTTTTTGTCAATAGTTTGAGTACTAAACCCTAAGCTAACTTAGTGGTTTTTTTATGTAAGTTTTTTTCTAATTAAAGGCATGAAAATTCAGTTGGATACGAGATTTGCAATAAAAATTAAAATTATTTATTTTTATTATTGGTGTTTAGTTTATTTCAAAAAAATAAATTGAATCTCTCAAAATGATTTATAATATATAGATGGGAAATCAGCTTTAATTGAGAAATTAATAAACCTCTTTTTTGTCTCATTAATTAATTATTATTTAAATTTAAATATTTATTTATAATTAATTGTAAAACCAGCTATAATTTTAAATTTGAATTAGAATTATAGACTCGCATTTAGTTTTAAATTTCTTAAGTTCAAACTTAGATTCTAATACAAGTTTAATATTTAAAATTATTTTTAAATTTAAATTAAAGTTTTAAATTTAAATTTGAATTGCAAATGAGAGGAAGTACCAACTTTGCACGTCTCGTTGCTGCAGGCTGGTACAGTGGACATATTTGATAACAGTGGGAAGAAATATTCTCAAGGTCGTAAGGAAGATATGATAGTAAATGGAGAATAAAATCGAAGAAAAAAAGGTAAAAAAATATGTGGAATATCAAGTAAAGTAATTCTCATACTTAATTAACACTTCAAGTCACAAATTATTAAATTTTAATTCAACAACTCTTCCAGTAATTAAAGCTAAATAATAAGGGAACAAGGTCACCTTTGAAAGAAGTTTGGAATTTTTTAATTGAGGTGCCCATTGGGGTCTTAATTCTTTGACTTTTCCAAAAGAGAAGAGATCGAATCCACTAAAAAGGAACAAGGCCTTTGAACCCAATTTGTGCTTCTTGTGCAATGAACTTAATAAAAATCAATGCCATTTAAGTTATGAAGGATTTAAATGAAGCACAGTACCAATCGTATTGAAACCTTGCCGACACGCTACATTTTGAACTGTACTGATAAATATCGATTATAATAAATATTTGTGCCCATAAGTAATGATATAAAACATTTCTTTACTTTAACAATAAGTTTTTTTTAATTACTTATTATATATCTTTATAATTTTTTAAAAATTTAATTAAAAATATTATTTAGTAATTTAAAAATTATATTGTGAACTATACCATCTACATGCATGCGATATGTGCCGTATCAATGTATACTTAAATTTTGGTCGCATGTCTAAACAAGTTATTCAATAATAATTTATAAATATATATATAAAAAAAATTATAACGGTAATAAGAGTTTGATTTTTACTCAGCCGATACCATTCTAAACATTTAATGTCATTTCTTATTTCGCAAATACTATAGGCCTCTTAAGTAAATAAATAAAAAGAAAAAAAACAGAACAAAGTCACCGGGAATCTTTTAATTGAGATACCCGGTAGGATCTCGATTCTTTGACTTTTCCGAAAGAGAAGAGAATCCTTTGAACCCCAATGAACCGAATAAAAACCAATACCATTTAAGTTAGGGATTTAATTGCAGTGGGACGGAATAGTATCAAATTTTTCCTGCACGATTGTGTTAATTACAAAAAAAAAATATATATATATATATAACAATAAACAATAACATAAAATATATATTTTTTTTTAGTAATATAAATTTTCAATTGCTTATTATAAATCTTTATATTTTTTTAAAAAAAATTATTAAAAAAATATTTAATAATTTTTTAAAAACATTAAACTATACTACCAACACGGAACTGTAGCATATCCCTATATTGATGGATACTTAAATTTTTTACTTAAATTCCTTGACAAAATTTAAATCGGTTAGTTCCTGTGCATTACCGAGCCGCACGGCACAAAAAGTTATCCAACAATAATATATATATATATATATATATATATATATATATATATATATATATATATATATATATATATATATATAGAGTCCGGCTAGAATACTATCGATAGCACCAAACAATTGGTGCTATCAAGTTTTCTGTCGTTGGATGAAAAGATATGTGGTTGGGATTATAGTGGTTTCCTAAAATTTTTACTATTCAACCAACCTAAACCCTAGGGGACCACTATCATCTTAACCACATATTTTTTAATCCAAAGGCTAAAAACTTGATAGCACCCATGACTTGGTACTATCGATAGTATTCTAGCCTAATTATATATATATATATATATATAATTGAGCTTCTATGCTTGTAAAAGCACAAAGTTTTTTGTGCTTATGAATTTTTTATCCTTAAATGTAGGAATGTGTGGTTAGGATGATGATGGGCCCCTTGGGTTTAGTGGGTGGTTGGTTGAATAGTATGATCTAAGGGATATAATTAATCAAAGGGTTAGATCTAATGGTGAAAAACTTACAAGCACTAATTGTTTGGTGTTTGTACAAGCACAGGAGCCGAACTCTCTCTCTCTCTCTCTCTCTCTATATATATATATATATATATATAAAATTAAGCTCCTATACTTTTAAAATTACAAAGTTATTGGTGCTTGTGAGTTTTTAGCCCTGGAATGAAAAGATAGATGGTTAGCGTAATAATGGACTCTTGAGTTAAATGAGTGATTGATGAAATAGAATAATTTAAAAAGTAATCGGTGAAATAGAATGATTTAAAAAATAAAATTAGTCAAAGAGATAGATCTGACGATAAAAAACTTACAAGCACAAATTATTTGATATTTTTAAAAGTATAGTAGCCAAACACACACACTCTCTCTCTCTCTCTCTCCATATATAAATATTATAACTGTAAATTAATAAGAGTTTGATTTTTACTCGCTGGATACTATGTTGGAGGAAAATCAGAGAGGAAACCGAAAATTAATTTAAGAGCCAAACACATTATACCATTCTAAACATTTAATCTCATTCCTTATTTCCGAAATACTATAAGCCTTTTAAGTAAATAATAACAATAAAAACAGAACAAAGTACTATTCTACTTGTTCCATCTCTCTCAACTTTTTAATTTCAATCCAGTTCTTGTCAGCAAACCACTTCTAGGGAAGCTATTTGGTAGGCAAGAAGATCTGGCTTGTGTGAGAAGCTGAATTGCTGAATACACATCAAGCTTGAACCTCTTGCTGTAATGGCATTTAAGAAGGTTGATTGCAGCAAGTCGAGAAGCAACACAGAGAAATCAATTCATCATCCTCAGTTCACAAACAAAATAGATATCAGGCGCAACATTGCGCACGTTCGGCATTGTTGAAGAAACTCACAAGCAGCATTCCAAAAAATCCACCACATAGTTTACATGGTCCCAATAACAGGAATTGCTGGGAACAAATTTCTAAACAAACATACTTTCAAAGTACTTCCAACATTGAATCTGATATACCCTCAACTCAAGAAATGAGAAAAATTAATATTCTGGCAGTGCGCAGCAGTATGAAGTTTCTGTCTGTCTTCATACTCTGTATGTCTCCTAAGACTTCTGTCAAGCAACAAATTAGTTTTTGGTAACAAAGTATCTTTCAAACGTATCGTGTGTCCACATGAATTTAGCTAGGCCAATTAGGCTGATAAATGTTTGCACGACTTGTATCAGAGTAAAATCCTGAATGTCAGTAAAAGAGACTGCCAAAAGACGAAGAATTAGAGATGAGGCTGTCGGTTTTGCGATACAGCATCTGCACTATGTTTTGAAAACCAACGAATGCATCCAGTTTTAGGCGGAATCAAAGACCCGGAAATATGGACGATTTCTTCGTCCACGCTAAAAAAATTGAACAGAATATCTGAGTTTCATTACATATGTTCTTGTTGTACATACAACTCCCAACTTTCCAACTTCTATCCAAGTACAGCGCGAATTAAAAGTTGCATACGAAATAAACTCTTGCAGTTACCTTTTGACCGAATTGAGCTTACAAAACATTCAGAACCATGTTTCACTCAAACATTGCATGAAAACAGAAAGGACAAGTCAATCGAATTACCACATTTTTTTTGGTCACTTCCTTTTTTTTTTTCTTTTTTTTCTTTTTTTTTTCCTTTTGCAGATACATACATATACACAACATAGAGGTAATAGAATTGGGGGTGTAGGAGTTTTTCAACATTTGGCGAATTAAAAGTATCACATTTGTAACTTGAAATCGGGGAAACTATAATCCATAGCGATGCAACATGAGGCATAACCACTAATCCCAACGCGTAGAACCACAACGCTCACGAATCTCCATTGTAATTTGATTCCAACGACTCAATACTGTGATCCAAATCACATCTCTTGGAACAAGCAACTCATTAAGGAGGACGATCTTTATAAGCCTTAAAAGCATGTTTGGTTTTGGAGAAAAGAACAGCAGTTTCGCTCGCACTTTCACTCCGTAACACGGAATTAAACCATGCAGAATCTTTGCATGCTTACTTCGGAAACTTAAACCCTAATTCAATGCCAATCCGTGGAAATTTTTGCATTGGAATCGTAGAGAACGATTTAGGGCTCAAAACACACAAAACGGGCGGAGAGGAGAGAGAGGGAAAGGTCGGGGGCGGGTGGAAACCCTAATTCAATGCCAATCCGTGGAAAATTTTTGTTTTATAGTATAAAAAAAATAAAATTAAAGTTTTACGAGTTTAATTTTTAAAAATATTTTATATTTTTTTAATTATAATCGGAATCGAACGAATTGAGACCTGAGGTTAAGTGCGAGTTGACCGATATGTTCATTTATTTGATTCAATTCAAGATCGAATCAAGCCAATAATATATCTGAACAGGCCCTTTAACAATTAGGAATTTTGTATAGCACCAATCTTTTATTTAGAAAAATAAGCTTTTGTTTGGAATCGTATTTTATAAAATTATAAAAATTACACATGATTCAATTACGATATAACAACATTTGTGTCTCAGTAAAAAATATTTATATATATATATATATATATATATATATATATATATATATATATATATATATATATATATATATATATATATATATATATATATATATATATAATTTTTCTTTTTAGTTAAACAGTTTTAAATATATATATATATTTTATTTATTACCATAGGAAAATTATTAATTTTCATGTCAATAAAAAATTGTTGTCTACGATGATCAATATATAATTAGTAATAAATTAAATAAATAAAAATAGAAACACATTATTAATATTATAATTTTATTCAATTAATTAAAAGCCCAAACAATGAACAAAGAGGATGACGTTTAAGTAAATATTTGAAGGGACAAGTAATTAATTAACTGTTCTATATCAATAGTAATAGAGTCTATACGTCGTAAGCATTCCGTTTCTAAGCTTATTATTTTCTTTCAGTTATGATGACAAGGCGCCGATGATGAAGCGGCAACCAACGAGACACAGCTAGCTAGCTAGCGCAGGAGTAATAAGAAAATACATGCAACGTACATGGCGTGATTAATTCATCATGTATACAAATCCAGCATATAAATATATAAAATTAATTGATCTACTGCTGCTGAGGCCAGTGATCATCTGCAGACTGCAGGTAGGTAGGTAGGTTAGCCTCGGATGAAGGGGAGGCCGACGGCGGTGACGATGAGGGTGGAGGGGAGGCCGAAGACGAGGTGGCCCCAGAAGGAGAGGGTGTAGCCGTAGTCCTGCGACCGCCGCGCTTGCTCGCAGACGATCAGGTTGGCCGCCGACCCCAGCAGCGACAAATTCCCGGCCACCGTGCTCACCCATGCCAGTATCAGCCACGCCCGTGCCTCGTCCGAATGCGACAGCGCCGCCGCCGACCTCGCCACCTGCCCTCCGAGAAGCAGCACTAGTGCAGCAACCAACACAGAAAATAGGATAGGATCACGAGAGTGCTCGATCGACATTAGTAAGGCCGGAATTGAAGGAAGGATGGAATAATATATATATATATATATATATCAGTTGTAGAGCAGAGATGAATGAAGCGGTAGTATGCTATCTTTTCTCAAAAAAAAAAAAAAAAAAAAAGAGTTGTAGAGCAGAGATTCCGGCTGCTTAATTACCAGTCGGCACATTGGATGCAACATTCGACAGCAGTAGTATGACGACGGACAGCACTGCCACTCCGCTTGTATGATTGATCCTCGCGTACGGCTCCATGAAGTTCCAAAAAGCGCTCGGTATCCCCGTTTTGTTGAATCCGTCGACGGTTATGAACATTCCGCAGAAGAACACCAACAGCGAGTACGAAACCTGGGACATGGTCAGCAAACAAACACTTAATAACTTCCAGATTCAGAATTCAGGGAACTAATAAGCAGTTTATTAGTGATCAGTTTGATTGATTAAGGTTTTACCTTATCCAAGGAGGGTCCAGCATCCTTGAAATCGATAACCACGAGTACGAGCGCAGCGGTGATCGCAGTCCACGACATGTTCAGCCCCAGCAGAAAAGCAATGAGCATCCCAATAGTCACGAGATAAACAAAGCTCTTCAAAAACAAGTCCCTCTTGCTCAAACAATTTTTCACATCAGAGCACGGCGAGGATCGCGGCTTCTTGGCATCGGCCTTTGGACTGTTCTTCTGAGCATTATGGTTTTCGGAAGTGCCCTCTAGTGGGCTCATATGCGACATTCTGGCAGGCGAGAACTTGTGGGAGTTCACTTCATCCTCAGCAACTCCCTCTTCCATAACCTCCTCTGCGGCCTTGTTTACGGAAAGTTGCTTCCAAAACATGGAAAGAAGAATCACTATGTTGATCGCCACACCGAGAAGCATGGCAGGCACGATTCCGGTGAAGAACTTTAGAAAGGGGATCTTACTTTGGATGGCTATAACCAAGTTTTGCGGATTGCCAATTGGAGTCGCGCTAGACCCGATATTGGCACTAGAGGCAAGAGCCAAAAGAAACGGTTTTGCGGGCAGATTATGCTGCCTCGTGAGCTTGAGAACGAACTCGGTCAGCACAATACAAGTAGTATCATTGGTGAATAGAGCACTTGAAAGCGCGGAGACCAGGCAGATTCTGCATAGTAAGTCCTTACCACCTTTGCTTTTCCAAGACAGTAATTTGCCCAGGTGTTGGAACATGTTTGCTCTCTCAAGATATATGCTAACCACCATGGTGCCGAATAGAAGGCCTAGGATGGGGAGGTCGATGGCGGCGTAGGCCTGATTCGGGCTGATCACTTGAAACACAACCATTAACATAGCACCAAGGAGAGACCCCGCTGTCCTTCCAATGGGCAGGAAGGGAACAGCGGGAAAAACAGCCAGCATCCAAAATATGGCGAAGGCCACCGACCCTAGCACCACTTCTGGTATCGAAGCAAGCTCCACTCGTTTTCCCGAATGCATTTTTTACAATTTTTTTTTCCTTCTTCTTCTTCTTCTTCTTCTTCTTCTTCTGTAGGAAACAATTAAACATGCATGTCAATAGGCCTGGTTTGCATATTCATTAGTTTAATTTGCTGATATATATATTATTCTACCAATTATGCAGCCAATTCAGAAGCTGCATGTGATTTCTCAAGTTGTAACAACTCACAAACAAATATTAGAAAGTAAAAATAGAAAGACCAAATGTATGGTTAAATATCTGAGCAATATTAATATATGATCACAAAACATGTTGGCAACATTAATTGTGTTCATTTCTTAGTATATAAAGATTTGTTACTCTCTCACGCTCAGGAAACAACCTTTATCGATCAGCATGCACTTCATTATTACCTCCTTACCCTTTTCTATTCATGATTAATTAATTATCTCATCGTTCAGATGGTTTTTTTTCTGTTTTTAGAAAATTTTCTCAACTTGCACCTTTATTCTGAATCCTAACATCTTCCTAATAACAACCATGTTTCTGACATGCAAACTATCTCATACGGAGTCTCATTGGGAACCAATGAACGTTCCTTAATTAGCCAAATTCTCTCCATTAAACAAAACTGAGCTAAGCACGAAATAGTACCAAAGTTGCATGTGAAAGAAAAGTTGAATTCATTTACCTATACCGAACTTAATTTGTTAGCTCCTGCAAATGATCTTATATCCTGCCTGCAGTCTGAATTGGGCAGGAAACTTTCCTGATTGTCGCTTCACAAGATCGAAAGCATTAATTCTTCGGAGCATACAGATTGAGGACCTGAAATACAGCGAACTCAATGTTCAGAAGCCTAGAATGAGAATAAAGTTGAAACACAAAAAATATGATTTCATGTGCAGAGAGCATAGCATCCACCTTTTTCTCAGGCTTGTAAACTAGAATAGCCAGAAAAACTTGAGACACACTAGCTAGTTGCCCATAACTGTCAATTTATAGGCTGGTCAGTGCTCTAAATTACAAAATATCTTAGTGGAACTACCTTTAGAGGTTCTATTATTAATATTATAATGGCACGATTAGGCGGATTTCGTTTATATTTATCGTCAGCGAGCTCACAAAACTATAGTACAATTGGACAGCATCCTTATATTGATGGTCCATAAAAATTAACAAACTTTCCATGGAGTAGAAATGGCCAAATATCTTTATTCTCTGGAATTAATAGGATGAGCTTGTAATTTATTAAAACTTCTCTTCTCTTTTTCTCAATCTAGTTTAGCTATAATTGTAAAAGCAGTTTTGTTCATGCAACTTGGCCCATTGTGCGACGTCCGGGTCGCTTGCCATAAATGAAGATTCAAAAGATTTTTTGTACTTAAAAGAAAACTTAAAGTGATCAAATAATTTGGTCGAGAACTGAATGGTCTTGATCAGTGTAACTCTCGCCTCTTTTTTATTTGACAGTTAGTACACAACAGAGACAGATTATCTGTAGTTTACTTTTATGCAAAACTTTTTAGCACCGGCCGATTAAATGTTGTTCTCTTTAGTCCAAATCATTCTGTATCAGATTACTGTAAATTTTATTAAAGATATGCCATGATGTTAATTTCTCTACACTAATACTATACCACGCAAAAGTATGCATGTAGCCTTAATAAAGCACTTGTTAATTTCTTTCTAGCTACTTTGTGTCAATACCTTCCACACGCACTAGCTACCCCCGATCTGCTTACGATTCCAATGGCCGGAAACATCTCCTACAGTAGTGCTGATAGTTTTATGTGATGCATGCAGCTACTGATCGAATTCACAGATTTTGGATTCAGACCCATTATAGTTCGTTTATCCAAAATCCAAACTATGTTTAGCTCGCATCAATTAGTGCTGTGGCTTTCGATAGCTTGTTCAATTTGGTTTTAAAACCGTTCTGTTCATACTGCTATTGGTGAACCCATAGCACCCTTAAGAGAATTTAGAGTACGTATATAGTTGAGATATAATAGAGCTAAATCTCTTAACTCGGTTATAATTAATATTTTGAATAGAGGCTAGACTTTAAAAGTTAAGAAAGTTAATTGTGCTGGGCTAGAATAGTTCAAGAAATGATTGACTTTTCGAAAATATGAAATTGGTCTTGGCTAAGCCAGAGTTATACAGCGGGCGGAGTGCGATTCTCCGGCTGACGATCGTTGTGGCTGTAGTGTAACTTCTTCCATAAAGATCAAGTAAGACTAGCGATACGATCGAGTTTCACATCATCTCGCACTTATGAATGTACTTTAATCTAACGAGAATGTGGGGAGAGAAAAGTGGGGCGTAGAAGAACTGCTTTCTGATTTCCACCGACCGCATCACGGACAGTTTCACAACTGATTCTTTCTGTCCTCAAATATTGCTCGGATGCTTTGATGAGCCAATTAAGGAACTTTCGTTATAAAATTTTTTCCAGAGGCACCTATAATAAGTAGCCATCTAGTACAGAAACATAATAGTGACCTGAAAGAGTACATCGAATCGAGCGCTGCTCATGCAAGATATTAGAAAAATGAATCAAACAGGCCATTTTCTGGCTTCGAGTGAGTATATGTTATGCCAGATTTGGTTCTTTGAGAGAGATATATATATATAAAGCTCAACCACACTGAAACTTTTCTTTTTTTTTTTTTTTTTTTTTTTTTTTCCTCACATGTATATATAGTGTTAGGATTTGATTAGAATTATAGTATAATCTTAGTTAGATAAAAATAAATATTTAAATTTATTAAAAATAAATTAATTATAATTTAAATATTAATTAATGTAAAATTTTAATAATACTAGAATTGGAGTACGATTTAGTAAAGCTTTATATATATATATATATATATATATATATATATATAGCTTCATAGTTCATACTATGCAATTGTTGAGTAACTTGGATGGAGTTGTACGGCCAATTTGCAGTGTTCTCGTGTACTGTACGGATGATCTTGGTATTGATCCATATTTGAGAGGAAGTGTTTTTTTTTTTTTCTAAGAAAAAAATAGGACGCTATTCTTTTTATTCTGAATTTGGCAATATCGGTGAAACAGCAAAATCTCTAAAAAAAAAAAAAATTAAAATAATAATAATAATAAAAAACCTAAGGTTGGCGCATATGCATACAAAGAGAATTGTCTTCTTTGGAATATATAGAATATGAGAGAAGAATGAGATATTCATAAATAGGGCTCAAGATAAAATTATTCTGTATAGAAAAAAATTCATATATATATTGGTTAATAAATTTTAATTTATCTGTATTTTTTTTTTTCTGTGTGTGGTTGTGTCGGTAATAGTTTTTTACTGAGAAAGTAGGTTTATTATAAAAATTTAATTTCACGTTTTCGTTGTAAAATTCTAACCGTTGGTACTGAAGCCGATACTTGATTAGCGTAACAATTAATATTAAACCGAGTTGCGGATTTTTAAAATCGGGTATTAAAATGAGTACCAAATTTTGGACATATTGTGCTCCAAATGTTATTACTTATTGATTGCCCTTCAAAAATACATACTACTAATATTCTAAATTTGTAATATGTAACTGTAAAATATATATATTTTTTAAAAAAAAGAGCACGTCATCTATTTCATTGATTACGTAAGTGAATTAAATAACTGTAACTATAAAATATTGCAGCAACCAAAGTTTGAACTAATAATAGCTGCGAATTATACTAAAAACTAAGATTAAATTGACAATAATCATAACACTCGATAAGGTCGGCGACGATCAACCATCAAAGTGACCAGAGGAGAAAAATGATCCCTCTCAAACTATTATAGTTGAAAAATTAATCAATAAAACTATGAGAAAGCAGGTAAACTAACTATCAGAGTCACAGTTGTTTAGCAACAATAAATAATTTGGCATTATCACTATCTTTAATTAATAACACAGTCGGCGCAATTACGTCAGTGCATTGCACTCTCACTTTTGTATTCGTAATGCAGCTGAGTTTTAACAGGTTTGCTTTTGATGTGCATAATTTGTAAAACACACACTGTTCACTTAATTTGTGAATCCCTACTTAAGGTCCGATTTGATTAGAGGATAAAATTTTTAGGCTGCGTTTGGTTCGGCTATATATAAACAAAAATTAATTATTTCAAAAATAGGTATTTTATATTTTCACCTAAATTTATTTCAAAATAAATAAAATAAATATTATATTATTATTTTTTAAAAAAATTTATGTTAATTCTTCAAAATTTACCTGATGTTAAGAATGAGACATGTCTCATTCTTAACATCAGAAAACAAGTATCTCACTAAAACAAGTATAATAATTATGTGATATGATCGTTTCTAACGCAAGTCGTCTCTAACACAAGTGACAAACGATTTAGTGGTTGATATTCAAAATTTTAAATTCGAAATCTAGTTATTTTATATTTTCACCTAAATTTATTTTAAAATAAATAAAACTAATATTATACTATCTTTTTTTTCAAAATTTACCTGGTATATTAATTCTTATTAATTGTCTCTCTTACGAAATAAGTACGAAAAGGACACTCACTGAATAATTGAGAAATCAATTGCAATAAATAGTAAATTATACTGTTCAGATAAGAATAAAAGGTGCCAAAAAGGTGAGCTTTATTTATTATCAAAACCGACGTAGTAAGCATGCTATGGTATATAATAATTTCATAACGATTAGTGTTCATAGGAGCAGGTATAAAAAAAATGATGTTTAATTAAAACGACATAAAGTAGATTAAAAAATATAATATAAGAATTGATATATATATAGTTTGATCATCGATCTATATTTACGAACAAAATAAAAATAAAAATAAAAATTATTAATATTATGGACGGAGTACAAAAAAAAAAAAAAATTGAAAAATATTGGAAACACCAAATACAAGACTCTCTCAGATGTGCAGTAAAAGTTCTTGTCGCCTTTATTTCGTGCCTTCAAGTCATGTTTGAGCCTTAAACTCTAATCACTGTTGCACATGTGCAGTAAAATTGTAACATCCAATCTTTAGGTCTAAAACATCGGTCTAATTGTTATTATTCGTGTTTATATTTTTTATTATTTAATCATAATTTTATTTTTATTCGATGTGAAATTATTAGGGGTGTTACCGAATTTTTTCGCACCTGACGATGTAAGACTTGTCTCGCTAGTCATATCATCTACATTTACTAGCAATAATTATTCGTTGGATCTAAACTATCGATTCAAAATGTTTAAACTTAATTAGTTATAATTACTCGTTGGATTCAAACTATCAATCTAAAATACTTTAATTTAATTAGTTGTTATTACTAGTGTTCATATCTCTTATATACTTAATTATAATTTTGGAGCTGAAAGAGCTGCTTTCTAATTTTTTGGTATTCAATAATAGACATAAAGTCAGATAGAAATGAATCCAATCAAAAAAAAAAATTGTTCGGCTGCAAAAGATTAAATTTTTTAAAAAAGTTAAAATTTTTGGATGGTTCGTGTTGAAACAAAAGATATTACCGACAGATAATATGCTGAAAAGGGATTAGTCGATCGGAAGAGCGGACGAGCATACTTTGTATGGAAGAATTAAAGATGGTTGATCATCTTTTTGTGGAATGCATGTTATTTAAATCTCTGTTCCAGAGTTTAGGATCTACTAACCAACAAACATCTTTTGTGTCACTGTACTTCAATAGATGCGCTTTAGGGAGAAAGGAAGTTAACTACTATCGTCACCTCATAGTATGAGGTTATCTAGTTGAAATAAAATAGAAGAACCTTCACAAAAAAAAAAAAAAAAAAAAAAAAAAACAAAGCTTAACTTAAGACAAATGTTGGCAGAAATATGTTTTTGTAGGAACCTTTAGAAAATCCCATTGTGTCTGCTGAAAGCGTAAAAAATTACTGATACGAATTGTCGAAAACGGTATTCATGCTGATACCGATTATGTAATCCTAATACTTTATCATTAAGAAATATTCAGTTTCACCCTCAACGATATTTTTGATCATATACGGTCATGTCTATTGTGATTCTTCTTCATCTAATTACCATGATTAGATATATATAACTATCAAATTATAACAGATCACAAATCTAATTTTTATTTTAAATAATTATAGATAAATTTTTAAATATAATTTGAATAAACTTTACTTCTAACTAACTTTTAAATTAAGTTTGGATTACTATTTCCAACCGTACCTAAGTAGTTTTTTTTTTTTTTTTTTCCATCCAGGCATGATCGTTCCACTTTATAGCCTAATTCATTTTTTAAAGTGAATAAAGTGGTATAATGCTACTCGCCTCCAAAAAAAATAAAATTTCTTAGGGGAGAAAGTCTTCAGTGATAAGCTTCTGCAAATGTTCTATATATAAATTTGACAATTATAATAAGAAAACTTCAAGTTGAATATGTTGTTATCATTTCTTAAAAACTCTACTTTTATTTAATTGTTTTTTAATATATCTATTTTATATAAAAATATATAAATGTTAATTTTTTATTGAGTTACCATACAACTTACCAGCCTTGAAACTCTGCAAAACTCACACACGAGTCATGACCAAGTTCTCATTTATGAGAAATATTTTTATACTTTTTTTTTTTTTTATTACTATTTATACTGTTCAACGGTCCATATTTAATTATTATTAAGTTGTGGCCTACAATAGCATATCACTTTGAAGAAGGTACCAGTTACCAGATACCCCAAAACAAAATTATATTGATTTTTTGATTTAGTGGTAATTAAGTAATTTTATCTCTATTTTAAAAAAATTTATTTTGTAAATATTATAATTTTAAAGATTTCAATTTAGTGATAGTTTTTGTTTTTGAAAAAATTATAAATTATAAATATTCTAATTTAGTTATGGTCTTAAATGGTAATATTAGAATGGTCTTTATTTAATATATTTTAAATAATTTTAATTATAGAAAATTATATTAAAATTTACATTATTTTTACGAATTAAAATTTCGGAACCTGTTAATTTCTAATTTTATTAAAAAAAATAAGAAAAAAATTTAGATTTTCTTTTTTATTTAATTTGTTAGTTAATTTTATTTCTAATTTGAATGCTAAAAATTTTAAAATTTTATCAAATAGTAGAAATTTTTTTATTAATGGATAAATTGTAAACTTTTTACTATTAAAATTTGAATTAATTTAGCATGTATAATTCTATTCTAAAAAAAATTGCATTAATGGATAAATTAGATGAATTTAAAATTCTTTAAACATATTAAATATGTTGAATTTAAATATTAAACTACGTTCAATTTATTTTTAAATATTGGTATAAATTAATGACTAAATTGAATTTTAAAAGTTCTTAAATTAATATTTAAATTGTAATTTTAAAACTCTTTAAATTAATGTCTAATTCTAAAACTCTTTAAATTAATGCCTAAATTATAATTCTAAAACTCTTTAAATTAATGCCGAAACTGTAATTCTAATTTTTTTTAAAATTTAACTTTTCAAATTAACGATTAAATTGTAATTCTAAAACACTTTAAATTAATGCATAAATTATAATTCTAAATTTTTTTAATTTAAACTCTTTAAATTAATACATAAATTGAAATTCTAAAACTCTTTAAATTAATACCTAAATTATAATTCAAAAATATTTAAAATTAATGTATAAATTAGTGTAAAATTAAAGTCTAAATTTGTGAAAAGTATATGAATTAAAACTTTCATTATATGTTGAATTTAAAAATTTATCCATTTTCAAATTTTTTAGAATAGTGATACAAAATTAATTTCTAAATTAGAAAAAATCTAAAATTCTTTATACATATTAAATATGTTGAATTTGATTATAAACCTACGTTCAATTTTTTTAAAAAATATTGATATAAATTAGTGATTAAATTGTAATTCTAATACTCCTAAAATTAATGTTTAAATTGTAATTCTAAATTTTTTAAAATTAATGCCTAAAATCTAATTCTATCAATTTTAAAATTAATGTATAAATTGTAATCAATTTTTTTAAAATTAAGCTCCTTAAATTATTACAAAATTAATGACTAAATTAATGAAAGATATTTTAATTAATATTTTTTTATGATATTTAATTATGAAAATGTCCTTTTTATGAAGTTACATGTTAACGTGTTAATAAATAAAATTATATTTTTATCTTTTATCAATCAACGGTTAAGAATTTTTTTATTATTTATAAAAAAAAATAACATAGTATTTCTCTTCATTTATATATATATATATATATATATATATATATATATATATATATATATATATATATATATATATATATATATATATATATATATATATATATATATATATAGCGTAGGGTTACTATACTCTTATGAGCATAAACCCTTTTATACTCATAACTTTTTTATTTTTGGATGAAGGAATGTGCGGTTAGGATGATAGTGGTCTCCCTAAGATTTACTAGGTTATTAGGAAAATAATATAAATTCTAGGGACTATTTTAATCCTAACTGCACATTTTTTCATCCAAGATAAAAAAGTTATGAGTACAAAGAAGTTTATACTCATAAGAGTATAGTAGCCCTACGCTATATATATATATATATATATATATATATATATATATATATATATATATATATATATATATATATATATATATATATATATATATATAGAGAGAGAGAGAGAGAGAGAGAGAGAGAGAGAGAAAAGTAACTCGCTATCTGTTTCAATCATTCGGCAAATAAATTTAGTTACAAAAGGTGAGCATGAAAGCCCCCAAAAAAAAAACCAACCAAAGAGACTACACTTCGTCACTAACACAACTCACCTAGTGCTATACAACTCATTTCATTTCCTCTTTAGATTTTATATTTGTTTGACAACCAATAACAAGTATGATGAATGACTCCAAAAATTAACATTATTTTTTTTCCACCAGATCACCCACCAATAGACCACAACTCTAGCGAGGTTCTTCGTTATTACCTCTTAATTGCCGTTTTTCATCAAGTGGTCCCAAACTCTCCTAACCTCTATCATGGACCTTTGGATGTGCCCTCCATCCAAAATGTTGAGTATTAAAAACTTGCTAAAAATATATCACACAAGTAGATTATCACAAGTATCGACATCGTTGCCGTACAATACGCATTGCGGATCTTCCGATCACTCTCTTTTGATTAAGTTATAGATCGTGAGTAATCAATTCCTAAAGGCCAACCAAATGAAGATTTTTATTTTAACCGATATTTTTAATTTTCAAACCTTTAGTTGGGAGACATCCCGTATACCCCATATTTGATAAGCGTATATACCGACTTAACATTAAAATAAAATTTTGCGTTCGATCTCCATTGGAGGTCGTCTGGTCTATTTGCTATTTGAATATTTCTTACCATCTTCTTGAAATCTCTAATTTTTTGGTCACCCCTTAACGTTCCGGCACTAACCGCTCTTAAAATCTTTTTCCACCTCCAAACTTTAGGAAAAATATATTTTTAAATTAACTTTTTTGGTACTAATTTACTAAAAATATTTAGAAATAGTGTTTTCAGTTATATATTATCATACCACCTATCAAACAAAAAATCAATTCACTGTCCCTCCCCAAGAGAAAAATATGTACAATTTTTGAAAATATTTTTGATGAATAACACACTTTTTTTTATCATTGAGAGAAAGGTGAGAACCACCTCTTTCCTTACTGATTTTTTCCTTTTGTAATGTAAAGTGTTCGTTTTTTATTCTCCAATTACAATTGCGGAAAAAAAGTGTCTCATATTCCTAATATTTCAAATATCTAATAAAGGAAATGCTCTTGAACGAGCCTAGGTATATCAAATTTAAGATGATATAGGTAGCATAGGCACAATAAATGTCCGCCACCTTAGTTAACATTTTTTCGTGTTGAGAATATAGTACTTATTAAACTTTGAAAATCTACAGCTCATTGTAATACTGATTATTGTTAATTGGATACTCATTTCGATGTTGGTAGTTCGAATTTCGTAATGAATTAAAACGTTAAGCCTAATTTTTATCATAAATTGGTCTATTAAGTAAAAACTTTATTACTAACACAATCACAAAAATAAAAAAAAATAAAACAAAATTTATATATTAAATAAAATTTATTAACTAAAAATAATAATTAGATATAATTTTTATTCTACGCGAAAAGTTTCAGTCTAAGTCATTTTTCTAAATCTCTCAGTAGACCTTTTATAAATTAAAAAAATTGACTTTTCTCTGCATGTACCCACTCAGTAGGTCCACTAAATATATGACCTACCTTTTGAAGTACCGACCAATTCTAAATACATGAGAACACCACAAGTTGGCCGTACAACTCCATCCGTGGTTGGTCGACAATTGCATACCTTTATATGGAAGATGCTAGATATACATTTTTTTTTAGGGGTGTGAATCCTACATTCCATTCCATTATGAAATAGGTATTATTTTAGAGCAATGCTACATGTACACCCCGAAGGAATGTATATCATACACCTCCACCATTTTAATGATGGCGATATCTTTTACGGGTCACATCGATTGACCCATCATCACACCCCACCCATTGGATGGATGGGGTGTGTGATATACACCCCAAAAGGGGTGTACAAGTATTATTTCCCATTATTTTATTCGTCACATCGAGTGATGAGTGAAATTCATCCCATTTCATAATGGAATGGGGTGTAAGATATGCATCCTTAAAGGAGTGTATACTTATATATACCAATTTATATATATATATATATATATATATATATATATATATATATATATATATATATATATATATATATATATATAGTAGGACTTATATACTCTCAAAAAAATAAGTACAAATATATTTATAAATTTTTTACTATTAAATTTATATTGAAATTTGTATTTTTATAAAGTCAACTAAAGAGAGAGAAAGAAAAAATAAATAGTACAAATCCCAACTATATATATATATATATAGAGAGAGAGAGAGAGAGAGAGAGAGAGTCCGACTATTATATTCTTATGAGTAAAATCTTTTCGTATTCATAAATTTTTATCCCTTGGATGAAGAAATACGTGGTTAGGATTATAATAGTTTCTAGAATTTATACTATTTCACTAACAACCTAGTAAACTCTAGGGTGACCATTATCATCCTAACCGCACATTCTTTTATCCAATTACGAAAAAGTTATGAATATAAAAATATTTATACTCATAAAATATATATATATATATATATATATATATATATATATATATATATATATATATATATATATATATATATAGAGAGAGAGAGAGAGAGAGAGTTCGGTTATTATACTTATAAAAGTATCAAGTATTTGGTTCTTGTAAGTTTTTTATCGTTAAATCTATTACTTTGACTAATTTTACCCATTAAATCATACTATTTCACCAACCACCCACTAAACTCAAAGAATCCATTATTATCATAACCACACATCCTTTCATCCAATAGCTAAAAACCTACCAGTATCGATGACTTGGTATCTTTAGAAACATAGAAGCTCAATTATATATATATATATATATATATATATATATATATATATATATATATATATATATATATATATATATATATATATATATATATATATATACTACAACAAAATTAAGTTATAGGGACATATTTTTATGACATATTATAATAATGTACTGCTATACACCATAGCGACTGCACATATAGCGACACTAATTATAAGTGTTGGTATTTTTGCTAGCGGCATTTTTTCTATATTTTAGAACATTTAAAAGTTTAGCTATAGTATAGTTTTTAAAACACATTTATTTCAGTTAAAAATAAATTTAATTAAAATAAATATAATTTAAATTATTGTATTAATTTTTTAATTAATCTAATATATATTTTGACTAATCAAATTATTTTATTAACTAATTAATTTATTAATTTATTTGTAGTTAATTAAATTATTTACTAAAAGTACTCATTATTATTAATTATTTTATCAATTAATATTTAGAATTATTAGTTAAATAAGTTGAATTATTATTTATTTAATATTTTTATATTAATTAATTAGATAAAATATTATTATTTTAAAATTATAATTATTTTATTTTTAATTATTATTTCAATCTAATTAATTATTCAAACGCTATTTTTTTTTTTTACTTCTAAAATTTGTTATTTAAGCACAAAATTAATCTTATTTTTATTTATTCATAAACCTATATCTATATTTAAAATAAATAATTTTAGTTTATATGTGAATGGAAACACAGAAATAATATTTTGACTTTGAGAATGTAACGCAAAACCATACCTAGTGCTCTGAACGAAACAAAGTCATAATGTTTTGACTTTGAGAATGTAACGCAGGAGCATACCTAGTGCTGAGGCATTTTCCCATGCGTGGCCTCGTAGACTTCGCACAATGGATCGCTTTCTCCTTGGTAAATATAACGTATTTGACGTAGCAAAATTGCTTTTAAAAATTTAAGTGATCAATTAGGTTACTTTTTAAAGTTTTGTCCTCCTCTTGAAGAGATATTATTATTATTATTATTATTATTATTATTATTAAGACTATTGAATTTTTATTCTTGATTCCTCATCCTCCCAGAATGAAACAAGGTGGCGGCAATAAAGTACTATTCTTTAACCATTTAAATTTTTAGAGATAAAGTATTATTTTATATTCGAAAATAATATATATATATATATATATATCTTGGATATAAACTAAAATAATAATAAAAAATATTAAATATAATAATATATTAAAATACTATATATTGAGTGTGAGTTTCCTTTAATTAATACGGATTACACATTGGATGGAATTAATGGTGCTCACTCTCGTTGTTCACATCTATCGATCTATGACTATGATAGGCCAAAAAGAAGTTGGACCTAATCCAACTCATAATAATTTTGTTCTTCTTTAGCCATTTTTGTTGGTGTATATATGGTGTTCGAGTGGGTGCCGTCGCGTCGTGCATGCGAACAAATCCTCCACCAATCTAGTCTCTCTCTATGTGTTGTACTAGGGTTTTTGTTATTGGTTAATTTCATACAGTTTTCTACACCACATATAGTTTTATATTTAATTTTTAAAAATATTTAAATTATATATATATATATATATATATATATATATATATATATATATATATATATATATATATATATATATATATATATATATATATATATATATATATATTTTCGTCAATATATGTTAGAAAAATACAGTTAATCATAAATTAAATACTTAACATTGGTTTATTTTTTTAACCAGCTGGAATTTTTGGAGGGATAAATTTATAAAAGCAAAATTAATATTTCATTTATATTCTGTTAAAAAATAAATCATAAACTAATGACAACAAAGTAGAGAAATATATATATATGAACAAATTAAATTTTTTAAAAAGATAAATATAAAAAATTAAACTTTATATATAGAAGTATATTTAGTATTCAATATATTTATTTATGGACTTTTGTTATTTTACTAGTTTACTTATTTATCTGTTTTTATTTTAATAATTATTAAACTGCAGCTATGTATATGTGCACCTCTGCATGGTTATTTTAAAACTTTCATCAGAATAAGAAGAAAATTTAATTGATGCAGTTAACTATACAAGTATATATGAATTTGTAATTAATTTTTAGGTTGAAAATAATATGCATTTGAACTAAAATTTAAATGAAAAATATTTGTGGTCCCTGTTTGCTTGATCAAAAAAATTAATAGTTTTGAAACTACAGTTCTTTTTTTTTTTAAAAAAAAATATGTTTTATAAAAAAATTTCATTCTAGCAATATAAAATAATGAAAAAGTTAAGCAATAAATTTTTTATTATCTTTTTTGCATCTTTTTCTTTTGTAATAGACTCTGTACCACACAAGTGGATGCCAAATATGACATATTGGAAAAGTAAAGTTACAATGACATGAATAAATATTTATGGTGGAAAATAACATTACCCAACTCTCTGGATTGGATGAAACAAACATGCTTTAACGAGCTGGTGATGTAATCCTTTACATGCAGGTTGGTAGGAAACTGGGCCAGGTTCGTGAAGATGAATTATCTTAACTTGGAATTTGGAGTTTTGGACTAGTTGCTGCAGCGTTATCGAATCCTCTACTTGGATCAGTGGGCCAACCCGGCCCATTTTTTACCCGAACAAATTAAGCCTGATCCACATGATTTTGGAATGGGCGAGCGAATCTGGATGGATCAGCCTAAGTCCAATTCATTGGACTTTTTTTTAAAAAAATAAAAAATAAAAATTATATGATTTTGTTCAAATAAATAATGAATTAATTATACCAAATATATTGATAATATATCTTTAATATTAATAATTTTAATTACTATATAGAGCCATAATTATTAAGCAAATTATTACTATCAAAATGGCTTGGTTGTGGGAATCTATAGCATTTTTATATTCCAATTATTATGCTTGGCATGGCGAATCTAAAATTTTCCACACGTACTCCTCGGCCATAGATAAGGTTTCAGTCGTACGTAATATTAAATCCTGAATTTTGTACTACTGTTCATGTCCAAAGCACAAAACTAAATGTTCAAATCTTGCTGCTCAATTTAGCACACGAGGCTTGTCCCGCACATTAATTAACAGCATAACTTGGTCGCATGGCAAGGAGGAATTAAAAAGGAATAGATTGATACTTGGAACAAAACTGGGAGAAGGTATAACGTACAGCATAGGCCAAAAAAAAGATACCTGTGAGAAGTAATTAATTAGAACACTGGATCCTGATTCATTAATTCCCAATTCTTGAACCGAGTAATTAATCCTGGAGTAAGCAAGAAGGATTCCAAAGCCAAAAAAAGTATTCAAAGGCAAAAGCAAAGATAAAGAGAAAACACACCAGCTACAAAGCAGATAAAGAGAGAACAAAAAAATTAGTCTCAAAACCTGCAGGTCATATATCAGAGTTAATTAGCTAAGAAATTCCTCCAGTCTGTAACCAACACTCCTCATATATACTTAAAAGTTTCACTACACTCTTTTTCTTTATATAAAACCTACCCCCTCTCTTAAACAACTACATTACTAACACTACCCAGCACTCTCTACACCACCGCCATGGTCCGCGGCAGCAGTTTCGCACCGCCGGTCCAGCGCAGGCGCCTGAGGCCCCTGCACTGCGTCGCCATCGGCATCATTGGCGTCATCGTCGTCGCGGGCCTCGCGGTGCTCATCTTCTGGCTGGCCGTCCGCCCCGCCCCGGTCGACTACACCGTCGATGGTGCCCGCGTGCGCGGCTTCAACATCACGGCCGGGGGCGCCCTCAACGCGACGTTCGACCTCACCCTCCGCGCCGACAACCGCAGGAACCGGAAGGTGGCGCTGTACTACGACAGCTTCGAGGTGTCGGTGTGGTACGGGGACCAGATGCTGGCGTTTACGGAGGCGGCGCCGTTCTTCCAGCCGCGAAGGAACGAGACGAGGATCGAGGCGGCGCCTGCGGCACGGTCGGCGCCGCTGCTCCCCGAAGTCGCGCTGGACATGAAGCACTGCCGGTCGAGCGGGGTGCTGGGCGTCGAGGTGAGGGTCCGGGCGAGGATCCGGTTCAAGGTAGGAGCGGTGAAGACCCGCCACTACATGCTCAGGGTGTACTGCCCCCAAGTGCTTATAAACTTCTCGTCGCCTACGTCGTTTGATACAGTGTATTGTGATGTTGATATCTGAGTGTGTTTTTGATGTTAATTAGATCGATCGGTGTGTTGTTTGAGATTGCTGGAGATGTTAATTAATTAATTTATGATTGGATTGCGCGCAGTAACTATTTTTAATTTTTTTATTCATAATAAAATTTCACATTTAAATATATATATATAGTAAGCTCTGTTGATCTAATATTAAAAAGTTATAAATGGTATACTTCCACATGCATTCGATCAGGTGTAGTTAGCTTCTTTGTATCTACTTAATCATCATTGGGTCAAGATATATACTTAATTTGCTTTCTAATTAGTAACTTTATTACTTATATTGATTATTAGTATATTGTTGGAGAAATTTCTGTTTAGATGAAAACAGAAACAACATTTTCTTTTTTATTTTTCGTGCCTCTGAATCAGACTTTAATAAAATATTGAAGGAGTCTCCCCCGGCCTAACATGTATCTTCTGGTAGAAACAATATCCTAAGGCCCCGTTCGGTTCGGGGATAAATTTAAGAGGTATAAATTTTTTTATACCTGGGATAGTTTGCTATTCCGGAATAATGAAGTATAAAAGTTAAATTGCGTTTGGTTGAAAAGTTGGTATTCTCTGGAATAGTTAAAATTGTGTTTGGTTAAAATTATGGAATAGTAGAGGATAGATGAAAAAAAGATAGAATTTTTATAAAAATACCAACTTTGCCCTTAGTTTTTTTTATAGAAAAATTAATTTAATTATTATATTAAATTTGAAGCAATTTAATTATAAATAATAAATTATATTTTACGTTAAAAAAATAATATTTTTTATTTTATATTATATTTTAAGAATATAAATAATAAATAATATTTTATATTATATTTTATATTATATTTTATATATTTTTTATATTTTATATTATAATTTATATTATAATTTATATTATAATTTATAATTTATATTATAATTTATATTTATATTATAATTTATATTATAATTTATATTTTATATTATAATTTATATTTTATATTATAATTTATATTTATATTATAATTTATATTTTTTATTTTTTATTTTATATTATATTTTATATTATAATTTAATTATAAATAATAAATTATAATTTTGTCCATTCACTATCCCAGAAATAAAAACCCTATTCCATAGGGAGAGGAATAAAATTTAACGAGTTATCCCAGAATAACCCGTTAAGCAGGGAATAAAAAAAAAAATTATTCCCTGTCTTTTTTGTTTGGTGTTTGGCAAGAATTGGGGGATAAAGGGGGTTATTCCCCCTTTATCCCCCAACCAAACGGGGCCTAAATGTTTTATGACTAGCAGTATTATTGATTTTTTTCGTGAAATTAATCAATATATTCATGGTAAGATCAAGCATGAATCTTTCAAAAGTTACTTATAAAATTAAATATGTGTGATGATTCCAAGAAAACAGAAAGTAATTAATTAAATAAAGATCAATAAGCCATCAAAAATATTTTTTTATTCTTTAATTGGGTGGGAATTAATATTAATTGTTAGGTGTCACTCCAAATTGAAAATCGTTTCGATTTTATATGTTTGATTCGTCGATGATTTCGCAGTGAGACTTAGTGCGGGGGATTCCGCCCCTACGATATGCATCGGACCCATTAAGAAATTTTTTTTAAGAATATTTATTTTTTATTGAATAATTTGTATCTTTTTAAAAATAGTATTTTTCTTTTTTTTTTTTATAAAAGTTTTTTGAAATAAATTTGTGTACTCTTTATTTTATTGTGCATTTAAAATTTAATTTTTTGTAGTGATCGATTTTTATTTTATTTTCGTTTATACGTTCATGAGAAATATCAATAGGCTCCAAGATTGATCTCAACGGAGGCAGCCCCTAAAATTTTGATAGTTGGTTTTTAAAGTTATAAGTTCGATGTCAAATTGCTTAATTTTTTTAATTAAGTTTATTTATAAAAATATATATGTTTTTGTTTTTAAAAATAAAAAATAAAAGTTGCCGGAGTATGATTACTATGACTTTAGTTTATGTAATTATCTAATAAAAATAATGCGCCATAAAGTTTAATAACATGTCTTTGGAAAAACTTAATAATCACAGGCAAAAAGGGCAATTCGATCGATACACGAAATTAATAACGCACAAAAAAAAAGAAATTAATTACATAAATATTTAATAAGTAATAAAAAGTTAAACAAAATGCATTTTATAAAAAGTTAAACTAGAAGCTATGAAGCATCATTGAACGCTCGTCCAAAAAGTGTCCATATCGAACACGAGTCCGACACGAATACACGAGTGTCCGACACGAATACGCGAACTTTGTAGAAGTGTTCGTGATACATAGATTAACACTCTTCTGTGCACAGCATGCAGGAATTTCTAAAAAATATTAATTTTTTTTTTTGCTTAAATTTTCTCCAATAAATTTTTTAATTGTTCGACCAAAAAATTTAGATTGAAATTTTTAACCTTACGATTATAATTTATAATTATATTTAAGACTTCATAATAAAAGCTCCAAAGACATAAAAAGTGGAGATGTTGTACGTAGACTTGAGAGAGTTGTCGAAATTTATAGTTAGTAAAACATACACTCCATTATCATTAATTGTGAGTTTAATTTGAGATGATCATATGCTTCTAGTTGGTCGTTTTTGTCTCGCTCGTTCCTACCTGATCATTTCGATCAGTTCCATCGCAATTGTCACCTCCTCCTGCGGTCCCTTACACCGCCGCCGTGCTTACTGATATCCCCCAACACCGATAAAGCGGGCACGAGTCGTTCAGCGCGAGCCAACCGGTCGATATATGCACGTCGGGATCACCTTCACCTCCTCCTCCTCCTCCTCGAACTTCGTCAAGCACACGACGCAGTCCTCAGGGGGCCCGGATTGCTGATCTCCTTCGCTTTTACGCCCTTGACGCTACCGTACGGCATCGAGGGCGGCGGCGTCGAGGCAGCGGTGAATTGGTGGCAACGGGGAGCTATTCAGGAAGAAAGTGGCGGCCGGTGGTCGCGGAGGGCGGTGGCGGTGGCGGTCCGGCGACGGCTGACGATGGGATGGCAAAAGGCCCATAGAAAGACTAAGCAGAAGGCGCAGAAAACGACAACAACGACGATGGAGATGGCAGACGACAGGCTTAACTGCAGCACTGAGTTTGGCGAAACTGGAAAGGGTGCCGCGGCGGCCACATACATGGGGCTGATGTGGTCTATTGGATTTTGCATTTTACAAAACTTGCGCGTTGAATTTATCCAGGTATAATAAAATGTTAGAGATCTTCGATCAATAGATGAAATTGTCGAGAATTTAATTATCAGAGGGAGATATATAATTGGTGAGGAGCCAACATGGGATAGTGATGTTAAATTAAATAGAGAGAGATTTAATTTTTCGGGTATGTATTTTCTGCAGCGCGCCTTCTCTGCGTGGTATGGCCGTGGAATTAGAGCGAGTTGTGATTGGAACTTCTTGGCTGGGTCGAGCGACTGGGATTTAGTAAAAGATAATTTTCATTGGTACCCTCTCATAATTAATAATTTGTCATGAGAAGTGCTAAATTTGCACCCAAAATTAGATATAAATATTGCTCTAAAAAATTAAGTTAACTTTTAGATAGGAAAGTGGAAGATTTACCACTGTTTTTTATAAGGCATATAAGTAGCATGGCTCTTTTAGTTTTTATGAAATGCAAATTTTCACCATATGTACTTTAGATTGTTAAAAAAAAAAGGAAAAAAAAAAAAGTAAATTATTTGTTCAATTTTTTGGAAATAAGCTCAATTATAAATATAAGAGATAATATTTCATATATTCTTCAATACTTTAGACATATCTTATTTATCTATATTTTTTACTATTAATATCCGTAAAGTTATCTCAAATTAAATTCTAATTAAATTTTTATTCATGTTAAATATATATATATATATATATATATTCTTGAGGGTAAATAAAAAAAAAAGCTATCTTAAGGACAAAGAAAAAAAAATAATTATAATAAAAGAATATATTTGGAAGGACAAAATAATAATTTTATATAGATAATAATATTTGAATTTAAAATGTTAAAAAGATATTTTTAAAATTTGTTAGGAGTATGAACATAATTAAAACAACAAGCTTCAAATTTGGGACCTAAAATATAAACCGTTACAAGTCTTCAACTAGTGGGCTAAGTATGGGTAAGATTAAGCATGTGTAAAAGAAATCCTCAAAATTTACAACCTGTAAAAGTAAAATATGGCTAAAATACAGTTTTTTTTTTTTTTTTTTTTTTTTTTTTTTTTTTTTTTTATTTCTTGATTTTCAAAAATATATATTTTATTTCTTGAAATATTAGAAAATATTTTTAGAAGTTACAGTGTTAATGAAGAGGGTGAAATAATTATATTACCCTTACTTATTCTATAAAATATATATATATATATATATATATATATATATATATATATATATATATATATATATATATATATATATATATATATATATATATATATATATGGTATTTTTTTTGTATAAATTATAAGAAATTAACAGAATATTGACAAAACCCTGAGGGAGGCTAAATGCATCAATTTGAATTTTTAAATAATAAAATATAGATTTTTAAAAGTTAAGAAGAAAAAAATAAAAAAATAAATATTTACAAAAAAAATTATGTAATTTATTCATAAAATAAAGTATCTAATACAATAACGGTATGAAAGACACATTAATCTTATCCAATTATTAGTCTCGTTAGTTTGGAATGTTTCGCAACATTCCAAACATTGCCAAAACGAAATTTTCTCACCTGTAGTTGTAACCTTACGTAAGTATATTATTATTAATAATTATTATTAATAGTAATACTGGGTCAGGGAGACTCTATTACCAATTTTGAAAAAAAAAATATATATTAACCATAAGTCACTCTTGTTCTAGCATTTATTATTATTATTATTATTATTCTTGAAAAAAAAAAAAAAAAAATTGGCTACGCGCGTGACTCACACGTGCTCGTCGCGTTGCTACGCTTGGGCCCAAACCCAAATTAAAGCTGATACAAATTGAGAAAACAATGATGAAAACCGGGCCGAGCCCATCTACATAGAACATGGGCCCAATCGCTGTTTAGTGGACCGTAATGTTCGTATAAAAGTGGGCCCATTCTCATCCCCATTCTACATAGCTTCCTCGATCGTCTCCTTTTTCGTTCTTTCATTTCTAGGGTTTGTTCGAGAGAAGGTTTTCGCGACGCAAAATTAGCTACCCGAGGTGCGAATTTCTCCTTTTAGATCTCCTAATATGCCCAATTCCTAGGCATTTTGTTGTGTAGATCGTGTAGCTATTGGTCGATTTTGTGGTTTTTGGTTGAACTTTTCATGTTATTGGATATTTTGCGGATTGGTCGAGTTTTTCTTCTTTTTTTTTTTGGTTTGTTCTATTCATTTTAGATGTATCGTGGGAATGGGTGTTCGTTTGATCTAGGATATGGGCGAGATTTTGGGATTTTTTTGATGTAATTTTGTTCTTGTTGATGTTCAGTGAGTCCCAAATTGGGCGTGATCTTAAGCAATTGGAGGTGAAATTCGTAATATTCGTAGAGCTATTCGTAGAGTAAATTTTTTTCTGGTAGATATAAGCGTAATAATTTTAGACTAGTGGATGAAATCTTAAGATAAGTAACTCATGTGAATCTAGCAATATATATATATATATATATTTCGATTGAAGAGAGTTTATGTTGGTTGGGTTGTTCGCAATTTTGTCTGAAGCTTATGAACTTGCGCGCCATTATTATTATCGCATCCTTGTAACTTATTGATTAAAAATGTGATCAATTTGACAAATGTAATATCAACTGTCCCTATTGCAAGTGGCAAAGGGCTTGGTGGTTGATACCCGTGACCCGAGTTCGAAGCCTAGTTGCTTCACATTTCCAGCTAAGTTTATTTTAAAAATAAACGAAGCGGGTAGCATGCTACCTTTCTCTCAAAAAAAAAAAAAATTTGACAAATGTAGCGAAGATCTTGTGTAGCATGTTATGTAAAATTATCTGAAGTCATAAGTATGTTCACTTGTGCACATAGATTGAACAGTAAAATAAATGCATGACCTGATAAGAGATCCTTGTCCTTGCCTATCTAAATCCAAAAATAAGGTCCGAAGGAAAATTTGTTGGATTTTATATTAGGAATAATACGGAATGAAAGAGTGGTTTTGGAACTTTCCGATCAACTGGCCAGATGCCCTAACTAGGTATGTATTTCTTCCTTGGAGACTGATTTAGTACATTTTGCTAATAAGTTCATTGCAATTTGTAAATTGTACCAATCTAGTTGTTTTTCGTTTCACTTCTCGTGCCCTAATGCTGGTAAAATAGTGTTTCCCTCCTAAAATTATGAATTTTCAGTTTATCTCTCTTGGTTGGAAAATTTTTGTATATGTAACTTTTGATGCTTTGGTACAGTTAAGTGACCGCAGCAGTCTGACATCTTACTTTCAACCTTTGTCTGTCGGTCTAGAAATACTTTTTTTCCAAATGTGCACTAGCTATTGAGGAATATATCATATATATGTTTTTTATATTGTGTCAGATGGCAAGTTATGCTTCAAGAGGCGGACCTTCTAATGGCTCTGTCTACGTATGTAAACTACCTGCTGGAACTGATGAGAATATGCTTGCGGAGTATTTTGGCACTATAGGGTTGCTAAAGGTATGGGGTTTCACCAGGTATCGTTTTTAAACCATCTCAGAAGTTCTTCAAATCTCTTAAATATGATTATTTCTGTTGAACTATTCGACATCCTTATCACACTGCTTGTCTGTTTGTATGTTTGAATCATTGCAGAAGGATAAAAAGACTGGTAGGCCAAAAATTTGGTTGTACAGGGATAAAGTGACTGACGAACCAAAGGGTGATGCAACGGTTACGTACGAGGATCCTCATGCTGCTTTGGCTGCAGTGGAATGGTTTCACAACAAGGATTTTCACGGGAGCACCATTGAAGTATTCATAGCTGAGTCAAAGACCAAAGATTCAGTCAGTAACTCATTTAATGCTGCAAATCCAAGCATGGCAGGTGATTTTGGCGGACATGATGAAATGGACAATGACGCAGGCCGAGGTAGGGGACGAGGTGACCCCTCCGGGAAAGCATGGCAGCAAGATGGCGATTGGTTATGCCCAAATACAAGGTCTGTGGCGATTGGTGAGCGACTCTTCTTGCACTACAAATTTCGTACTACTAGTCCACTCTCTTTTTGGTGAATATATTTTCTTTTCTCATGCCTTTTCTTTGTGGCAGCTGCTCCAATGTAAATTTTGCATTCCGTGGTGTGTGCAACCGTTGTGGAACAGCTCGCCCTGCGGGTGCTGGTGGCATGGGCGGCGGCGGCGGCGGTGCTGGTCGAGGAAGGGGCCGCGGCGGTAGTGATGCAGGTGGAAGGAGCCGCCCTGTTGGTGGTCCTACAGGTCTTTTCGGTCCGAATGATTGGGCCTGCCCAATGTAAGAAATGTCCCACCTGGTTAAAACTCCCCATTCAAAATTTTCTGTTTTTTTTCTTTTGAAGTATCATCTTAAGGGCTCAAAAATCCAAGTGAATCTCTCAAACTTTTAAAAGGCAAATGCCCTCAAACTTGTTATATTTAGCTTCCTTTCGTGGTTAATATCTTTATTTGGGAATGTTGATGTAGAAGCGTGCTATATTGACTTTATGGAATTAACTTTTGCTCACTAGTCACAATTCAGTAAAGATATGGAGTGTAATTGCAGTGATGGCTAATTCTTGGAGATTGTTATGGAATAACATAGAGAAAGAGTTTTTTTTACCTATTCTGCAGAAATATATGTTGAGTGCTTACTTTTGTAATATGTATCTCCTCCCTATTCTGTCTCTCCTATCTTTTGGCATGTTATTGATACTATGCAATAAAAAATATTTTTCTGTCTAACAAATGGATGTAATATGATATTTGATCTTTACTTTTTGGCTATGAAATGAGTGTTTCAGGTGTGGCAATATTAATTGGGCCAAGCGGACTAAGTGCAACATCTGTAACACCAATAAGCCTGGTCACAATGAGGGTGGTGTGAGGTAAGAAAGCTTTTCACTATTGTGCCCACAGCGCGGTTATCGACAAATTATCTTCTTTTCTTTTCTTTTTTTTTCAAATTTAAACCTGTAGCATTATTGGTTACCAACTAATTAATAGTTTTGCTGTTCTGTTTTCGGAAATTGAATTATTTAGAACTCATTTCTTTGTTAATTTCTCAGAGGAGGCCGTGCTGGTGGTTACAAAGAACTCGATGAAGAAGAAATAGAAGAAACAAGAAGGCGCCGAAAAGAAGCTGAAGAGGTTAGGGCTTAGTTTCTTTAATTTGCATCCTTATGGCATTTTTGTTTTTTTTTTTCCCCACCTGCAAACGACTTTTTTCTTTGTGTTTAGGACGATGGAGAGATATATGATGAGTTTGGTAACCTCAAAAAGAAATTCCGTGCCAAAGCACAGCAATCTGAAGCTGGACAGACTATCCCAGGTTCAGGTCGTGCTGGATGGGAGGTTGAAGAATTAGGTATGTTTTGCTCTCTACTAAGATTGTTTATATTTTTTTTCTGTATTTCCTGTAGCTTCAGCATTAATTATATTCATCCGTGTAACTTTCTTGTGGAGGAGTTTTTTATTGTTTGATTGCTGCCATTTACTTTCGGCATTGAAAAATGTGTTTCTGTAAGAGAGCAATGTCTCATTTAATAGATTTCTGCACAATTTCTCTATTATTTTTGTATGGCTGTTGTAGATGTGACTGGAAGAGATCGCATAGAGAGAAGCAGAGACCGGGGTAGAGACTCTGAAGACAGGGAGAGCAGCAGGAACAGGGAAAGAGATGGTCATGAGAGGGAGAGGCGAAGGAGCCGCAGCAGAGAAAGGGAGAGGGATCGGGAGAGGGATAGGGAAAGGGGGAGAGACAGAGAAAGAGATCGTGATTATGAGAGAGGCCGCGAGTATGGAAGAGAGCGTGACTACTACAGGTCTCGGTAGTAGCAGCCAATTCTCGGCTCTTATTTCTGGTAAATTTTGGATGTGGAGTCGGAAAGTGCCTTCTTCCTCCGCATCCTTTCCCCTTGTCATGATCGATGCGCGATGTGCTTGCAACTTTATTTTTCTTTGATCATCCTTATTGCCATGTTGCTTTACTTTTTCTTCGAATGCTGGTGGGACTTTCTATTGGTCGCCCTTCATGTTCTGGACAATTATGTTAGACTTTGACTTTCATGTTACTTGTTGGTAGTTACCAAAATTGTGTAGCTGCGCGATATTTGAATGGTTGCCAGTTATAAAATAACTAGTAAAGTTGGTGCTTCATATCCTTGCCTCAAGCTGCTAGCCTCATTGAGCAAGGGCTTTTCCCAGTGATAGCCTCAGTTGTGCACTGTTTCGTTATTTGCTTCATGCGAAACCCTGAGTTTTGTTTTGTTAAATCTGCTTTATCATGTGATTAGATCTTCCCTAACCCTTTTTTTTTTGGCTCAGCGGGGGGCAGCTTTTTTGTTTTCGTTTTTGCTTTTGCTTTTGTATTATGCTGTGCTTCGTATAGCATAACAAATTACAAATACAGTACGACAATATATAATTCGTGATTATTAAGAGCAATGTTACCTGTATATGTAAAAATGAATATAAATTTACTTTTTTTTCTTTATTTAAGGATCTAATATTTTTATGATCTAATATTTTTATAATTGTTTCATTTTTATGTTTTTAATATTAAAAGTTGTCAAAAACATTTAAAATTTTGGATGAATTGGATGTTTGATTTTTGTCCAACGGTTGGACTTTGGATGCGTGCGTAACCGTTCCTTTCTCAAAGAATGACGCAGCATGCCAGGCGACTGACTACTTGAAAGCCAAATATCCCGACGATTTATTGGTCCAACGAAACCAGTTTCTTATTTGTTTGTCCCAAGCTACCTCCCATCCTCATAGACTGAGATTCCACTCTTTTAACGAGATTCCTATCCCTCATCTATGTCTTGAGTGAATGTCTCCACCTCTCATGGTCATGGAGTCCTCTTGCCTCAGTCTCCGTCTCCGTTTCCAGCCCCACCGCCTCCTCTTCCCCACCAGCACCCCCACCACCACCACCGCCGCCGCCGCCACCAACACCATCGCCCTCCGCCTCTCCTCCTCCTCCTCCTCCTCCTCCTCCCGTTTCCCAAGTCAACACCTCCGACCATTTGGCCCCAGATCTCCCAATTCCCAAGTAGTAGTCTCCTCCTCCTCCGACTCCTCCGACCTCGCCCCGATCCCTCCGTCGCAGCGCACCTTCACGGCGCTGGACATGGCGAGCCTGTGGGTGGGGCTGGTCGTGGGCGTGCCCTCCTACTACCTGGCCGGCAGCCTCGTCGACCTCGGCATGTCGTGGCGGCAGGGCGTCGCCACCGTCGTCGCCGCCAACCTCATCGTCCTCGTCCCCCTCGTCCTCACCGCCGTCCCCGGCGCCGCCCTCGGAGTCCCCTTCCCCGTCCTCGCCCGCGCAGCCTTCGGCCTCCGCGGCGCCCACGTGCCGGCCCTCCTCCGCGCCCTCGTGGGCTGCGGCTGGTTCGGCATCGAGTCCTGGATCGGCGGGCGAGCCGTCTTCCTCCTCCTCCCCTCGTCCCTGAAATCGTCCCCCGCCGCCCTCGACCCCATCTCCTGGCTGGGCACCTCCCCTCTCCAATTCTGCTGCTTCCTCCTCTTCTGGCTGGCGCAGTTGGCCATCGTCCTGCGGGGCATGCACGGAATCCGGGAGCTCGAGAAGTACTCGGCGCCCATCCTCATCCTCCTCACCTCCTCCTTGCTCTGCTGGGCCTACATCAGAGCCGGCGGATTCGGACGCATGCTCTCAGTCCCTTCTCGCCTGACGGGCTCCCAGTTCTGGTCCGTGTTCTTCCCGTCGCTCACCGCCAACATCAGCTTCTGGGCCACCGTCGCCCTCAACATACCCGACTTCTCCCGCTTTGCCCGCAGCCAGACCGACCAGATCGTCGGCCAGGCCGGCCTCCCACTATTCATGGGCCTCTTCACTTTCGCCGGCCTGGCAATTACTTCTTCCACGGAGGTCATCTTCGGCCGCGTCATCTCCGATCCCATCCACCTCCTCGCCCGGATCGGCGGCCTCCCGACCACCCTCGTCGCCATCTTCGGCATCAGTCTCGCCACCATCACCACTAACATCGCCGCCAACGTGGTCGCCCCCGCCAACGCGCTCGTTAATCTGAGCCCCCGGAGGTTCACGTTCGCCAGAGGGGCGCTCGTTACTGCGCTGCTGGGGATTGCTTTCCAGCCGTGGCGCCTGCTCAGCTCCAGCGAGAGCTTCGTGTACACGTGGCTGCTCGGGTACTCGGCCCTCATGGGCCCAATCGGGGCGATAATCCTCGCCGACTACTACCTCGTGAAGCGCATGGATTTGGACGTCGCCGCCCTGTATTCGGACAATCCTCACGGCCCCTATTACTACTCCAACGGATTCAATGCTGCTGCATTGCTGTCTCTCGTCGCCGGCATTTTGCCCATTGTTCCGGGTTTCCTACAAAAGCTGGGAATTCTGTCGAACGCGCCGCAGCCATTTGTTGTGGCCTACAACAACGCATGGTTTGTCAGCTTCTTCCTCTCCGGTGTGGTCTATTGGCTTCTTTCTCTTTCTCTACGGACACGAATGACTTGTGATACCAAGTGAAGGGCCTTTTGCTCTGGAGATTAAGCCCAACAAATTGATACATATAATGCATTAGCATTTGCTCTGGAGAGAGAATATATTAAAATTGTTACTAATAGTATAAATAGATTTTCTGTGCATTGGCAAAACTATCCAATCACACTCACATGATGAAGAGATTAGGTAAATCGAAGGATTGGTCTATGAAAGCACCTCCCAAAAGATGCTATACACTGCTTAGCTCTAGCAGGATTTGAGAATAATAAATGAACACATGAATTACAATATTTGTCAAACAGCTAACTAGCTTTCTGCCAGGCCAAGCTAAGCTAATCTCCAGGGTGTAAAATATGGAACATTGGCGATTCCTGGTTTTGATAAATTTGCCTCTTGAGGCCTTCTTCTCCATCTTCTCCCTTTTCTTGCTGCTCTTCTCATCCTCTACATCCCCCTGTAACACATAGAACACTGTTGATTATAAGTTTTACCTTCTTATGGGATCAAGATATGGTAGGTAATATGAGCACTCCAGTGTCTGTACCTTTGAGCCGCCAAAAAATGTTCCTTTTAAAAGAACAGAAACCTTTACGCACCAAATGCCGGTATCTGAAAGAGAGTAGAGTGCATTTGAGAAATCGAAATATAATAATTCAGCATGTGTTGCTTTGTCACTGCTCTAATTGTACCACTAATTTTTTTTTTTTTTTATTTGGTCCGCAGCATGAAAGAACCACGTGACCCTTGAATGCCGCCCTACAAAGAAGAGACCCTCTGATCTATCAATAGAACGAGGAACTACATAGAAGAGCCTCTGGAACGGTATAATAATTATGTTGTAATAATCAGGATGACGATTAGAACAAAGACTATAAACCTTAGTGTCCCAGTCAATAATACGGATGAGAACTCTCTGAAAGTTTTGAGATTCTAAACAGCAGAAAATGGATAAATTATATTAAAGAGATTTAAATAAATGACATAATCTAAGTCATTTTAATTGTACCCATAGAGGGGCACACAAAGTTCTACAATTACTTTACGAGTCAGAGGTGGTAAGCTGATCTAGATATCTTACCACTAAGTACGTCCACCATAATTTTCCATAAATGATGGACATCAGCTGCACAAAGCATATTATGTAGATCACATCATACAGATATCGGCAGTAAAGACGATTGAATTTCAATGGAGTCTTAATTACAAAAAAAAAAGAAAAACTACATAGCATAGTATAAATAACAAGAATCGGAGACATACCCACACACTCCACCGGTTGTCATGTCATATCCACCATCTAGGAGGCTCTCCGTCGTCCGAGAATGCCGGCTTTGCCATATTAGCAAGTTGTCGGTAGGGTACGATGTACACAACAGATGTCGCAACAAGACCAATCCAATGCTTCCATGTAAAAGTCGAATGAAATATTATCATCCTCACTAGTACATATATGACCTGTAGAGTTGCTGAGTTATTGGAAGTGATATAAAAGCAACCATAAGTGTTTTTCCTATCTTTACTAATCATAATTTCCGTATTTATAAACTGAAACAAAAGAAGGGCAAATGGAAATCTCAATCAGAATGCAAGCAAATGACAGCCCAACAAACCTTACAAGGCTCATGTTTGTTATATATAGTCTCAAGGTGAAGTCCTCACTACAATGTTGAGAAAGCCATATTGTTATTGCATGAACCAAGAGAACGAACCTTGAAGCATTTAAAGAATCCTAATCTACCATTAATTCTTCTCAAGCGATTTACCATAAGAAGAACCAGTACGTCTTTTGTCCTAGCACCTTAACATATTATCTGTAGATTTTCAAATATTGTTGCATTATCAGCATGCAAAGTCATAGTTTAGCAGAAAACTTATCGCCATTCACTACCAATTAACCAAGTGCAATGTATGGTGTATCTTCCTGTAAATAAAGTTGCTAGCACATGTCGTAAGCTACATTTTAGAGCCACAAACAAATTGAGCTATCTCCTCATTCTCATTTTCTTCTCTCACATATATTTTAACTACTCTTACTTTACATCACCCTAGACTAATTGAGTCCACTCTTTTGGTTGTTGTCCTTACTAGATCCACATAACCCAATAAATCTATGCTCCATATTTCTATCAGGAGCTCTAAAAGAATCGACACAACTAACAAAAGCGCTAAAATCCTAATAAAATAAAATCCTAATTAGAACAAAAGCGCTTAAAATATGGGGGTAGTAAAGCTATCTATCTCGAATGCCGCATCTACTTCATGCAACATCGAGCGATCCCTCAACTTATATTATAAACCGCAACTGATCTGTGACTAGATTTTTGTTTGCATAATCAACTCCTAATCTACTAAAAAGTAAACCTAATTTTCCAGTGATAGTTCCATTTTTGCGTCTCTATACCACGGAAGGTAACAAATACATTCAATTAGATATAATCTCAAATCTAGCTTCCAATACATTCTCAATTATCCTACTAGAAATTCTGCGATTAGATACTAAAACTAGAAATTTAGCACAACAGATCATCGAATCATCCTTTTGCTATCATTTCGCGCAAAAAAAAAAAAAAAAAGAAAAAAGAGGGGGAAAGAATGTTCAGATCTCAACAAACTCATTAAGGAAAACTGATTACTGGGGCAAAAATTAAGCGAAAGAAAAAAAGGGAGAGAGAAAAGATTAGGGTTACGATAGAGGCGATGATGAGGCGAAGGAGCATGGTCATGTGCTTCTTGTTCTCCTCCTTCCTCTTCTTCGCCCCCTGATTCGCCATGTCGCTCCTTGAAACCCTACACCTCGCAAAGAAGAAGAACCCCTCTGTTCCCGATCTCCCTCTCTATCCCTCTGTTTATCGCACCCGCGCCCACACAAACGCTTTTATCGGTTCCGCCGCGGCGTTTACCGTGGACGGGCCCAGGTTGGTGAAATAAACCCATTTAGGCCTAGTTTTGAAAATTGGGCCCAAATTTGTTTTGGAATCGGCCACCCCACACATTAAAATTCGGAAAAAAAAAGAAAAAAAAAGCCATGTCACCATGCCACGCTGCCCCGTGTCATCTATGCTTGCCAGGTGTTGGTGTTCCCCTTCCCCAGGTTCCATCTTCATGCAGCCACCGCTCCACACCAAAGCCTAATTACGCACTTACCTTCAAAAGCAGCGTGGAATTTAATGAAGGTATATATACGCATACATATATTCGTAATTTTATGTGAAAAATTACTGAATCCTTCATCTTCTATTATAATAATATCAACACAAGTAAAGTGCAAACGAGGAATGCGACATGGAAGGAAAATTCCGGAGCTCGTTACCCGTCGCTGCGCTCTTCTTCCTCCTCCTCCTTCTCTTAATGCGTGCCGGGAGTGCATCTTACGGGACGGAGGAGGAGATGGTGGGCCCCAGGATCAGGCAGGTGACGTCAGCCCTAGGGAGCCCCGAGGCGGAGTTCGAGGCGTTTGTGCGGAGGTACGGGAAGGAATACGGGGACCGGGGGGAATACGCTCACCGGCTGGGGGTGTTCGCGCGAAACATGGCCCGCGCCGCGGCGCACCAGATCCTGGACCCCACCGCGGAGCACGGGATCACGCCCTTCTCCGACCTCACCGAGGAGGAGTTCGAGGCGCGGTTCACGGGCCTCGGGCCGAAGGAGAGGAAGGGGTACTGGCACGGCGCCGCCGCCGCGGAGTACCCGATCGCGGCGGAGATGGACGTGGTGGGGCTCCCCTCGAGCTTCGATTGGAGGGTTAAGGGAGCTGTCACGGACGTTAAGACGCAGGTGAGAGCTAGGTTTTCAACATAAACTGAACCGGTTGAACCGAACCGTTTGGGTTAATTCGGTTCGGTAGATCGATTTCAGATCTATAGATTCAATTTGGAAAGCCCTGATCGAACATGGCTTAATTAGCATAAGCTAACTTATTATGAAAAATTTGTCGCCCCTTATACGACCGTGTAATTTATTTTTGGCGAAGATGCATGGGTGCATGTCGTTTTGAACCTCTCGACTTGATCTTGTAAATGCAGGGTGTGTGTGGATCGTGCTGGGCATTTAGCACAACCGGAGCAGTCGAAGGCGCGAACTTTGCAACGACCGGGAAGCTTCTGAGCCTCAGTGAGCAGCAGCTCGTTGACTGTGACCATACAGTAATATAATCCCAACATGCATCTCTATTCTCGAATGCTAATCCTCTTTTACCTTCAATTAATTATCCGCTAAAATACAATCAATTTGTGGAATTTCTTCTGATCATTCCCTTTTATGCCTACGTAAGTGCGATGCTGTGGAGAAAGATGAGTGCAACAACGGGTGCAACGGCGGGCTCATGACGAATGCTTACCACTACCTGATGCAATCCGGTGGGCTGGAAGAGGAGAGATCTTACCCTTACACTGGAAAGCAAGGGGAGTGCAAGTTCAACAAAGACAAGATCGCCGTTCGCATCACAAACTTCACCAACATACCTCTCGACGAGGATCAAATCATGGCTAATCTCGTCCGCCGCGGACCTCTCGCAGGTTTAAACCGCAAAGATCGAGACCGGATTGTTCTAAATTTTAATTTGGTTAATATTGTTCTAATGTGATTGATGGAAAATTTGCAGTTGGTTTGAATGCGGCATTCATGCAGACTTATATCCGAGGGGTGTCCTGCCCATTGATATGCCCGAAGAAGTGGGTGAACCATGGTGTGCTTCTCGTCGGTTATGGGTCTAGAGGATTTTCAATCCTAAGGCTCGGATACAAGCCGTATTGGATCATAAAGAACTCGTGGGGAAAGCACTGGGGAGAAAACGGCTACTATCGACTTTGCAGGGGACGCAACATTTGCGGGATAGATAGCATGGTATCAGCTGTAGCAGCTTCGTCGTCGTCGTCGAGGTAGATGTCATGTGCTAAGATATTGACAAGTTAAATGCGTCAGGTCGATCTCTTTAATCGTTGTATTTACGAATGGTTAATATTCCGACCCTTTGTACTTACATAAGTCGTTCTGTTTGTGTCATGACGATACAGTAGGACATTAGCAGCTTACACTCTCGAGTACCCTGCAGCAGTATTGTATTTAGCATCATTAACTTTTCATTGGCTACTCGACTATTAGTGCGGTTAAGCAAATAATGATTAGCAGTACCTTTTGTTTTACTTTTAAGATTTTGGTTATCACGTAGTTCGCACCGATGAAGGAGGGAGTAAATTAAATTTTGCTTATTGGGGTGCTGATTAGAATGCTATTGGTTCAATAGTTTTCTAGAGAATGCATTTTGTTAAGAAAAACCAATTTTCTCTTATTTTCTTTCAATCCAAACAAAAACGAGAGAATTATATATATATATATATATATATATATATATATATATATATATATATATAAAATCTTTTATTTTGCTCTAATCAAATCATAATTGGTTAATTCGCGAATTATTCGTGTGATTGAGAATCCGAATTAAACAAATAGTTTTCAAATTTTTTAAAAAATGCGGAGTAATTCAGAAAATATTAATCAAAAATTATTAATTACGAATTTTCAATTTTTTGAAAAAAATATTATAACAAAATAATTTTTTGGTGGCAAGTTAATAGCGATAATTATTAAACGATCGCTATAAATAATATATAATTATATTTTAGCGATAATTATTTTAAAATTTATTTTTTTATCGATTAATAATTCGATGTTAAATATGTGGGTGTTTGATATAATTTTTTAAAAAATTTATTCGATAAGTAATTTTAATTTTTAAAATTAAATTTTTAATTTTGAGGAGAAGCAACTAAATTCTATTTTTTTAAATTTGATTCTAATTTTGGATTTAAATTTTAAAATTTTATTTTAATTTTATATTCAAAAATTAAAATTAAAATTTTATATTTAAAATTTTAAATTTCAAATTTTAACTTTTAAATTTTAAATTTCAAAATTTAAAATTTAGATATTAAATTTTAAATTTCAAATTTTAAATTTTAAATTTTAAAATTTTAAATTTCAAAATTTAAAATTATAAAATTATAAAATTTAAAATTTAAAATTTAAAATTATAAATTTAATTTTCAAATTACAAAGTTATAATATCCCTGGCATCATTTGGAGAACGCAATAGCTCGCTAGGTTTCCCATCAATGGCGCTCTACGGTCGCCTCCGATCCGATCTCCCCCTCCTCCGCAGGCCCGAATCCATCGCCCTCCTCCGCTCCCTTGCCGATTTCCGCCTCGGAAACCCTAATCCCCCGATCTCTGAAGTGAATCCTATTCTTTTGCTCTAGATCACAATCGCCTTTCTCCTTTGTTGCTTCCGCGCCGTTAACGCTGTAGATCATCGACATTTTTAGGTTTTTTGGTGGGAAAGTAGCGATCGAACTGAATTCGTAGGGTTTGTGAAGTGGATAGGTTTCTATTTTTGAGAGTTGAATCCAACTCTAGTGTTGTGATTACAGTGTCCTTTGTATTTTGTTGTTTCTGAATCGAAATTGAGTGGATTCGTTCTAGTTCTTAATCTCTGCGGCAACTCCGGTGTTTTATTTTAGTAAAGCTTTTTAAATTTTTTTGGTGAGAAATTTCTTGAACAAATTTGTAGGTGTGATGATGCTCGGATTGCAATAGTGTTTCCTTTCGATGTTGCGGGATCAACAATGGTTGGATTTGATGTTAGTGAAATGAACATTTTTAGCTTTTTTTATAAATGAGAAAGTTGCTGAACTAATTAGTAGGGATGATGAAGTCCATATGTTTCTTTTACAATTACTTTTCCCTATTAACATTTCTGGATCAGCAATGATCGGATTATTGAAATACGTTTGGAATCAATCTGTTTCCTGCTCAAACTAGATTTGTTGGGCTGATGAAGTTGAGAGGTTTTGGTTTTGAGAGGGCTACGTGCAATGTCATGCTTATTATTATGATTTTTTTTTTTTTTTTTTTTTTTTTAAGAAAATATTAATCGTCTTGGATTGTTTCTTAGATATGCCTGCTGTTATCTATTGATTGATTTATTAATTTTTAATATCCATTTGTTTTGCAAGATCTGATTTCTCAGAATATTCTTCTTGCATGGTTGGAGGAACTTTTCTACCCAGACAAAGCCGACTGAAGTAAAAACTAAGGTTAGGGGAAGACTATTTATCTGGGCATATGTTATAGTTTATGATGGACAATGAAATGAAAGCTTTGGTTTTCTGTCTGAACTTAAGTACTGTCTTCTTAATTTTCGCCTGGGCTGTTTTGAAGGTAGAAATGCATCTTGTGAAACTAGAGGATTAAATTTTGACTTCCCTCCAAGAATTTCGCGCCAGATTTTTGAAATTCGAACAGAGGGAGACGGGCGAACTATTTAACACCCTCTCCTCCCAAGACCGCGAAAACCATAAACCTTCCAACGAAAGCAATGTCGTCCTCCCCCACGACTCGTCGAGCTAATCCCAAAATCTCCCTGGACTGGTCCTATCTTCCATTTCTTCCCCTGCAACTAATTGCTCGGAAGCTCCCCACCATCGCCGACTTCGTCCGCTTCCGCTGCGTCTGCTCGTCGTGGCGCTCCGCCGCAAAGCCTGCCGACCTCCCCCCTCACCTCCCGTGGCTGATGTTCCCTTCGGAATTCTCATACAACGGCAGTGACGGCAGCAACGACCGACGCCGATTCTTCAGCCTCCCCGATCGGAAAATCCACCGCCTCCCCCTCCCCCTCCCCCCCAACCACAGCTCCGACGAATCCCGCTGCTTACCCTTCATCCATGGCTGGATCCTCATCATCCGCACCTCTCCCAACCTCTTCCTCTTCAACCCCCTCACTCGGGCCCGCATCCCCCTCCCCCCTCTCACCGCCTTCCCCGGCCTCGTCTTCGGGTATGACAATAGAAGGTCCGAAAAGGAGTACGGAGTACTACACGGTCGCCGCCAAAGACGCCGCATGAGCTGCGAGCAGATGCGCGACCAGTTCATCATATCTGCCGTCATGTCGGCCAACCCCGCCGCATCGCCCTCATCCTGCTGCGTTATCATGGTTGCCCTCTACAGTACCTGGAAGCTCGCATTCTGCCGTCCGGGCGACGCCGAGTGGACGGTCGTCGACACAACATTCTGCAACAGGGTGCGCTCCATGACTTGCTGTGGCAACAAGTTCTACGCTACCGATGGCGAGATGATGGCCGTATGCGACCCCTTTGCGTCACAGGTCAAGGCTACTGTAATTGCCTCCTTCGAGCAGATCTTGGACAGACGGTACTATTCAGAGGCTTGTTCAATCCTGTGCTCAAGGTGGATCTGCGACATCAAGTTCTATCTAGTGGAGTCTGCAGGGAACGTGCTCTTAGTCAAAAGATACGGAGGCAACAAGGACGGACGCTTCATGACCGGCTGGAAGGATCACTTCGACGTGTGGCGGTGCGACGTCAATGCGGAGGAGCCCAAGTGGGATTGGGTAAGCGACATGGGCGATCGGGCGCTGTTCTTGTGCGGAAACCATAGCATGTCGGTGAAGGCGAGCGATTTCTCCGGCTGCAGGGCGAACTGCATCTATTACGACGGGCCGTTCTTCGATTTCGATAACTTCCATTCCGGTGACTATGAAGTGGCGGTGTTTGATAAGAAAGATGGTAGTAGAGAGATGATTCCGTGCTACTACGACAGTGAACTGGATTGGAAGAAGTCGGCATGGTTCTGCCCTAGCCTTTGCTGAAGTGAGTTGCTCCGTCTTGAATCAATTTTGTGCGGCCTACGAGTGATCAGTGATGGTTTTTCATAGTAACGCGTTTTTTGTATTTTTTTTTTTTTTTTTTTTTTTGAGAAAAAGGCAGCATGCTGCCGCTTCATTCAATGTAAGGTTGAATTTAGCTACAAAGGACAAGGCAACTAGGCCTCAAGGAAGAAGAAAAAAAAAAAAAAAAAAAAAAAAAAAAAAAAACCGGCTTAAGGACAGAACAGAGACCAAGACCCTGCCAAGTCTCTAGCTACTGAGCGAAGAATACCCGGGTTCCGGGAGACGGACTCAAACCTCCTCATGTTTCGCTCCTGCCAATCCACCACACTGCAGCGATCGAGATGAGGTCCTCCTTCCAGCGGTTGCTCCTACTGTTCACGCAACCGTACCAAAGCAATTCGACGGAGGTGTAGCAACCAGAGGTCACATAGCTGGGAAGTAGGCCGACCAGCAGTAGGCGCACCCCTGCACAGGAGGCAAAGAGGTGATCGGCAGATTCCCCCGTGCAGGGGCAGAAGGAGCAGTTACTACTCCCCCCCCAACCCCATTTGAGCATTCTGTCCATGGTTAGCACTCTGTGGTTGAGCACTAGCCAACAAAAAATTTTCACTTTTAATGGGATTTTGATCTTCCAGAGCTTTGAGAAACCACTTTTCTGCACGCCTGTATCCTGAAGGAAGCGGTACAAGGAGTTCACCGAGAAGGTCTCTGAGCCAGACCATCTCCATTTGAAAATATCCCTTCCAGTAGATAGCCGAACCCCTGCTAGTGTATCTGAAAAACTTTGAAGCAACTTTCTGTCCTGCCCCGAGATTGGGACGAATCGTGCCAAGGTCCTATTCCTCCGCCATCCAGTGCTGCCAACGCGTTTTTTGTATTGGCTCATTGTTTTTGTTGCTTTAGGGCTTCGAGAATGGGAACTGCTGGGAGGATTGGATGTTGTGCCCCGATGGTGATCTTCATTTCTGTGCCTTTTTTTCTTTTTCTTTTTTTTTTTGTTATATTTTATGGTCTACTTATGTTTAGTTTTTGAGTTGGTAGCTGCAGTTGTTGTTGTGATGAACTAAAATATTTAATGTTTAATTTAGTTTGTCCATAGATCCTTCTTTTTTTTTTGTTCTTTTTTTTTTTTTTTTAATCCACCATTTAGAAACACTGCAGAAATTACAAAAAGAATTGTGTTAGCTAGTGACTCTCATTCAGTACCAGGCCGGCCAATTTTAGCATTTGAGAATATGAGTTAGACAAATTGGTGTCGAAATTACCAGCAAAGCTCTCTGACTTTCAAATATGAAACCTTAAATGCTCCATTTAGTAGATAGCCGACAATTTTCCACAAAATAAACACTAGACTCCACAAAATAAACACTAGACTCCTGGACTAACGAAAATAAAAAATAAAAAAATCTCTCTTGGAGAGTTATGACCCAAGTAACAGCCCAAGCCCAGCTTAATCAACTAGTTTGATGTAAAATTGCATCTTAGTACAAGTATGATAAGTTTCAACATTTGCAGGAAAAGCAAGAGCCACTGGTAATCTAGTGGTAACCTATTTGTAAGCAACTTTTGTAGTCGCGATTTGAAGTGTGCTCGTGTGTTCTTGTATAGGGTGTGTGCTTAAGGGGTGTAATCTGTTTAGTTTTGTTCGTTTTAGAGCATTACAAGCTAGGCATTGCATTTGACAACTGCGCTATGATGTTTATGCTCATTTATTAGCTTGTCTGGTCATACTGTTGCTTGCTGTAATAGTTATTTCTAGTGTTTGTATTGTTCTTTGAAGGATTAAAATGAATCTTTTAAATAATACACTGCTACAGATATATTTATACGATAGGTTAGTCCTGACTATTAGTATATGTATTTATCTATTCATTCTCCAAGGTCAATTTGATCTTGAACTACTGGGTGTAAAATTCGCCTGACAACGTAAACTGTCTATTACTAAGAAACTGTTGGTTATCTTAGATGCATTTCTTGCGTACAAAATATTGGCTATAGCCGAAGTGCAACAAGAACTGTTGGAGTCTTGAAAACCTGGAGGTTTACAATTTAACCTCGACTTCAAGGTTGTCGAGGTGGATTGTGATCCTTAGGTGAGGTTGTAAATAGTACATAGTGGGCATATGCACAAAGCGATCAGGTAGTTTCACAGTGTAGCGTTTGCGCATGTAATAACTTGCATGATGTTTACACGTCCTTCTTTTATGATCAATACGATAGTGCGTATTCTTTTTGTATTTCGGTAATAAATAAACTTCTAATTTCTGATTTCATTTTGTTCCTATTTTGTAAAGCTGTGTTAGCGGTGGGCTGAGATATGTTGAGCGCATTGCTAAGAGATTTGTTGATTCGACGATGGCACACAGAGGAGAGGTGAAAGTGATCGTAACAAGTGTGATTGTAATTTTATCTTCATAATCAGTTTTATTTGCCTACGTGGTGGTTGATTGATGCTCCAAAGAAAATAATATGCCAACAATTGCTACTATTATGACTCCAAAGCTAGTAACATCTATTGCCCAGTAACAACGCAGTTTTGAATAAATGAAGAATAATAAAGCATGTAGATGCATGTAGATTTTCAATTCAAGCTTTTTGACGACTGCATCCAAGTTTGAGAGAGGATGATTGTTTTTTAGTTGATTTTTTCATAAAAAGAGGAACAAAATTGCATCTGTTGTAGAAGTAGTATGTGTAACATCTGTAAACCTGGTTTCTTGTGAAAACCGAAATCACTTGTTCTGAATAACTAATTGATTTTATTTAATTTTGTTATTTGTTTCATTCAGATTGAACTTTGATCTTAATACGGCTTTACATTCTAACAATCCTTTGTTTAAGTCATACTTTAACTATCTACCTTGGGCAATATGTGAATATCTCAGAGTAATTCGTTGAGAATCTAAAAATTTTATCGCAAGTTTTATATTACGCCTTTAGAATGCTGAGGTTAATTGATTTAAATTTTTTGAGGACTTCTGATTCATCTTCTAGCCTGTTCCCTTGGAACTGAATCAGTTTATTCTAAATTTTTTTTATCTAAGAAAGAACAAATACTTTTCAGGAACAAAAACACCCTATTACTTTCGTATCATTGTGAAGAGATTGCTTCTTTCAGACAAATTAAAGTTTCAGAGGTGAACAGTGTGGATATCTAAGGCTGAGGTGAATGATTGACATTAAGAGAGAAGGAATTAGTGGACGAGATTAGTGGTAGGATTTGCAAATGATGCTACAGAAGTCACAGGAATATTTTGTGTGCCTCCTAGCATAGCATATTGGTGGCTGCTTAAAGGGTTTCTTATTTTAAATTGTTGCCGCTCTCTTCTTACAAATTTAGTCTTCCTCTTGCAGGTTCTGCGTTTGCAAGAATCCTACCACTAATCTAAGGAGCCTACTACCGTCCACACAGACCGTCAAGTTTGATTGTTAGAATCTTAGCCGACTGTAAATTTCCATAGAATCAATCAGGTAATATACTTGAGCGACACCTCCCAAAGTTGGTCTTGGAATCGCATTTTGAAAAAAATGGATGAATTGGTTAAACAAGGAACAAATGCTTGTTCAGTTATCTATCCCTTTGGTTTCTGTTTGTAAATTGATGGATAATGAACTTTGTAATTTTTTGTTGCTGAAGCACTGAATCATATCTAATGGGGATTTTCAATTCTTGTAGAGAGCAAGGTATGGAAGGTTTATAGTAACTTTGTTGAGGGCTAAGCACTAATGGAGCAGAGCTGCAGGCTGAAGTTGTAGAACATTGTCTCCAAGTCTGGGCTAGAACATTGGGGAAGGTTCATTTTACATATCGCAGTTAAGTATAAGTCTCAATGATCGTCTTTCCTTTCGAGAATTTCAGTTTTGAATTTCATAATTTACTAGACTGAATCAAACGAGGAGCAGCAGAATAAAAAATTATATAAATTAAATCAAATTAGTTTATTTGATTTGGTTCCATCTGACTTTCCTTTGGAGAACAAACAATGAACATTCCTGAACTATATAAAATTATTAAAATAAAATAAAAAAGAATATTCTTGCATGCGGGATGTCTAAGTAGTGACAAAAAGATCTGCCACAAGCCTGCATCCATTGAATCGGTGCTCACATATGATGGGTCCTGGGGAGCACGTAGAAACGTGAACAATTAGGATTGTAAAGCCCAAATAAATAAATAAATAAATAAATTATTAAATACTTATTATTATTATTATTATTTTTTTTGTCGGTAACTTAGTTGCAACAGAGATGCATGAATATATAATCGTCTTGTCCTACCGACTCTCCTTACTGCAAATGACTACAAAATAAATAATTAGTATTTGAAATTTGAAATTTTAATTTTTTAGTTAAATTTATTTTTTAATTTTGTATTTATGCCATTGTTAACTAATGTGCCACGTAAACTGATCTGATGCCCAAGAAGACACAAAGTTTATTGGGATTAGGAATGTCAACGGTCGCATTCAGAGCGGATTTTTAAAAATTTGAATCCGAATCTGAACCGATTATTAAATCCGAATCCGAATTTGACGGATTTTAAAAATTTATATTCAAATTCGAATCCGATCAAAATTTTAAAATTCGAGCCCGAATTCGAATCCAAAAATTTAAACTCGAAACAATTATTATTATTATTACAATATTTTAAAATATATTATATTAAATTTAAAATTTTAAAATATAAATTTAAATATAATATTAAATATTTATATACATAAATATTATATAACGTAAAATTAATTCGGGTTCGGATCGGATCGGATCGAGTACAATCAAAATTTATATTCAAATTCAAAGCAGTAGAATTTTTAATTTTTATATTAATATTTGAATTCGAATGAATATCCGTACTCATTTGACGTTCCTAATTGCGATCGTAAAAGGTACGTTAATAAATAGGGTTAAAAATCAATAGCTACGTTGTTATATACGGATAAATTTATAGCACAATAAATAAAGTTGCAATAATATACATAGAGCGAAATTAGACGTATATCTTATATTTTACTAATAAAAAAAATTCTTAATTTATATATCTTATATAATATATATATATATTGTAAGTTAGCCTTTAAAAAAACTAGTATTTGCTTTAAATGAAGGTTTTATTATGCAAGTTGTTACTGCCGCATTCAATATTCGGAAGGTACTCCGCAGTACCTCCGGTATGTACAAATATCAAATTGTCACAGCATTTATTTAATATACCACTAAAACGAAGATATGATTAGAGTGAATATGGTCGAATAAGCAACATAGGATATTTGAAATATATATATATATATATATATATATATATATATATATTTGAGTGCGGATAAATATAAAAAATACTGAATATTTTTTTCGATTAAGATGGAATAAATTTTTAGATTAGAAAATATATTGAGTTCGTATTCTGAATATTATTGAAATAATAATGCATGTATATCTACTATATGCACATATGAATATGAAATAGAATTAATACCAATAATATAACTTAAATTTTACATTAGTGTTTAAATTTTTATACATCTATATTTTATTGAAAAATATCTAAATTTTAACAAGTATATATAAATATAATTTTAATATAAAACTGATAAAAAAGATAAATAAATAATACAATAAACCATCTTATTATCGCATAATATATATTAATAATAATTAATGTCTCCATTATATATCTTCCCACAAGAAGCAACCAAATCTCAATTTAAATTTTGAATCAAAATTTATAATTATAATTTATTAAATTTCTAAATATAAATTAAAATATGTATTAATTAAATTTAAAAAATAATTCGAGATGAGGAAAATCGAATCCTACCCTTCTTACACGTGAAAAAATTAATTCTTTTTTTTTTTTGTTTTTTCTACATTATACGAAGTAATAAGAGAGAGAGAGAGAGAGAGAGAGAGAGAGAGAGAGAGAGAGAGAGAGAGAGAGAGAGAGGGGAATGAAATTGTTTAGCTGAGCTTATCCAACCACCAAAATAAGTCATCGGCGCCCCCAAAGCTCCAGTGGGCTGCACTTAATAATGAAGTATATATCTTGCACGGTCCTCACGCCGTCTTTTTCACGATAGATAAATTTTTGATAAAATTATTTTTTATAATTATTTTGATAAATTGGACAAGTATGTGAATATCTTTTAAATTGAATGTAATATTTTTACATTGTATTTATTGATATATATTTTAATTATAATATATATTATATTATTATTTATTTATTAGTGATTAAAATACTGATCGTTTTTATTAATCGTTTTTATTATATGCTTATTCAAAATGTTAATTTTTAATCTTTTTGTCATATTATTTTATAATAATCTAATTATTAGCGAAAATTATATTTTTAATTAATTTTATAAATTTTTACATAATTAAGCTTAATAGCAACAAGTATCTTGATTGTTAAATTTACAAACTTTTAATTATACCATATAATTATATGGGTAAATATTAATTTTGGTCACTTAATTATACTATATAATTATAATTAAATCATTCCACCACTAATAAAATAATAATATATATATTATATTTATAGCTTAGATCTAGATTATAATACTATCAAGTTTTTCACCGTTAGATAAATTCTGCTATGTCTGTCTCGGCACATTCGGTGACGAGGCAGCAAGCAGCTGCCCGCGCCCACGATGTCCCGGCATTGCATACGCTTTGGCCGGCAGCCATGCCGTCACCAACTTAAAGCCCTCATCTGAACACGAAGAAGGCGAAGCCGCTGAGCTCTCGTTCCTTTCGGCGAATTCGAAAGCCGAGATCGTCCGCATGCTGCGCACTTATCTCGGCGAGTTCCGTCGTGCAGCCGCCGATTGCAGTCGGTAGGGATGCTCAAATAATTATTCTATATATTTTTTAAGATTTAAGTTTTTTAAATAAATTTAGTAATAACAAAAAAAAATAAGACTAATGAAAAAAATATGGTTCCTTGAATAATGAAGTTACAAGATTACATTAAAAATGTTGTTGTATAGGACTAGCATTAATTAATTTGTTAGTAATTCGATCCGGCCATATGCAAAATGCTAATTCTGAACCAAAAAGGGATTATAATCCTCTTAATCCAGAAATAATTGTTAGTATTTACAATTATTCTTTGGTGCATTATAAATTTCAAGTAGTTGTTGATGGCAAGATTTTTTAATTTGGTTCTGTTTTGCTTATTTTATTAAATTAAATTTAAATTATAGCAAATTTTATTAAGATTATTTTTAATTTTAATAAATTTGTATTTTTAATTATATGGCTGATGAAAAGATATATGAGTGTATTTTTAAAACTAAAATCTTATAAAAGATATATATTTTGTATATCAAAAATTTCCGCTCTATTTATGTCCACAATACTTGTGTAGTTATTTTCTTTCTCTCTTTAATTCTCTTTTAATATTTTTTTGTACTCAAGGAACAATTTTTGTTCACTGTTGTACTAATAAACAATGTGAAAAACATTATTGCGAGCTACCTAAAAAACAAATAACATGATCAGCAAATAGTTACGAAAGCGTGCCATACTCAAATTGGGTACATAAAATGCAATTAAAGTTATCTTTTAATAAATATTTGAAATTGTATTAATCAAAGCAACAAATCCTGTCACAGTTTTAATCCCAAGCTTTATTAGGTGGGGGAATACATTGAAAAGGACAAACTAGCAGCTTTACTTAAATTTAAAAAGGAATCATTTTTCATCACGCCGCCACCATAAAATAATAATAAAATAATAATAAAAATTTAAATTTGAGGTAAAAAACAATCAAAATTTGAGTTATAGCCCATGAATCTTGGCTCTAAGGACGGATTATGATACGCAAGAAATTCAATCCAACTCAATCAACCGTTAAAGTCCTAGCAATCACAAAAAATTGAAGCGATCGTTAAGACGCAAATAAAGAAGGAGAGATTGAGATGAGTATGAACAGGACTAGGAGCTTGTGGGGGTGGGTTTACAAAGCTCTATCTAGAGGTTGCAGGAGCATGCATCAATAAAATCACTGTGACAAGTTTGCAGAGTTTGCTTCCTGCAGCTATATATAATGTCTTCATTAATTTACAAACTTTTTCTTCACCTTTTTGTATGAATACCTACAATCAAAAAAGTCATTGACCAAAACAAATTTGAAATTCAAATGATAGATTTTCTATTAATTTGATACTGTTAAAAGAATCATGAGCTACACGAATTCTAATATGCATGGCAAAAAAGTAAACAACTTGAGAAAAATCGATGTCGGGCTCCTGCTTGTTGCTCTTTAATACAACTAGTCTAAGTTTGCGGCAATAGATTGACCTGTCTTATTTTTGTTTAATATTTAATTTTATATGCTTAATTTATATTACCTTTTGTACTTCTTAAAATTTCTCAATTTTTTTTTTGTCGATCGCTTCGATATTTGCGCACATGGCTTTTGGCCACTTTTTTTTTTTTTTGTTGTTGCTGTTATTGTTGGCTCATTGGCTGCTTTATCAAACTCAAGAGAATTGCAATTTAAAAATATAATATAATATAGTGAGTTAAATCAATATTATTATCATTCTTAACTTTTTTATATTTTATGGGCATTGTAATATTTGGTAATTTTTTTAAAAAAATATTTTGCTAAATAATAGAAAATTATAGGTTATCATGAGATAGATTTTTTTTATGTCTGATGAGAATCACTACTAGTTTGTTAATGAATATATTTGTTCTTAGTAATTTATTCTATTTTTAAGTTGCATGATAAATTAGCAATATTTTAAATATAAAATATATAATATTTTTAAAAAATTAATAATTTTGAACTAAATGGCTTCTAAGAATATTTATGTATATATAAATTTGATGAGACCGATCATTTCTGATGCAAGTATGTATTAAAGAACTTGATAATTGATATTTAAGGTATCAAATTTTTAATCTAATTATTTTATAATTTTTAGTAAAAATAGGCGATGGAGATGAATAATATATATATATATATATATATATATATATATATATATATATTAAAAAAAGAAAATTAGTTATGAAGGTATACATTAAATTTATTTTTAAAAAAACATATGATTTATAAGTTATAACAAAAAAAAAAAAAAAGCATGTTGAGAGAGAGAGAGAGAGAGAAATTGGATGTGATTGTTCAGCCATATCAATCACCAAAACTAATCGGGAGCACCACCAACGCCCCCAAGGGGGGATGCACTCAATAATTACCTTACATATCGGGGTCCACTCTCTTCGAGCAGCGGCCCCTCTTCCTTTGCCCACATGCAAACCTCCCCACCCATCCCCCCGCGCCTCTCATTTACAGCTCAAATTAAGAAGCGTATTCAATTAACCTTCTCTTCTATAGTTCACTCGTACCAAACTCACCCTACCTAGCTAATTCCAAAACCAAAACAGATCAATAATACATATATAAACACTATCTATCTATCTATCTATATATATGTTGCTTAATTTCCTCTCATTTCAATCCGATTATATATGTCGAATAATAGTATATATATATGTGTGTGTGTGTGTATGTTCCATGATAATGCGTACGTTCAGTAATTAGTCGCGCGCACACTGATATATATATATATAACATGAGCGGCGACAGCAGTTGTTGTATGGGAAATTAAGGAGTTGTCCGAAAAGTGGGAGACGCGCGGTGCAGGTAGCGGATGGGCAGAGGCGTGAGTGGGGTGGTCGATCAGGGTCCGGAGGCCGAGGCCGAGCACCGGAGGCTCCCGTCGTCACGGTACAAAGGGGTGGTCCCCCAGCCGAACGGGCGGTGGGGCGCCCAGATCTACGATCGGCACCGCCGCGTCTGGCTCGGCACATTCGGGGACCAGGCGGCAGCCGCCCGCGCCTACGATGTCGCCGCATTACGCTTCCGCGGCGGCGACGCCGTGACCAACTTAAAACCCTTATTATCCGAACAGGAAGAAGCCCAAGTCGCTGAGCTCTCCTTCCTTGAAGCGCATTCGAAAGCCGAGATCGTCGACATGCTGCGCAAGCACACTTACCTGGACGAGCTCCGACAAAGCAGGCGCAGGCGCGGGCTCGGCTGCAGCGCGGAGGCGATGATGATGGCGCGTTCGAATAATAATAATTTGCTAGGGTTAGTGCGAGAGTTTTTGTTCGACAAAGCGGTGACGCCCAGCGACGTCGGGAGGCTGAACCGGCTGGTCATCCCGAAGCACCACGCGGAGAAGCACTTCCCTCTGAAGAGCGAAGACGGCGCCGGAAAGGGGGTGCTTCTAAATTTCGAGGACGGGGACGGGAAGGTGTGGCGGTTCCGGTACTCCTTCTGGAAGAGTAGCGAAAGCTACGTGCTGACCAAAGGATGGAGTCGCTTCGTCAAGGAGAAGGGTTTAAAACCCAGGGACGTCGTCGCCTTCTGGAGGTCGTCCTGCGAGCCGGAGCAGCAGCTCTACATCGACGTCAAACTCCACGTTGCCATGCCCGAAGCCCCGCGCGGTTGCGTCCTGCAGCCCCAAATGGTTAGGCTCTTTGGGGTCAACATTTTCAACAATACTCAACTTGGCCAGGACGAAGGTCTCCTGCACAGAGCTGCAGCCATATCGGCGACGACAGCGCCAACGGCCGCAACGGATATAAAATAAAAAAAAATAAACAAATAGAGCTGTTTCCGCGCGCGGTAGCTTAATTTTCTGTAAGAATTAGCGTATTAGAGCTCGATCTGATATATATATATATATATATGTGTTTGCCCTTTTAATTTACTATTGTTAATATTCCTACGTACGTATATCAATTTTTTTTTTCTTTTTCTTTTGAATAGATGTTGTACATTTTGTTGATGAAGAAGGAGAAAGCTATATATGGATCTTAATTAATTATAATGGTTTTGATTTTTTGGCTCTTTTGATATGCAGTTTACGTACGGTACATGTTTTACGTTTAATTTTGGCGTTTATAAACACTGCGCGGGTACATGTAATGATGTAATTATTACATGCAAGTGGGGGCTCGTTGGAAGGGGCCGGGAAAGCAACTTGCGAAGGATGTAATATTGCATGTGTGTTGCTGTAGCTTCTTTAACCCGTCGTACGTGGTTGGTGATCATGATCAATAGTTGATGCTTATTGATGCCTCAACCGCTTCTATACCATTCTTCTGGTGGTGGGTTTTAGCCCTGCATGTGTTGCATGCATCCTCCAGTATTATTTATAATGTCGATATTTACATGCATGAGCCCAGAATATTATATATGTTAATTAAATATTTAGTTTTCTCTAAGTTTAGACCAATCTTTTTAAATCTTTTTTTGCGTTAGCTTAGCTTTTTCATGAAAAAAATTTATGGATAATTTATGGATTTGGATGTGCTTGAATGTTGGGTTCTTGCTAACTATTAATTTAAAAAATTTTAGTTGTTAAAAAATTTCAATCAATTCACTCAAAACAATCAATTCATATAAAATGTAAATCTCAATTCATTTAAAGTATACAAATATAGTATCGACAGATTTTGATTATGACTTGATTCAACCGGCTTCTCACTACTTTAAACATGATTCGGTCCAATCCAACTTTCCACCGGTTCGAACGTAGCTCGATCTAATCTAACCTTTCACTATAGAGCATGCAGAATACTAATCTCTTTAAACCAACACTAAAAGAGTTACTGAGGTTAAAAGATAGAAACTTTAATATTCAATAGATACTCCAAACTAAAATCTCTCAAGATAAGATTTTCTTATTTTGATAGATCGAAAAAGTAAACCTAAATTAAATTTTAAAAAATTAATAATACTAATAATCTCCCCTTTTTTTCATGCTAAATTATGTAAAATAATCGTAATTTTTTAAAAGAGAATGATACTTTTTAATTATACCTATATTCAACACATCCAAGAATCATTGTTGCCCCTATTACTTTATAAGCTATGATTTTAACCCTCAATTCAACTACGGTATGTTTTTGGTGGGACATATTTGCTCTCGAAATGGCAGGACAGTTGACGGATCAAAGATGACACATGAACACAAAGCGCGGATTTTATGCTGATCCATCTCAAGCAGCGTAAGTGGCAATTGTGCAATGAGTAGGGGAAGCCACAGATCATGAGTTCGCATCCTCATCACTTGGATTACATTTTATGTATTTATAATGATGAATTATAACTATTTAGATTGATGGGGCGGGTTCAATGTGAAAATTTGGGATGGGTTTGGAGCAGGTACCAATTTGGAGTTTTGAGGCAGGATAAATCTTAAAGGTGTGAGATTCAGGTTGGTCCATACTCGGCCACATTCTAGGTGGGCTAATGGGTTACCCACCTACCATTGGACCCGTCTATACTCCTATGTTTACGACCCTATATATAGGCAACAGAAATACGAATATGTTGGTCCAATAAAGATTGGACAAAAAATATATGAAGTTAATGCCTCATTATTTTCAGGTGAAAAGGAACGATAATATCATTGTAATGTGGGTTAATTTCGTACAGTTCTTGTAAACATATCAATTGTATATTTATTTTTATAAAATTTAATTTTTTATATTTATATTTTTAAAAGTTTTGAGTTGTTTATATATATATTCTTTTGATTTATTACTCTTAGTTTACCGTTTATTTTTTAACAGAATATATATGAAATATCAGTTTTATCCTCTTAAACATATTCCTTCAAAAATCCAACAGCTAAAATAATATAAAAATATCTAAAAGAATAAAAAGATAAATTTATCTCCATCCGTCACTTCGAAGTGACGAGTAAAATTCATCTCACCGTAGGATGGATGGGGTGTACATCGTACACCCCAAATGAGATGTACAAAAAGTATTTTTCTTTACCCAATATAACATAAAATAAAATATTATTTATTGTACTTTTTTTTTTTTTTTTTTTTTTTTTTTACCGTGTGTAAATACTCTCTAATTCTCGCAATTCCAATCAAAACCTAGTCTATTCACTAGGGAAAAATGTATAATTAGGAAACAAATTAAAGCTAAAGTGGTATAGCCACCACCTGAATATTACTTCTTCTTGAGAAAGGAAAAATAAATTTAGCTAATTAAAGAAAAACAAACAAATTTTGAATTGAATAGATGAATTCTAATTTTTATGATGAGATATTCTAGAGCCTGCTGGAATCTTATGTTGTAAGGCATTTTGTAACTAGTTTGCTGAAAGCTGGTAACATCTGACAGAAAGGTATTGAAATGAAATAGTAATGAAAAGCAAGGTCTTATAATCCAAACTTTGAAAGTCTAGATACTCACTTCAAATTACACTAGATTAAAAATTATTCCTGAAAGGGAAGGAACAGAAAATCAAGAACATCTTACAGAAGCCCTAAACATAGTAAGACATAAAAACAAAGTACCAGAAGTAGCAGACTGTATTTTTGAATTTAAATCTGAGAATAAGTCAGACAAGGAATCATCTCTGCCAACTCAATCTATTGTGAAATTGTAAATTGGAAAGAGGAAAAGCACCATTCTGGGATTAGATCCAAGATAACATATGAAAACTTGAAACATTTTGTAACAGAATAGAGATGTTTATAAACGAGACAGAACGACTTCAGGTGAAAACCAAACAGCCAGCTTCCAACTGAGCTTAAAAGCTTTGAGCAGACTATACGAGAACAAAGACATTTATAAACGATAAAAGTTGACTTCAAGTTACAAAAAAGAAATCTCAGGCAAATTGAGAGCTGGAAAATCTTTAAGTAGATTCTTTTGCGTATACAGCCATCATCTGCCAAAAATTCAGGACTTCAATCTTTTTTAGTAAAAATCAAAGCAATCACAATAACAGATAGTGCATCCCCGCAAGGGGAGATTATAAGCAAGTGATAGACAATAGTGCAAGTCAATCAACCAATATTAGCGGTTTATGAATATTGCGTTGATTTTCAAACGTCATGAGTTTTGCAGGGGGCGTCGGTGCAGCGACAAACAGGTCTGCCAGAAGCCTGCCATCCATTGAATCCGCGTTCCAAAATCATGACGTTTTTTATGCCAGCATCTTCTTTTGTTTCTGACAAATAATCCAAAAACAATCGTGCACAAGATGGTCCCCGCACCTTCAAAAAAACGAGATCGAGTCAGTAAAGACCAAAAAAACAGAAAAAAGAAGAAGCAAACAAACAAGTTGGGCGACAGATTTAAGATAATTCAAAGATAATGAGAGATTATAATAGATAGTCTCTCCTAAGCATGGATAACTTTACTAGTTTTTGTTAAGCGTGGTATCTTTTTGTCATGCACATCATTGGTCAAATACTCATCATAACTGTCCTTCTTTGAAGTTGAATGAGGATCAATTAAAGGATCATCACCGCCCAAGCCTTTTCCTGATAATATTGGTTGGACAAGCTAGAAGCAAATCGAAAAGCTATCATGAAAATTTAACAGAATATTACAATCGATTGCTTAATTGGTGGCTCCTTATTCTAAAGTTTAGAGCTTTATTCTGGGGTTTAAAGATAAATGGAGCAAAAATCGGATGGAAAATCTTATATTAGCAAATTGTTTATTCTACTCATTACCTAAGTCGGCAGCTTGTAAAATGAAAGGAATTAGTAAGATGTAGGTTTCGATGCAAAAGTTTTGCAGAACAAGCCTTCGACGTAAAGAGATCAGCCAATAAGCGACCATTTCTCTCTTCTCTCCACAGTAACATAAACAGCTCTTGCGAAAGTTGATGTTCAAACGACAAAACCGCTCAAAAATCAACAAAGATTACCGGAAACATACCTTCTAAGTTTTTTCATCAAATTTGCTTTTGAAATAAAACTCTGATTTTCGCACTGATAATGGTTATTTTCATATTTAAGAGATTAACCTGGTTATGACAATAAATATTCTATCAACTCATATTGAATGTGAAACAATAGTGTGACGCCCAACTTCCCGGGGAGTCACCCATTCTAGATCTACTCTAGTCCTAGCATGCTTAACCCTCTTAACCTCTTGGGCCTAACCACCACTCAAAATGTTATAGCCGGATTAAAAGGTTTAGTCCTATTTATATCTTATATAGACGACTAAACCAAATTTTGGGAGTGTTACATTCCTCCCCGCTTTAAGCTCTGACGTCATTGTCAGACTCAGGCACATTCACAAGTACCAGGCGATGTTAGCCGGGAAACCATACTCGCCCGCTGTATAATTTCTGGTTCAGCCGAGACTCATCTCACATTTCCGGCTGGTGATTGTCTCCGATACCAACTGTGACTCCCCACTTCCCGGAGGGTCACCCATCCTAGATCTCCTCTGGTCCTAACACGCTTAATCCTCTTAATCTTTTAGACTCACCCATCACCCAAAATACTATACAGGAATGTCCATTTTGAACCTAACAGATGGTGAAATATGTCAATAACCCCGAAATCTTCTCAGAAAACAAAAATAAATCGTCAATGTTTGCGCAGGTACTCGCAATGTTGTAGTCTAGCCAATAGCCCTTTATGTAGAACCCTCTCTCGTGGTCGCGGTAGCTTCTACCAAGTGACACCTACTAAATAATTCTCACACGGATCACTAGATAACATCTAATTCATTATAGTGCAAATTAAGAGCATAAACAACATATAATCCAGAGGAAAACTCTGAGTACCAATTCAGAAGAAGCCTAGGAACAAAGGGGCCGGAGGAATCGGAAACGAACCTTGCTGAGGGCGCAGTGGAAGACGAGAGTGTCCTTGCCCCGCACGGATCGGAGGAGATCGGGGAGCCTCTCGGAGAAGGTGTCGCTGGGGAAGTGGAGCGACCCCGCTATGTGCGCGTCGTAGCTCCTCTCCTCATCCCTTTGTTGGTGCAGCACATCTCACACGAGCAAATCAACAAACACATGGCGGACAAAAAATTGACCTGAAGAAGCCATCGCAATTAAACATATATATGTACCTGACATCGATGATGGCGATCTTGGGGTTACGGGTGATGGAGATGAGCTGCGAGGGCGTGATGTAGGAGAGGCTCCTCGCCATGCTTCTTCGCTATTATCCCCCTCGCGTCTCCCCCACGCTACCTATACGAAGTCCCTTTTTCACCGACCCCTCTCTCTCTCTCTCTCTTCCTTACTCTCCAATCTCGTGAATCATCCACTAAAGACGAGATGAATAAAAATAAATAAATAAATAAATATATATATATATATATATATATGAGCAATGCTACCTGTACACCCCGAAGGGGTGTACATCATACACCTCCACCATTTTAATGGTGACGATACTTTTTACGGGTCACATCGAGTGACCCATCATCACACCCCCACCCTTAGATGGGTGGGGTGTATGATGTACACCCCGAAAGGGGTGTACACATAGCATTTTCCTATATATATATATATATATAGAGAGAGGAGAGAGAGAGAGAGAGAGAGAGAGAGAGAGAGAGGGTTAAGGAGAGATTTTTGATCCATGATTTGGACTGGCCTTTGAATTACATTCGGATGGGTCGGGCCGGACCGAAACCAGCCCAGTTCAGAACATTGATTACACTTAATAAGAGCTTTCTTCAATTATTGTTTTATTTTTTTTCTCAACAACGCAAATAAGACACCAACACCATCGCACCACACCTTCACCATCATCATACAAATATAATCTTTTTGAAAAAAAAAAAAAACACGAACGCCACAACTACCACCAACACACAGCAGAAGGGCAGCTATTACTCGATCACCATAGAGTAAATAATAGAAAAAGTTGATCATCTCAAGAATTTTAACACTTGAGATGAAGTGAAACCGATCGAGCTCCAGATCACACCTTTTTTCTTTTAAATTTTTTTTTATTTCTATTTTGTTTCCTGGCATGCATGCCCTGCTTGACCTGATCCATACGCAGCAACTTAGCACTCAGGAGTCAGGGACCGGTCCCTCTTGTAATCCTGGCAGTAGTAGTAGACCATGTAACTATTCTGGGCCCACTGCATTGCTGTGAACTGCTGAGGGCTGAGCCCGGAGCCGGACGGCGAGGCCGGGACCGGGCGGCAGCCTACGGAGGCGAATGCAGTGCACCCGCCGATCATGAATTGGGTGAACTGCGCGACGAACGGCTGGTACCGGTAGTCGGCTCGGTACCGGCCGTCGTCGGTGGCCCACGACGACGCGTCCCAGATGGACCCGTAGACCCACATGGGCCGGTCCGGGAACGTGGCCTCAATCTTCCTTTCGTACCTTCTGATTGGAACATCATCCACAAAGAATCTGCATTGATGGATAAAAGGTTGCAGTATTGACTCAAATTGGTTTCTTCTGTCCCCAGGAAAAAAAAATTAAAAACGAACAACAAAGCTTTGAATTTGCGATCAATTTCGATTGGATTCTCGCAAATTTTGTTATTTTCTATAAAATAGTGTTTATTTTTTTATTAACTATTTGTGTGTCTTTCCCATAATATCGAATATGCATATATAAAAACTTCTAATCAACTCCTCTCAAAAAAAAAAAAACTTCTAATCAACCACTTGAGTTCAAATTTTCTTGATTTTTGATTAATTAACAGTTATATATTAATGATCAAATATCTCAAATACTTCTATAAATATATAATTTTTGTTTTACTGAAGAAAATTAAGTTCATATAGGTTTTTTTAATATTATTTTCTAAAGTTTAGCTGATTAGTGTGTTGGATTTTACATATGGATTTGGTGATTTTAAACTTGTGTTTTGATTTTTGAACTTTTCTGAGCGGCCTAATATTCATAGGTTTTGTCTAGGAGTCCAAACCCATTTCTCTCTATATGTGAATTTTAGTCCCACATTGAAAACTCATCACATGTAGAGTGAGTTTATTTACTTATTCACTTGTGCATGTATTGATTAGGAGAAAGTGAGAGCAAGGCTTCTCCTTAACACACACGCTCGCACGGCATGAACTGAGTCGGGGCGGGCGGTGCGTGTGCGATCTTGACCCGGTTATATTTTATTTTGATTTTTCGTCTTTTTTGAAAACTTACTTCTTGAGCTACCCAAGAACCTTCTTTGGAAAGGGATTTGTGGGCTACCTGAGATGACTAGCTCTATATTTTTTGGAAACTTGCTTCTTGGGCTACTCAAGAGCCTTCTTTGGGAAGGAATTTGAGGGCTATCCGAGATGGCTAGCTGTTGGACCTTGTCCCCTGTGAGCTCTCTCTCCCGTTGGCCTCTATATATACATGAAGCAAGGGAGCTTGGAAAGTCACATTTTAGCTACAGCATACTCTTCTTTATTTTACAATGCTACCGTACGCTGAGATTTACATTTTGTTATTCCTCATTTTCCTTCTCGTTTTACTTTTATTGGATCTCTGGAAGCTGTTGGATTCGCTACGCACTATTTCGGACTCGTAACGACGAGATGGACCGTGCATCATTCCGAACTCGTGCCGACAGGGTGGACCGTGGTCGTTGTATCACTAGGGGTGATTGTCATAGCCTCACACGTGGAGGGACAATCTCGTTTTTAGGACAGTGTTAACGCATGTCTCGACATTCACAAATTTCATCTTATTTTTATAATTTTATTATTACTAACAATACAATAGGAATTTGCACGATAAAGTTTCAGTTTAAATTTATTTGAATAATATTTGACTAAAAAAATTAATTTGAAAAGATATAATTTTTTCTACAAAGTGTAATTAGGCTTAGGTGGAGTAGGATGTGACATTTATATATATTTCTGCCAAAATAAAAATCTTGGCCTTTGAGTGTAAAAATTAGTCATATTTCAAAGTTTGAAATTGCACCGACACGGGTCCTACCTGGGGCTATAAACGGGCGCAAAATTTAGAAAATTTTCAAAGGGATCGGATCAATTGCTTGACCCAAATGGGATAATTTAGCCCGTGAGTTGGACCATTTTGCACACCTGATCCCACCACTCAGGATGTACCATCATAAACTAATTTAGTATAAGATACCGTTGAAGTTAAATTTTATTATATTTTTTAGCCCCACAAAATTACTGGAATATCTTTCGTATAATTTTCTGATCGAATTAATGCGTGATAATTTGGTTGTTTGGTAGTTACACGCATCTAAATTAACAAGTGCAAATTTTAAAATTAATTAGCGCGTAGATAAAGAAGGATCGATGCACCGAATAATTATATATTAATTTACATACATAATTTTTAATTATATATTATTTTGTAGAGCTGTATATCTTAGCAGATTACTGTGGAGATTACTTCAAATTCATCCATTTTTTTTGTTTACACGAGAATAAGGTAGAGAAATTTTGTTTTCTTGTCACAGTTAATTTACATAAAATGTGTAACGTTTAATTAAATTAAATATTTTCGTAATGTCGGTGTCTGAATTGTGTATTCTCTATCTTCGAGTCGAAAAAGTCGCACCCATGTCATGCATGCTTAATAATTAACGCTCCTGGGCCATGGCTTTTACAGTTGATATATATATAGTGGGGGCTACTTAAAAGTTAAGCTTGCCCCCACAAATGACTTATATTTCTTCTAATGTCCTGCAGTCACTATGTATATAAATATAATATAATAAAAATATAACGTGCAATCAATCGTTTCTAGTGCAAGTGGCAAAAGATTTGGTGGTTGATATCCGTAATCCGAATTTGAAACCTAGTTGTTTCACATTTACAGCTAAATTTATTTCAAAAATAAACATTTGTACTATTATATATCTACTATTTTCTTAAATATATATAATAATAATATATATAATAATATATACACGTACTAGTAGTAAAAGTGGGTGGGTGCAGCGCATGTCACACTTACATGATCTCATCAGGGTTCCACAGTATGGCGTAACGGTGGAAGTCCGCGGTCGGGTCGAACCAGAGGTGGAACCGCATCTCCCTTCCGATGAGCCGCCCGTCGCCGCTCCCCCTCACGTAAACATTCGTCTGCAATGTATACGGCTCCCCCGGTATGGTCCCCAGAAACTCCATGTCCACTTCGTCGTGGTTACCTGGGTGCGCCTCATTATTCGAGAGCTGCGGCCCCGAAAATCGAATAAAATTAATTCGCACATTAATCGGAAGTTAAGAGATTTCACAAATTCGCTCCGAATTTCGTAATGGGTAAACGAATTTCTTACGTAGAAAGCCGTATTGACACCAGCTGTGTAGCCAGTTTGTAGCTTGACCGATGTCGCAAAATATCCGTTTCGATACGGGCGTATCGATTTAAACCCGCTTCCTGCATGATGATAGTAATATTGCAGGTTTTGAGTTAGTAATGCACCAGGCACCAGCATATATAAAGTTTACACAAATTAAATAATGGTAATTTCAATTATTAAAACCTGATGAGCTATCAAGCCAAATTGTTAGAGAGGATTGGTCTTGAGAAACAGATTGGTGTTGAGGGCCCCAGAGGTTATCGTAACCATTGTAGAACCCTATAGGCCTAAACCTGGAACTCGGGAAATACCCAGGAGAGGGTTGTGCATTAATAAAAGGAAAGAAGGAGAAGAAGATGAAGAAGAGGAGGAGAGGAGACATTTTGGTGAGGATAGAGCTAAGGGATTGTTCAAACTTATTAATAGGGGAGCTAGGCCAAAAGGAGTGGGGGACAGGAGTAATGTATACTAGTAGTAGTGGGGGTGGTGTGGTGTATGGGTGGGGGGGGTTTGCATGTGGTATAAATAGAGGGGGGAGTGTTTGGTCCCATCACAAAGGGGATAAATAGTAACTGATAAGGAAGTTGATGGAAGTTAGAGATATAGACAAGTTGAGCTAAATAGGCACTGTGAGCCACAAAAATGGGTGTAGTGATCGATGTAGAAAAGTAGCAGGGACCCAGAACAATATTTATAATTGCTAGTGTTTAAATAAGAAGCAATGGCCTTTATTTGGATGGTAAAATATAGTAAAAATTAATTACTCATCTAGTAGAATTTAGGGATGCGTGATTGATGTGGGGAGGGAGTTGGGAGGTTCTCATCAGGAAACAGTACTGTGGGAGTGTAGCAAGTAGAACCAACCACTTCCATCATTAATTTCTGAATTCTGTTTGCTTGTTGAAGTTTGATGGTTAGATGAGTCCCTATTTAGAGGACATTGGCCCTCTTTAATTAGAGGGTTGAAACTAATTACTAGGTAGGAATGATGTGATTTCCAAGATGTAACATTAGTTGCTAGGAATGACATGACACTGAGATGTAATTTGGACTTTATGGTGTCGCTGCTTGGTTGAGATATAAAAGAAAATTAGTAGTATCAGAAATAAGTATAATTTTTAAAATAAATTAAAACTATGATAAACTAGTTATAAAAAAAATAGTGTTTGAAAGTGATTGAATAATAAGATGAATAAAGAGTTGACTTTTATGTTAAAAGACTAAAATGTTCATTCCCTTCTAATTTTTTTTTCTTAAAAATTAATTTTTAAAAATTTGTTCAAATTTAAATTTTTATAAAAATTTGAAATAACAGCAAAAAAGTTAATTTTAAAATTTTAAATAAGAGAAAAAATTTAAATTTTTAAATTTAGATAAATTTAAAAAATGTTATAAAAAAATTGTATAAATTTTAAAATTAATAAGTTTTTTACAAAAATAAAATAAAATAAAATAAAATTTCTAGATTTATTTAAAAGTAAAGTTAAAAAATTTAAAATTTATAAAATAAAAAAAATTAAATTTAAAATTTTATAAATTTAAATATATTTTAAAATTTTAAAAATTTAATTTAAAAAAAAAAAATAAAAAAGTAAAAGAAGTTGTCTGGAAAGCGTGCAAAGAGAAGGGAAAAAAAATGAAAAAACGAAAAAAAAGGATAATTATTTCCGCGGGGGGGGGGGGGGGGGGGGGGGGGGGGCCGACACTTGTTCCGCCCTATATCGGGTTGTTCAGGATTTATCCGGGACAACCCGTTAAGAAGGGAACAAATATCCCACCTTGTTTCCTCCCTTAGCCTTATCTTGTTTGGATACAAAGAATGATTATTTCCTCTTTCCACCCCAATCTAACCGAATGTATCTGGTTAAATGATGGTGCTCTGGAAATAGAAGATGATGTTCTGGAAATTTTCTATTTCGAGAACTAAGGTAAAGACCTTAGGCACGTACTCCAAAATTAAATTCTCCTTTATTATTCATCTTCTTTTTTTTTTTTGTTGTCTACCTATTTGTATTTAACTATCAAACAATCTAGTTAACCTTTTAGTCAATACATGTATCTAATTTATTCTCCTTCTTTATTATATATTACGACTTTCACTCAACAGGTTATTATTTAATCGTGTCAGTAGATTATTATAGAAAGCCAAAAAATCAAGTAAAAATTTGGGTCACCTTTAGAGTTTGGATCGATCAGCTTAATTTAATAATGTTGATCAAGCAGATATTTACGACGACCATTGGCAATGGGAATTAGGAAGAAACGGTTTGGACTAATTAGAGTATAGGCCCCATTAAAATTCACTTAGATTAATAAGCACATTCTTAAAGTATAGTTTTCGACTTTCTCATATATTATACTTTAGTTTTCGACAAATCACTATTTACACTTAGAATTAGTAAGTAGAAGTTAGAGAATTATACTACGTAGTTTTCGACTACGTACTACACATGCAGAAATGCCACATGAATCTGTGAAAACTCATATTTGTGAGTGGGCAACACATTTCCCTAATCCTTATTATAATTTCTTAATTGTAAGTTGCTATATACCTCCTCTACTCCCTTCAATGTACGGTCAAAAACTAAACAGTACACGACGCAGAATACAATGATTGGTGCAATTAAATGATCGCACCTTCCACTTTGAATTCTACTAAATTAATTCATATATTCTGGGACAGTTAAGTCAGATCCGTACTCAGATACATGTGCAACAACAGCTTGATACTTACGCGTTAATGTTGATTCATTTGGTTGTTTCTTGGAGAATGTCCAATATATGGTATTAATTGTTTTTTTGTTAAGTTGAAAGGATAGGGCAAAAATTTGATAGCTATATTCTCCAAACTAATAAATTTTGAGACGATGTAGATAAGCGCTATTTATGTCCATCCATCCAAAGTTTACTGAATTATTTAAAAAAGAGAAAAAAAATCTTTGTTAGGTTTTTATATAAGATTTGTAGTTAAATTCTAATTAGATTAATATTTAAATTTGTTGGAGATTAGTTTGTTAAAATTTAAATATTAATTAGATTACAAATTTATTTAGAATAGAATTTAGATATTTTTTGATGTAAGATATAAATATAACATATGCGCTATTATTTTAGTTGTGGTTACACCCATAGTAGTGGTCACACTCATGGAGATGGTGAGAGTTATAATTTAGCCACACCATGACTAAGATATCTATGATTTTGGATGCAAGTACGGATGCATCCAAAGAGAATAATCTTTTAGATTTATAGAAAACGAGAAATGGGTGAGAGAGATTCAGTATAAGGGTTCGGGTTGAAGCTACTCTATTGCAGTAGAGGAGTCGGTGTAATTTTTTCTTGGTTAATGAATTTTATTTCACCCTCGTATTTTCTGTTTAATTTTTTATTTTTTTTTGGTTGTGTTGGTTCTAGTTATGTTTAGGAGAGAGATTTTTAGTAAAAAAAAATTGATTTGAAGCTTTCGTTTTGGAATCCCAATATAAATAGGCGGTATCGGAGTGTATTGCGGTACCGAAGCGAGTTGCGGAATCAAAGAATCTGGCGACACCGGATTTTCCAACAATTGGTATAAGAGCTAAAGGTTACCGATTCTCAGGAAAGATCAAAATCAAATTGCTAGATTACCGATCATCACGGGAGGCAATCACAATTTGATCTCGTCAGACATGTTGCATTCGAAGGTATGTGATTTTTCTGCTTCAGGTGGAACTAAGAAGGTCCAAAAGCGAGATCGGATCGTACAGAGATGCAGTCGCTCAAGGTGGAGCGGCGGAGAACTCGATGTAACGATTGAAGACTACAAATCAAATCAAAGTGGAAATTGTTAGGATTTGATTAGATTTGTAGTTGAATTATAGTTAAATTAATATTAATATTTAAATCGGTTGAAAATAAGTTTGTTAAAATTTAAATATAAATTAAAATAAAAATCTATTTACACTAGAATTTTGATAGCTTTTGATGTAAGGTATAAGTATAGCATATGTGCTATATTTTTGTGATAGTCACACTTAATGGGGGCTAGAATATAGCCACTTCCATATAGCATGGCTAAGGTGTTCATAATTTTGGATACATGTACGGATGCATCCAAAGAGATAAGTCTTCTAGGTTTATAGAAGACGACAGAAGGATGAGAGAGATTCAGGATGAGGACTCAGGTTAAAACTATTCTATTACATAAGATGAGTCGGTAAAATTTTTTCCTTGATTAATGAATTTTATTTCATCCGTATATTTTTTATCTTGATTTTTTTTCTTTGTACGGTTATGTTGGTTCTAGTTATGTTGAGAAGACGAATTTTTGATTAAAAAAAAAATTAATTTTACGCTAGCTCTTGCGGAATTTCAGCATTAGTCAGTACCGAAACGGATTGCGGATTCATAAATTTTGATATCGGAATGAATACCAGATTCCGAACGGTTTAGAGAGAGAAAATAATGACGGGGATATGGATAGGCACCGTTTAGACACGGAACGACCACCTGCTGATCCGCATCGTTCCCAAACTAAACTAATTTGTTTGGGAACAATATATGCCTACAAAATTGTTGTCCAAAAGGGTAGGGATTAATCGAGTACTCTCATGTGCAAAACCTTCATTTATATATGTGTTCCACTAGCCTAATTTATAAATACTTGTTAACTAAAAAATAACGCTGCATTTTTTGAAATATATGTATTCTCAAATAGTGTTGATAAATTAACTTTTATAATGTAACAGCTACTCATACGTGGCGTGGTTAAGATTTCGTACACGGTGTTATATTTAATTATCACATTTGGAATATGACTTCCGGATATCTATACAACTTAATTAGATTTGAATTTTAAGCCACTATGCTAAATAGTACTTAAAAGTAAACTCTTTTATTTGTTATAAATCAAACTGTATTAATTTGAATTTAGTTCATACATTTTTATTATCTCCCATTGTTCATGATGTAGATGGTTTTCTCGATCTTAACCATGTCTTAACCATGCATGCGCATAAGCGGAAATGTTAATTAAAACTATTTTCAATCGATCAGTTTTTCATAAATAAACATGACCATTGTGGTACATTAATACAAATTCCAAGATTCCATAAGCAGTGATTGTCCATTAATAGCTTTTAAGAACAGACATTTTAACAACCTTTTTTAATAGATAAAAAATTTTATTAGATATTATTCTCAAACTAATAGTTTGAAAATAATATGAATGAACGCGTGACAAAATGGTACTCATCCATGCACCCACTTTTATTGGATTTAGAGTAAAAAAAAATAATGGGACTGGGGTATGGACGGGCGCTGCTTATGCCATGCGGTACCCATCCCCACCGTCGGACTTGAAAACGATGCCCTTTTTTTTTTTTTTTTTTTTCTTCCCCAAATTGCAACTGCTCCAAGTTCACACATAGCTAGTCCTTGTATGGTTCAGACCTCTCGATGCAGTTGTTGCGACACTATTCTTATGTTATCTGTTCTTCCTCTTTTTTATATAATTATATTATTATAATAAAATTAGGTTATAAAAATATATATTTGTGACACTTTTATATAAGTGTTCTATCTATATTCTATATATATTCAAAATTAAATTATAAAGACACATTTTCGGGACACATTACAAAAATATATCGATATACACCTTAGCGACGGCATATATAGTAGCACTACCAATAAGTATCGGTATTTTTGTCAGCAATATTTTTTTTAAAATTTTAGAAACACTTAAAAGTGCCACTATAGCATAATTTTGTTGTAGTGTATATATATTTAAAATAAAAAGCTAGTAAATTATTTATTTTTTTATTTTCAAGCACTACAATAAAATTATGCTATAGCGATATTTTTAAGTGTTTCTAAAATTTAAAAAAAGTGTCGCTGATAAAAATACCGACACTTATTGTAAGTGTTGCTATATATGCCGTCGTTAGGATATATAGCGATACTTTTTGTAATGTGTCTTAAAAATATATTTCTATAATTTAATTTTATTATAGTGAAGTAAATAAACTTAATTAGTTTAAAATACGAAGTACGTAGTTATAGATCATTTTCAACTTAAAATCTTTGGTACCAATAAATCATTAGACCCTTGGTGTACGTATGTATTGGGCTTCATTTGTTTTGATTATGGACTTAATTAATTAGTTTGCAGCGTTTTGGCTGGTTGATCCGTCCCCCTCACGTGACGTGCTCGGCATGTGAGTTCATTGCCATGTAAAAGGAACGTCTCAACTGTTTGTTGTGTACCGGATTATTTTGTGAAAAGGAATCCAAATATGCATGATTAATTATAGTATGCCACCATGTGACTCTCAATTGGACTCTTCCTGTTGCCATTAATTTGATCTCCCCTGCCCACGTTTCGTATTTTCGCTTTTGGTAGCAGTGTTTTTTAATAATAAAAAAAAAATTGTTGATAAATAATAATAATAATAATAATAATAATAATAATAATATAATGAGAAAGTGATAACAGACAAATAATTATGATATATCTAAGAAGAGGAAGAAAAACTTTTTATTTTTTAAATAGCCAGGTCTATTTTGAGAAATAATTCAACCTACAATTAATTTAAAAAAATATTAAGAAATACAAAAAAAAAACATGCTATTATTGACTCGTATAAATTTATGATCTCATTATCTAGCTACTGAATATTAGGCATAATTAGAGCTTAAAAAGAGTTTCATGTACAATGAACAGGTGCGTATGTACGTGTTAATTAGTAACACCACTACAACAAAATTAGGCTATAGCGATACTTTTAAATATTTCTAAAATTTAAAAAAAGTGTCGCTGACAAAAATACCAACACTTATTGTAAGTGTTGCTATATGTCCCGCCGCTAGGGTATATAGCGATACATTTTTATAATGTGTCCCAAAAATGTGTCCCTATAACCTAATTTTGAATATAGATAGAATATAAATAGAACACTTATACAAAAATATCATAAACATGTGTTCCTATAACCTAATTTTATTGTAGTGCACCTATATATCTCTACTCCAATTAATGTCCAAAGGTGCTAGTATTATAAAAGCAACTACTCTCCAACTATGGTAAGTGCTCGATCAACTATGAAATTTATTGCCATTTTCATATAAAAATGTTCAACGAACTTATCGATGAGCTTGCCCTTATTGATCTGTCGATGAAAAACCAACGATTCACCTGGTCTAATTTGCAGCGGTCCCCTTCACTTGCGAAACTTGATCGCTTCCTGGTTTTGACGGAATAGGACTCTATTTTTCCGCTGTCGGAGGTACAGGCTCTCCCGAGAATCACGTCTGATCATTGTCCTATCTTACTGACCACGGGTGGAAAGAGTTTGTGGCAGAGCAATGGTTTCAGATTCGAGGAGGTTCGGCTCAAGTGCGAGAACTTCGTCAAGGGTGTGCCTCTATGGTGGCAAGAAGTCGCTGTGAATACGTCGGGTATCCTGAACTTAATTGCGAAGCTAAGACACTGTCGGAACATGATTAAAAGATGGCGCGCTAATCATTACTATAGCATTAGAGAGGCGAAGGTGAAGTTGTCTGCGAAAATTCAAGAGCTGGATAGGAAGGAGGAACTTCAAGATCTTTCTCCGGACCGGTTTGAGAGCAGGCAACAGATAAGAAGCAGGCTCAATCGAGTGCTGGACGACGAGGAACTTCTATGGAAAGCTTGAACTAAGCAAAATTGGCTGAAGAAGGGGGATAGGAATATTAAATTCTTTTATACTTTTGCCAGTGGTAGGAAGCGTTCCAATCTGATAGACACGATTGAGGATGACGGGAGATACTATTGTAACGATGAGAACAAGAAGGCATACTTCGCCCAGAAGTTCAAAGAGCTTTTTGCCCCCGCTGCTACCGGGCCGTCGACCTTCGGGGATTGGAGTGCTTTATTCCAGCTAAGAAGGGTGTCGGACACGGACCGGGAATCTCTGATCTCCCCTTTCTCCTTGGAAGAGATTAAAGTAGCGGTTTTCCAACTTGGGAGGGACAAAGCCCCGGGGCCAGACAGCTTTCTACTCAGTTTCTATCAAGGTTTTTGGGAAGCTCTTAAGGAGGACATTGGAAAATTTTTTCAGGAGCTGCATGAGGGTAGAAGCTGTACGGAACCGATTGACTACTCTTACGTTTGCCTAATTCAGAAAAAAAAAGGTCCGCGGAAGCCGAGCGATTTTCGGCCGATTAGCCTCTTTAACGAGATACATAAAATTATTTCGAAGGTTTTGGCCAATAGGTTAGCACCGGTCTTACAGAAATTGATCTCTCAGTCCCAATCCGCCTTTCTCAAGGGGCAAAATATCTCGGATGCTTTTGTGACGGCCTGCGAGCTAGTTGGGTGGTGCTGCAAGTCTAAGTCCGAAGGGGTCGGAGTGAAAGTGGACTTTGAAAAAGCGTTTGACAGGATCAACTGGTCTTTCCTACTGAAGATTATGGAGTGGTGGGGCTTTGACGCTTTGTGGTGTAAGTGGATACACGAATGCATCCGAATCGAGGGATGGCAGGCTAAGTTACTCTCGAGAGGTGGTAGGCTTACCTTAGTAAACGCTGTTCTTACTAGCATGCCTCTATATCACCTTTCCATTTTTCTGGCCCCGAAATAGGTTACTAATCGCATCGAGGCCCTTAGAAGGGATTTTTTCTGGGTTAGCTCATCGGGATCTTGCGGATGGGGTCGGCTAGTTGCCCGGAATAATGTGTGTAGGAGCATGTTAGAAGGTGGTTTGAGTATTCTGGGTCTGTGTGTAATGAATGAGGCCCTACTCTGCAAATGGTGGTGGAGGTTCTATACGGCTATTGACCTACAGTGGAACAAATTGATTCGTGGCTTGTACTACGCGAAGCGACTACCGCTGTGAGAGGGGAGTTCCTTCAGCCCTGCTTCACAATGGTGGAGGAACGTCCTCAGTATTCGGGAGTTCTTTAAAGGAGGGGTTTCCTACCTGCTGGGAGACGGTAGTACTATTTGTTTTTGGACCGACAGATTGTGCGGTGAGATGGCACTGCAATACCTTTTCCCCGAGATATACAACAGAGTTGTTAGAAAGCGGATCAGAATCGGTGAGTGCTACGACCGTAACAATTGGGGTTGGAGAAAAATATTAAGAGTGGTGTGCACGAGGGGTCTGAGGGACAAGGCCCTGGTGCTAAATTTGAAGGGTCTTGTGAGTGCCTCAGCGCCAGGGATTATGAGGGATGGAATTATTTGGAGGTGGCAGGACAAAGGCATCTTCATAGTCAAGTCGGCCTACTCATTCCTAAACAACGGGGGCTTTTGGACGCCACTACCTCCTGCCTGTGGAAGCTGCGAGTACCGTCTAGAGTGCAGATTGTTATCTAGCTCGTTTTGAAGAATCGACTGTTCACAGTAGATAATCTCGAGAAAAGGGGTTGGACCGGAAGCAATCTCTGTGTTCTTTGCGGGTCGTATCCCGAGACGGTTGATCATCTGTTCACGAGGGGCGTTTTCATACGTTTCGTGTTTGGGATGGGCGACGGGGCCGGCGGCTTCCATGAGCTAGGAGACAGGAGGGGCGTGGGAGGAGCGGTCGGGAGAAGGTTTTTAGGTGGATGTGGCTAAGCTTCTTACCTACGTGTCGGCAAACTGGTGGGTAATTTGGAATATTAGAAATAAGGTTATTTTCCAGCAATTCAGGTCCGACCCCCTATACGCTGTTACGTGGACTAGAAATGTGCTAGCGCAGTGGGCGAATCTCTAATGCCTTTGCTCGGATTTCCTACGTCTTTGTTCAGTGGGTGGATCCCCTTTACAAGGTTTTTTTTTTTTTTTTTTCACATTGTTTTTTTTTTCTAGAAACTTTACTGTATCACTTTTGTTGCAAAATTCATGCTCGTAATAAATAAAACAGATAGCTAATTATATTTTTCTTTACACAAAAAAAAAAAAAAAACGAACTTTATGAATTACCCCCACAACCTCTGTCCTTTTTTTAATAAAAAACATAAAAAGTTCTCCCATTTTGGAACCGTACACATGGAGAAGCACAGGATCTTGTGATAGATTTATTCAATCTTTCAAACTGTAATCTCTAAAAAAAAAAGTCCCATGCAATTAAAACCATCCATACATGAAAAATAATGGATAAGGAAAGTGATAACTCAATCCCCATTTAATTATTTTATATAAATCAATTACTTTCAAATTTATTTTTCTATAGTATATACACACACCAAATCCTATCCCTACGTGGACATAGATGCGCACTCACGCACGTAAGGCCAAAAAAAAAGTTATAATGTTATTATTTTTTAAAAATGATTAATTTAATAATGTCCACATTTTTTTTTTTTTTTTTTTTTTTATGCTAAAGGGTTATTGGGTCGTCATCTACAGGGTCCGTGACATTGGCGAGTGCCCGTTGGATTTTGGCTTCTTTGGCCGACAATATGAGAAAAGAATATTTGTTAGAAATAAATAATCTTCAATGGAAGGGTAGGTTGATGGAGAAATTTAAGTAAGGATTCATTTAATATATTGTGATGAATCTTTTTTTTTTTTTTTTTTTTTTTTAAAGTTGGTGGGTTTGCTTGTCTAATTTGGAGGCAGTGGTTTTGATCAAAATTATGATACTTTTAAATGTATTTATTTACTCTCAGGAGCTTTAGCAACTTGGTTGAATTATTAAAGATTACGTATTTTGACTGAATTAATATAATCTATCTGATTTATCGATAATAATTTTTTTATTTATTTCAAATAATACGTTGGAGAGATCAACTGTTATCGGTGTTCTTTTTATTTCTTTTTTTATAAAAAAAAATAATATGCTACTAACTTATTAAAAATGTTAAATTTAGCTTAACAGTGAATATCTTAGAATGAACAAAACAGTTTTAGAAAATAAAGAGAAGAAGAAAGTGAGGTAGTGTAGAGAACAGAAGAAGAGAACAAAACCAAACAAGAGAGGATTGTTTCCAAACTTAGGCCAAATAGGGATGATTGATTAGATAGTGAAATTGACTTCTTGACCATTTCTTATCATCCAATATCCATGTTGCTTTTTAAGTCACAACAGCATATATGCCAAGTTATATTATAATTCACACTGCACGAAAAAGAGAACGATTATAACGTCCGTTGGATTCAACGTAATTCATCTGTTAGTCATTCAACAAATTGATTATTAGCAGATCAGCGTGGCACGCATCGTTGACAACTCTGGTCTGAAAAATTAGTATCGCTATGAACATTGAATTAGTTTTGATGAATATATAACATACTTACCATTTCGCATTAAAATGCTCAATTTATAGAGTAAATAACATCTGAATTGGTTTATTGTCACATTTTCCAAAGTGGATAGAAAATGAACGTTGAGACATAAATCATAAACTCTAAATTTTAAATACACGTAAGCAGAGCCCCTATTATTGGGCTATTATTCAGTGCCTCTCCACTGTAAAATCTAGGACACTATATCTTTTTGCGCACTCTCATAAATAAATATTATAAATTCTTCGACTTTGTCTTGTATATATATTCTATAATAATTAAAACAATGGGCCCTCATCTTGATTAAATTTCATTGCAAAACAAAATTGTCTAATGGGAACATGCCAAAGAGGGTTTTGTCGGCAGAACAAAACGTTTGCAAAACAAAAAGAAAAAATTATACAAGTTACATAATTTTTTTTTAAAAGAAAACCAAATGAATTAAAATTAATTTTCCAATCAGAAATTATTTTTTGATTTTTTGATTTTTTTTAGAAAATGAAAACATGCCCCTGGGAGTTGAGCCCTTCCTTTATTCAACCCCTTATATAAACTTATTAATTTATGTCCCCTTATAATTTGTGTGGCCATACACAAAGAGAGTGTGAGAACAACCTCACATCTTCCCGTTGAATGAACTTTCCAGAATGTGCCTTTACTTACTGTTCCATGGACGGCTACCCTACCGGCTACCCATCGAACATTTTAATAAAGGTCCTGCAGGTTCATCCTGAAATTTTAATATATTCTATACATCAGCAGTCATAATCACCGTTAATATCAAACTCTACCGTCTAAAATTTTTTTTTAAAAAAAATTTATATTATTAATATAATAATAATAATAATAAAATTAAATATATATTAATATTTAGAATTATAAATAAAATTGCTCAATAACAAATAAAGTATCATAAAAAAAAAACTCTTGATAAATCAAATTCAATTTTTTTTCCTCTCTCGCATATTCACCCACATTTTTAAGCACGTGAGAAGATGGTTAACTAAATAGATAAAAAATAAATAAAATATCCATTATCAAATAATTTTATATTTGTTAAAGTTAATTTTTATTTACAATAAATTTAAATTTAAATTTAAATTTAATTAATTATGTCACGTATATATAAATTCTAATCATAATAAGATTGCCTTGTCTTATTTATAGACAGGATGATCTTTTTGAGATTGATGTATCGGATATTTGTAATATTGTGAGCACTCAAAGAGTGATAGAGATGTCGATGATGCAGATAATCCCCAACTATACTTTCAATGTGATAGAGATTTGAAATTTTAGATCCCAAAAGTTAGGTGCTATGTGAAGTAGCATAGTGGAATTGGCATTGTTTACCAATCATTTTGGTAGAACAAAATTCTACTGCTTCTATTGTTGAAAATTATTAGAGCATACTTTTGTTAATAGAAAAATTATTGATTTGCCACCGACTTTTTAGACCATGTTATTAAAAAAATATTTCAAAATATTTTAGGTCCATTGGGCGTCAGCATCGAGCCCCCTACAGGCAAAAAATTATTATTATTATTATTATATTATTATTATTATTATTTTTGGGAAAAAAAAAAAAAAAAACTAGAAAATCCGCAACCGAAAAAGTAGGGCTATTATGGGAATGGGCTCTTCGTAGCCCCAAGAACGTGGTCCACCACGTCATACCGGGTGAACCGTAACTAAACCGCTTATTTAAAAAAACTAAACCGAACCCACCGGTTCGAGCCGGTTTATATTAATGGGCTATATGGGCTGTGGGCTACATGGGCCGTGGGCCTCTGTGGTTTCACCGTCGCCCGTGGTCCCCCACGCGTGCCCCTTCCCCCGAAGAAGCTTTCGGAATTAAATTCTCGTCAATTCGTCGTCTCTATCCGCCCACTCGCCCGTTTCTTCCCCACGAATTAGAGGAAAAGAAGAAAAAACCTACTCCCTCGCCGCTCCAAAGGTTAAAAAAAAAAGGAATACAAATTTTTTTTTTTTTTTTTTTTATTGTAAATATATATTTTGATTTCGTAGCATTCGGATCATTCATGTTTCGAGGTGAATATTTTTGTTGTTTTTTGTTTCAATTAATGTCGATTTGTTGTTTGGTTTTTGAGATGGGTTTAGTTTTGATGGAACTGATTTTCTTGGATTTGTTCCGAGTGTGTTTTGTGAGGGATTTGATGGGTGTTATTTGAGATCAAGATTAGGATTAGTGCGTTTAATGTGTTAAAATTAATTAATTAATGGTTTTCTTTCGTCATCTTGAATCCTTGGTAGGAATTGAAATGTGTTAAACTAAAAGAAAGTGTCATTGTTGTGTGTTTGTAATTATATGGTGTGCCACTGCAAGATTGTTAGATATGCAAATAAGGGTGTGAAACCCTAGGTGGTGACAGGAGAAGTTACTTTGAATTGATTTGATCTTCTGGGATAACTGCGATTTTTTTGAATTTAATATCTGAATGCGGATTAGATGTTTACTTTTTATTGTTGTGATACTTTTTCTGAATGAATCGTGATAATTATCTTAATTTCCTCGATCTTGATTGATCTTTGGATTAGTTTGTATAATGCATGTAAATGTCCAGAGGCCACAGGAATCGAAGATTCGTGGAGAGTGAGAAGGCTCTGATTTTCATTTAATCTTTAACATTTTCCTATTGTTTGTATGGTTTTGTAATTGATTTATTGTCATACTCAAAAATGATTTAAGTCGATGTTTTTACAAGTAGTCGAATTTATGTAAGATATGCCTTATGATATGCTCAAATAGCTCAGTGTTTTGTGCTGATTCTGATTGTACAGGAAGAGGAATGTTATACTATGTGTTCGTTCGGGGCAAGAAAACCGACCTTATATGTTTGTAAGATGGCTATTTCGTACTACTAAATGGCTGATCTTATTGACGAAGCTTTCTCTTAGCTTTTATGGGGTAGGTGCTTTTTATGATTGAATAAAGGAGGTGCTATCGTTTGCTGCGTGATTCATTTTCTTGTAAGAAGTACAAGTAGATCTGTAGTATTCTGCTACTTTTTTTTTTTTTTTTTTTTTTTTTAATGTTATGGATTATGTGTCTATTCAGAAGTTGTTTACATGTGTTTCACCTCTCATCTTTTCATCGCTGTACAGAACAGTTGTTGTCTTGGACGCTTAGCAAAACAAAGGTCGGTTTCTAATAGATCTCTGAGAATAGGCCAGAGGAGATCAATTGCCCAATCGTCCAAAGCCAAGAGACGGCGATGGTCGTCCAGACCAGAGGAGATGGAAAATAACACTAGCATACCCCACTCACTCGAGGCGCACGTGTCTTCAGGTCCTGCTACTGCTAATGAGGACACAACAATTTCAGAGGAAAATGGGAACAGTTCATCATTTGTGAATCAAGGTCTGATTCTTCCTAGAATGTGTTTGGTGTTTGTAATGCAGTATGGGTAAATAAAGATCTGAAGAAATATTGGCCTGCTGCTATGCTGCTCAGCTATGCTGTTGGTTGTAATCTTTGTTGCATCTGCATGATTTGGACTTCATTAAATTGACAATCAAAGAGAAGATGCCTCTTATTGCCAAGTAGAATTATACATCAAATCCTCTAATACATGTACTTTTTTGGTTTGTAGTGTGTGAAAATCCTATGATAATTATTTATTTTTGAGACTACGGCTTTTTATTATTACTCTTCATTTCAGGTTTTTCCGAGAGTTTCTGATCAATCTAACCTATAGATTTCCTTGTTTAGTCCTTTGCCAGAAGTGTTTTATTGTTTCCTTAGTTTGAATAATTTCTCCAGGCAAACTAAATCGTGAGTATTTTTTACACCTAGAACTTTGGTTTTGTTTATATTATTTTAATAGCTTGTTGAGATTTGAGAACCGTTCAAGCTCTTTAATTTCTCCACTTGTGGGGTTCTGTTATGGGTTTTGGAACTCCATAACCATCCTAATACCATCAAACTCCTATTTAAAATTCCAGCAACGCTTATTGCTAACCAATGTGCCTGTGTAAATTGGTGAGAACAGCACATATTGTCAATAATAGCAGCATCTAATTTTGTTTTTTTTCGTTTTCCACGGCTTCTTGTAGTTGTATAGGTTCTTTTGGAAGCTCTCATTGATGGTGCATAGATGATGTAGAATATGCAAAAATATGGGCATGCCAAGTATCTCATTCTTTCTGCCTAAGGTTTAATGATGAAGCATTATGACAACCTAACTTTGATTAATCAAAATATAAAGCTATTTTTAATCTTCAATTTTGTATAGTCATGTCAAAGACTTGCTCATTTAGTTGCCTGTAATCATTACGATGTCTATTTATCCACCTTGGTAGCCTCACCTGTATCTTGTGAAACTACATTGCGCCCACAGGCTAGGGCTTAGTTGTGTATATTGTAAAGGATTAACCTACACAAATATGGAGACATTAATTTAAATTTCATGCATGAAGATCTTTTTTTATTCACTTGGCGATCGGAGTTATGTTCTGTGTTATTGGTTTATCGCTTCAACCATAAATTTTTTTCTTAATTAATTGAAGATTAAGATTAAATTTCTATTCTGCAGCTGCTATAGCTTGGAATGAAATGAGAAGAGAGTGGATTGGAGATCGTTCAAAAAAATCTCACAGAGCACCAAGAGAACCAATTATAAGGTTAGGCATGCTTTATTATATATTGTCCCCTTGTATTGTTTTCCCATATCAAGAGCGGAAGCCCTCTCCGGTCTAAATGATACGTGCCTTTATGTCCATGTGTTACTTTTACTTTTACGGTGGTCTACGCTTGCGTCTGCATTATTTTCTTTTAGTTTGCTTTTTTCTCATTACTATGCAATGACATTTCTCATATATCACATTTTGGGCTAGCTGTCTGGTTGTGTAGTAAGGGAAAAAAAAAAGTACTAGTCTGATGAGTGCAGTTGGGATGCTTTTAGAAACACGGAGCCCTCTGTGCTTTCAAGTCGTTTTTGATGTTGGGACTTTCGTTTCGACGATCGGCTCCGTTACATTTGATCTAGAGTATTTGAAGTATCTAGAAAATAAATTTCATAATTTTTCCGATATTATTTACCTAGTGATCGAGATGGCTTAAAATCAACGGCTGAAAATAAAATTCTCACAAAATGTGATGATATGACACTAAAATTTTAGATCAAGGATATTGATATTGTTTTATATAGTATAAAAAATTTTCTATCAAAATTTCACGTGATTTGGATATGTCTACACCGTTAAATTTGTAAACAGCTCACTACAACCATTAAAATTTTTTATTTTGAGCTCCTTTGTTTACTAGACAAATAATATCGAAAAATCGCAAAATTTATTTTCTAGGTATTTTAATTACTCTAGATCAAGTATGACGGAGCCTATCATCGATTCGGAAATTTCAACATCGAAAACGATTTGGAATCACGGAGGGTTCCGTGCTTCTAAAAGCATATCGGCCTAACTCCTGGTCTGATATCATATGTTTGATTGTAAGATAGGTCACTTTGCTGTACAAGCGACATCCAATCCAATCAACCTATCTAGTATCGGTTCAGTATTTCATATGATTTAACAATAGTTAAAACCTTAATAACATAGATCAAAATAGGAAAAACCTTTGGCTATGTTCATCTTTATCATTCGAATTACACCGGCATGCACAAAAACCATCTTTGAGCTGTGATCTGTTTCTGTTTTCCCTAATGCGGTAATGATCTTATCTTGCAGCTGGTGCACAACGTACGATGATCTGCTTTCAACGAGTCAGCGCTTTCCACAGCCGATCCCACTAGCTGTAAGATCTCATTGCATGCACACTTCACAACTTCCCACTATAGCTTTTTGAAAAAAAATTTCATGTCGGGATTCTAATTTTTTATCGCCAACTGGCACCCTACTTTAAAATCTTGTACAGGAGATGGTAGATTTTTTGGTTGACATCTGGCATGAGGAAGGGCTATACGATTAGAATGAGGTCCCGTAAGACAACTGCAGTTGCAACTCTTTTCTAGTTTTGGAGATGTAGTCATGTTGTTGTTCATCCAAAGTTAGCATTCGAGCAGCAGTTAGTGCTCTCTACTGTCACGATGCTGCTCGTTGTGGTAGAAACTCAAAAATTCTCTTTATCATTCAGTATTGGGTACAAAGAAGCTTATTATTCGGTGGAGAAGATACTTGGCTACTTCGTCGCCCATGCTTGGTTTAATCTTGGTGGTGGCAATCTTACTAAGCAGTTTGCATTCTTAAGAAGTGAATCATCAGTCTCACTGTACATTGGTCGCAAATTTATTAGCAGTACGAAGATTGTTGGAAGTTTTAACAGGTCTCATGTCAGCAGGCTCGACTTCGACTGATACTTTCTTGATCACAAGGATTTGGTGTTTAAAGATCGGACGGTCAGTTTTCATTGTATTTACAGTTCACCTCTCCATCTTTTGTCGAAACTGTGTGGAGATAACGGGTCAGTGCAATGAATAATAGATGCTTTTTGAAACTTTGATGGTAAGCTATATTGTGGTAATTTAGTGTCTTTTTCTTGTTGTGTTGGATTAATAATGAATGATAGTGTGGTGGTCCTAAGTTGATGCAGCTCATCATTTCTTAGGAAATTTATTCAATTGGAATTGTTTTATGCTCTCGTTTTCAAAATAAATAAAAAAAAAAGTGGTGCATTCTTTTGTTTTTTTGTTTTGTTTTTTTTTTTTTAATCATTTACTGTGCCTCTCTTCTCTTTTACAAATCGATCGATAATTTTAAATTAAAGTTTAATTAATCAAATATATTTTATAATAACATTTAAAAATTTAAAATATTACAAATTTTAGAATATTTATTTTGTAGTTTTTGGAAAAATAAAAGAAATTAATCTTATGATTTTTTTTTTTTTTTTTTTTTTTTTTTTGTGGATGTATGCATAGTTAAATATTATAAATCAATCAATGAAATTGAATTTTAGATTTTAAAATACTTATAATCTCAATTTCTAATTTTTTTTTGTTTGTTTTTATCATAGTCTGCCCTTAGTCAAGTTAAAATTTCTTTCAAATTTAATAGTTATAATATTAATTATAAATTATAATTATATTTATTAAAAAGTAATTAAAATTATTAATAAGTTTTATATCGTTCGGAGTTTCGGATAAGGAATTGCGAAGTGGCTCCCTCCTCCTCTTTTGACTTCCGTTTCTCCCATCTCTCTTCTCCGGAGGAGGAGGACGTAGCCATGGCCGAGGAAGGTGAGAAGGATCCGGGAGAGAGGAACGGTTTGGAAGGGACGAAGGGGCTCTCCCTCCCCCCAAATCGCCATTGCAACCTCCGCAGCGCCTCTAGCGATCAACAACTCAAGGAGATCCTCGATGAGATCAAAACTTCCAAAACCCCCGTTCGTTCAATCCCCCCTCCTCCCCCGCCCCTTTTTCTTAGATTTTTTTTTTTGGGTATTTTTTGTGCATGATTTCGTGTTTATTTTTATGTTTTGATCTTTAATTTGCGTGGTCGAGTCCAGCACTCAGTAGAATAAATTGGAATTGTTTTTATTTCCTTGAACTTTGTTATTCAATAAAAGGATGGATATCTCTTCGTTATTTTCTTACTTAAAAAATTTCTTTTACTTTTCGTAGGCGGTTATCAACTATGGCGCCTCATGGTATGTAGTTATCTCTCGCCGTCCCTAGTCCTTTACATTCATGTTCTAGATTCACATATTTGTGCTATCTAATATTTGTTGAGATGCACGTATTAGCATTCATATTTCACCTGCAGATTTGTTATATTTCAGCATATGTGACCGATGCAGTTTGCGTTCCGAATTATTCGCGCTAATCATTAATTCTAAAAATTCGAATACTTAGAAATACGCAATTAATTCATTTAAACCATCCAGACATAATCCCCACGGATCACGATCGGACTCAACCCACTTGAACACGTTGAGTCTATTGTCGGGTCTGTTACCACTAGGTCTACTGTGTGAACTGTAGTTTTATTTAACTTATTATGCTCATTTAATTTAACTTATTAGTTTTCTCTGGACAAAAAGTTAAATTTATTTTTAATCCTTAAATAAATAGTCAACACAAATGACAAATGAGTATATTTGTGTACTCTAGTTAACAGTATGTACAATTCCTAGACAGGGAGAGCATTGCTTCAGAATTGCTTACTGCGAGGCAGTAGATGATGTTTTCTCTGTGCATTTATATTGTTTGTAAGCTTTAGTTTTAGCTTGATTAACACTTTTATATAAGGTGAAGTGAGCATTTGGTGCCCGTTCGTCATGATCGTTTTCCCATCAGAGGAACATGCCCGTTCGAGTTGCTTTTTTATTGCCTTATTTCTTGGTTCAGAAGATGGTTATACAAACCTTCCATGTCTGTAGGTTTTGAGAGTTATTTCTTGATTTAGAAGACGAATAGAAACATTGTGGAAATATTAAAGATATGGTGATCCCTTTGAAATGCAAAAGGAGTTGGTGTAGCGTTCTGCAATGAATTGGCGGATAGCGGTGAACAGAGATAAGGTTATGTTGTCTTATTGCGAGCTGTGATGGGTGACTTATAGTGATAACTCTAGAAAGGTAGTGCAAAAGTTCATATCAGAATGTAAGTAGTGCGGTGCCGAATGCTGATACCGTCAATCAAAACAGTGAAGCATGTTGTTTTACCAAATGTTTGATTTCTGCCTCTGATTAATGTTTTGCATTTGCTGTAAAAACCCACCTGCAGGTGCCGTGTTTGTGGCCAGATCCTTCCTTCCTTCTGCCAGCTGAGCAATAAATTCAAAAAACTTTCTTTCGTCTATGCCGACATTGACGAATGCCCTGAAACAACTCAGCATATACGGTACACCCCGACTTTCTGTTTCTTTCGGAATGGAGAAAAGGTCGATGAGATGCTTGGAGCCGGAGAGCAGAGGCTGCACGATCGCTTATGGCTGCATTCGTAGTAAAAACTCGACTGTCAGTATATATAAGGCAATTCCTCTATCATGTTTCTGATGCACGACCATCTTTATAGGTCTCACAATGAAATTTTGAATTTTGTTTGTTTCATTATACTGCAGATTACTCACGTCGGTTGGTTGCTTGTTCGGTATTGCTGCAGATTACTCACCGTCATGTAGCAAGCAAATGGAGAAGCTATTTTCTTCATCTTGTCGCAAATTTTGATTATTATTTCAGGTCTTTGGTACTTAAGCACGATTTTTGAGCTGTGATGTGTTACTCTCAGCTTTTCTTTTCCCCTGTGCGCGCGCGGGCGTGATTGTAGTATATCATTCATGCAGCATAAGTTTAAAACACCACTAGTAATACGATTCATCTTCTTTGGCGAGGGGAATTAGAATCCAAAAAAAAAAAAAAAAAAAAAAAAAAAAAAAAAAAAAAAAAAAAAAAAAAAAAAAAAAATCTTTTTTCGGACTATAATTGAAATTAATCTTCAAGGAGCTCTCGCTTGAAATAATGAGTATGTTGGCGCATGCATTCTCAATGGAAAAAAAAAGACCTTGATTCAAAGAGCTTACGTTTGCCAGGCACAACAAAGTATACTGCTGAATAGTTTTGAAGTCAATACAAATCTCCCACTCGAGTGGAATGAATAATCTCTGGTGAATAAAGATCCTGTATGTGACAATGTTACATTCTGAGAAATAAAATAAAACAAAATAATAGCAAAAACGTTTTGCAGTAAACTCCGTCGGGACTTTTAGATGATGCCTTTGAAGCGAGCCAAGACAGGCATATTGTTGACATGGTAAGCACTATAAACGCCATGATCTGAGGAATTGTTGCCAATATGCACCATACTATCCTGCCCAGCAATAATGTGTTGATTAGTAGCAAAACTTAGTTAACATAAGCTAATTCTAGTGAATGAAGCGGTAGCATGCTACATTTCTCTAAAAAAAATAAGCTAATTCTAGTTATCTGAAAAGCTGAAATGCATCTATTTGTAGCATATCGGTCCATCGAATGAGTATTTCCTTACAGATTAATGCATCATCCATACAATTGACTTTGGGCGAGAATCTCAATCTTGTTCCAAGCAAAAACAGATTGTTTTGGCGCATTTTCCTACTTAAAAATGCTGCTTGGTTGGTATACTGGAAGCCTACCGGCATCTCTAATGCCTTATATTAAGCACATAATGTAAGTATGCATGTCAATCGAGAAACCGATCAAAATTACAAACGAAATGTTGAAGATTTATTTTAGGCATTCGTTGATAAATAAAGTCGAGATAAGCCCTCACTGTACTAGGTGAAATGCGCCATTAGAAAACTGTTATTCGTAGCCAAAGAAGTAAAGCAGCTTATAACTTACCATGAAGCTTGAAACTTTACAGAGTGCAGTGAAACGACATACTTCCTTCAGCTGATGATGACTCTGCTTCGTTCATGACCAAAGCTAACGGAGACATTCATGGCTTTGTATCAACCATTCGATCTGTGGAATTAGAACTAGTCCTTCGGTTGCCTCTCTCTGCCCTAATAGAAGCAATAACAGAATCAGCTGCTGGTCCCAAACCTTTTCTTCCCACCAACTTCACGCCCAACTTTTCACACAAGTAATACAACCTCATCTCATCTCCTCCTCTCACTTCTCTCAATTCCAAAGCCTGTTGCCGAGTGAGCAGGGTATACACATGAAGCTGTTGTTGCTGATTATAATGCGATTGGAGTTGCTGAAAAAGTAGCTTATTCGAGTGCTGTTGATCCGCCTTCACCCCGTCGCTGCTACTTTTCTTTCGCGTTCCACCTAATGCCACCCTAAGGATCGCCGTAGATTTGGGATCAGAGGTCTTTCGGCCGAAAATGACAGAAAAGCTCCCAAATTCCAAGTCAGGTTCCCTAAATAAATCTGCTAGTAGAGAAGCACAAGCCTGAGTGTTCGTTGAGGGGCTTCTTTCCACTTTTATTTGCAAAGCTCGAGCATTAGCATGATGAGCTATATTAGCGGCTTCTCTTAGGCCACTAATGAAAGCACCATGCATTGTTGCAGGATAGCGCCTTGTGGTGGCCTCGCCGGCAAAGAAAAGCCGCCCATCTCCGACATTTTCTGCTAAGATATCATAGTCATCGCCGGATGCTCCCACAGCGACATGAGAATATGAGCCTAAGCTGAACGAATCAGTTCCCCATCTAGTGCAAACACTTTGGAGAGGGTCCGGAACTTCAATTCCTTGCGGTTCATAAATTCCTATTAACAAAAGTCTGAGATTAGATTGACTCTGAAATGTAGTAGCGATTCAGGTGACTTGTAAACCTTCTAAAAAGTCTATAGGAAGAATAACTAAGGTTCGTAGATCTGATATAAGAATACTTAAAAAGTACAAATCCAGATTGGAGATTTTATCATGAAGGGAAGATCCACCGATTTAGCCATTAGCAAACTTGATGAATTTTATGCCCAAAGAGGTGGGCAATCCAATTTTTGCAATCTGAGACAAGTCAAATGAACCTTTAGATATAATCATTAATGTATGTGAGCGTAAGCTTACTGAAAGGTACAGGTATCTGTCAAAATACATACCTTTAAAAACATAAGTTGTGATGTTTTACAAAAGTACCTAACAGGCTTTAAAAAATTTAGTGATGATTCACAAGTATATTTTTTAGTTACCAAGAAGTGCGGAACTGACAGATTGGGAATAAAACCAAGATATTGATAGTTTAAGCAAACAAAAGAATGCATGATCTCTACAGATGCTAGAAAAATTATCATCTACCTATATAAACATTTAATCATCACTAAAAAGAAGCAGCAAAACTGATGAGAAAAAGTAATAAGAAATAAACTCACCCCTTAGAATTTGAAGAACTAGGGTCACAGCATCAGTCGGAGGCATGCTTTCAAACTTATGTGCTGCTTCCCCTGCAACCAATGCTATTAACAACGGCCCACCGGCCACCGCCGCATAACTATAGAACAGGAAAAACTCCCCTCTTCTGCTTGGATCATCAGACAAATGCCCGAACGTATCAAGATCCGTGCTCCAGAAGACATACGGAAACAACATTGCGACCTTGTTCAACAACCCAAACCCTAACCTCTTAATCCCATCGAGCTTTCTCTGAGGCAGCTCAGGCACAAACTTTATACTCCCATTCTTGAGAACGCCGAGCGGAACAGTGCACAAGGCCATGCCCCCCTCATAAACCTGCCCGCCTGCAATAACCTGCACACCATCCACACCATACCGAATCGTGTGCACGGTCTTTTCATAAATAATTGAAACACCCTCCGCTAGAGCCTGAACCAACCGCCCATTGCCTCCGGGCAAGAAACAGTGATCGCCACCCATATCAAACGGATCGTCTTGATCCCAAAACGCCAACGAGAGCTTAGACAAAAGCCCGGCATTAGCATACTCTAAATTCGCCAAGTGCCAACTGAACAAGTTGATCTCCTCATCGGTAACGGCATCTCCGTAAACATGCCTAAAGGTCTCCAAAGCAGCGCCAAGAGAGACATCCATCGCAACCTCCCCCATACACTGCCTCAGCCGGCTCGCTTTATCAAGAAGCTTGTTGAATGCGTTCTCCACTTTACCATCCATATCCGGATCAACGGGATTACCGTCCGGCCTATAAAGTGGGCACTTGTCTCTCACCTTGTAGAGAGACAAACCCAGCTGTTTGCCTATGATTCCCAGAGGGTTTCCATGCGTGCCGGTCAATACGCTGCCGCCCAAATCTGCGGCCGCAAATTTATTTGCCCCCTCCATTCTCTTGGTGTACACTCTGCCGCCGCACCTCTTCCTACCCTCCAAGACGACAACTTTGAAACCGAAAAGCATCAACTGCCGCGCGGCAGCTAAACCGGCTAATCCAGCCCCGATGATAACCACATTGGGTTTTGAGGGTTCTGCGGGAATCTTCTCCTTGATCGACGGGGCGACTCCGAAGTTGATGTACCCGTGAGAGACCAAGTAATTGTACGCCGAATTCAAGAGGGTTTCGCAGTGCGGCGGGATCACGGAGGCGAAGCTCTCTTTCGTGACCCAATTGGTCACGTTCTCCCTCCATCGGGAGAGGATGTGGTTCCGTATGAGGATGTAGTTCACCTGCTCGATGCCGCCGACCGACGAGACGACCCCGGCCTCGATCTCCTCCTCGGTGAGGGAGTCGGCGGGGAACCCGGCGGTGAGCGCGGTGAGGGCCTCGGCGGTGGGCTCCTTGTTGATGACGATGATCTCCTCGGAGAGGTCGGGGCTAGGGTTTTCGAGTGGGTTCTTGATGGGGTTGGGCTCGTTGGGTGGGGGAAAGGAGGGGAGCAAAGGAGGAGGAAGAGGAAGAGAAGGAGTTACCTCGGAGGTTGATGGGTGGGGTGCTTTGCGGCGGAACCCGGTGCGCTTGCGCTTGCCTTGGAAGGGGACTTGGAGGTGGAAGGCGGAATGAAGGTTAGGGTTAGGGTTAGGTATAGGGATGGGTAGGGGAAGGGAAGGAGAGAGGTGGGGGAAGGAGAAGGGAGGAGGAGGGTAAGGAGTGGGAGTGGGAGTGGGAGTGGGAGTGGAGAGAGGAGGGAATGGTGGGGTTTCATCTGCCATGCTATCTCTCTCACCTCTCCGTGTTGTTCTGTAAACTAAAATAACATAACACAGAATTTTTCATAATTAGAGCTCAATTAATTCATTTCTATTTATTTTATTTTAATGAAGGTCCCATTTTTTGATACTAAATTTACTATTTAAGGAGTCAAAGAAAACCATATAAATATATATTATTTTTATTTTTCTTTTCCTTTAATGCACCGTAAAGATTGTTGTCTCTTTAACTCACATATCAGGCCCATCTAATAATAATACAAGCAGCAAATTGTAATCTAACGAGCTTATTTAACAAAGCTACCGAATATAAAAAGAAAAAGAAGAAGGGGAGAGGGGCAAGAGCTGAGAATTATGTTTACATCATTCGACAGTAACGCACGTGAATATTAAACATATAGGAGGGAAAAAAAAAAAAAAAAAAAAAAGAAAGCAGAGGAAATAGTTTCAACAAATGATTAAGCTTTAAAAATTTGCAGGATAAACACAATAGCTGAGATTCTAAACTTGGACATAATATATATACAGAAAATATAAGTAAATGGCAAATGGATTAAATTTGTTTACGCCGCAGGAAGTTAAAAGTGAGGGCCCAGGGCTTTCAAAGGAAGCTGTTTCTGCTGCCTGCATCAAGCTTACAACCGGCACAGCACACCACATCACTGAAGTGAAGAAGAGAATACCCAAATACTAAATTGTTGCGATGCTCACGTTGCCAGAATAATCCTGTTTTGTTACCATTGTAGCTTGGCTGCTGCTGTTAGCAGCAGATGCTTTTGGAGCATCTTTTAAGTTCACTGTGACTGAAAAGGGATCCACAAAGATGCCAATAAAGGAAATCAACGGATCAGCACGCGAGTTATCGATAAATAGCCTCAAGTATTGGGTTTCTACCATTTGAAATTGCAGCAGCCTCTTATATCCGATGGTCGTACCACTGACTACAGTTTCCCACTCTCCGTCAATCAAAACATCCATGTGAAACTCAATCACACGCTGGCCCATTTGAATCGGCTCTTGGATTTGCAGCACATTAAACGATGTGGACCGGTTCAAGTTGAGGTATAATACCCATTCGGACTGCGATTCATCAGGGGCCCAGAAAGACTGAATACCTTCCTGGAGTACATTCGAGGGATCAAAACGAAGATTGCCATCTCCTCCACGTACACTGCTTGCAGTAACAGTGGCATTTTTAGCAAAGTTCTGAGAGAATATGGCGGTTCTCATTGTGGTGAATTCCTGAAGCACTTGGAGATCTTCATCAGATATGAGGCCCGACGAGTTGGGAGGGACGTTTAGTATTAGGAGACAGTTCCGACCAACTGAGTTATAGTAAATGTCGAGAAGGGTTTGTGCGGACTTTGGATGTTCTGATGCATGCCAGAACCAACCTGGTCGGATGGATACATCACACTCGGCAGGGACCCAGTCTCGTCCAAGAGGATCTCCTGCATTGGAATATCTGTTGTATACAGTTGAAAAGGAGATTACCGGATCTATTTATCATATAATTACATGATAGAATTATGGCAGCATGCTGATTTATGTAAGTATTCATGAACATATACAAGATAAGAAAATATAAACATTCGGTATCATCTGTTCTGGAGACATTCTTGCATTAGAGAGAAATTTCAATGTAGAAATTATGCCGTGATCTAGCTCAAGAAAATTTTAAAGGCACTATTGTAAATAAACTTACAAATAGATAGGCAAAGAGGATACTGTCTTATGTCATCAGAGAATGGGAAAAATTCACCCACAGGGTGCTCAAAATTGACAAAAGGGAATGAACTTCCTCTGACAACTAGCTAGCTAACAATAGGGAAGTGTCTCCATAAAATTGTTATCACACTAGGTTTTGGACACTAGAGTTGGAAGACCTTAATATTTGGGATTACGTTCATATAATTTGGAAGAGCAGGTGAGTGCAGCAGACCTTGTCATTGCTGAACTCACATGTTGTGTCGGAACTAGGAGAAGTATCATTGAAAAGGATCTCCCATGGCTCTCAAACAGTAATTTTGCTGCAAAATTGTGCAATATTTGCCGCATTCAATCATTATAAAAGAGTTTCTGCAATTCAAGAAATAGTTCTCTGATGCGTGTGGGTTTGTATGTCTCTTAAATTACTATAGCAAGAGACCACCAAAGTATGGCCAGTATAACAGTCTTGTTGGAATAGATATTACTTTAAGTTTTAGCGTCCAAAACGCATGAGATTTAACACAACCAGAACTTCTTTGCTATTAAGTCGTACGATGACCATGAATAGGAGCATAAGAGAAAATTCTGTTCATGTTATGCCGAGTCCACTGCAAAACTACTACAAATTGAGATGCAAAATTACTGCATAAAGAGAGTCAGATGAGGTCAATGCCAAGGAAGCACTTACTGATCATCACCGTGGCCAATAGTGACAGAACTCTTATTAAAAAGAGACCAGCAAGTAGAACCAGCCTCGCCGGCCTCATTTCCGACCCATCTACTGTCAGGACCAGCATCAGAGAAAATGACAACCCCGGGCTGCAGCTGATGAATGACCTCGAACCAGCATTCGAACAGGTAGTCCATATTCTTCTCGCCCTCACCCTTCGCACCATCCAACCATACCTCCTGAACATTTCCATACCTGTCCCAAGACAAGTTAAAATTCACGAAGATGAAACAATTTAATAGCGAGTAACTCTTTCTTCAATTTTAGAATGCTATAACCCTCAATCCGAACCATGCATTTCCATAGCTGATGATTAATCTGATAGAAAAAGACTCGGGAATAGTCTTAAAACCCCTCCTTTACATGCATGAGGGTACGAAAGACATGTGGATGACAGGTTTGGTAAGTTTCAGTGGAGATTGAACTCATGCTTTCCCAGAATGGCAAGGGTTTAAGGCGAACTCATACCATGTTAAGTAAAAGATCAATCCCATAGGAAACGCCTGGGCACTAGTGTTAACATTGCTTTTTTAGTTAAAAGGAATGATTTTGCTCATGAAAACGATCCGAAGATTGCATCTTATTGCGACCTTAGATCTCAAATTGAGCAAAATCCTTAGCTAAATTCCAAAACACTAGAAACGAAGAGCGGCTATACCGAGTGAGCAATTCGGTCATCTGCCCCAAGTAATACTCATTGTACTCCACCGTCTTGCCGTAGGAGGGATCGTGGCGGTCCCACGGCGAGAGGTAGAGCCCGAGCCCGATCCCGACCTCGGCCGCGGCGGCAGCGAGCTCGGCAACGACGTCGCCGTCGCCGCCCCTCCAGGGGCTGGAGCGCACGGAGTAGTCGGTGTAGGCGGAGGGCCAGAGGCAGAAGCCGTCGTGGTGCTTGGCGGTGAGGACGACGCGGGCGAACCCGGCGGCGGCGGCGGCGCCGGCCCACTGGCGCGCGTCGAGGGCGTCGGGGGCGAACACGGAGGGGTCGGCGCTGCCGCTGCCCCACTCGGAGTCGGTGAAGGTGTTGGGCCCGAAGTGGAGGAAGAGGGCCATCTCCCCCAATTGCCATGAGAGCTGCGACGCCGAGGGGAGAGGAGGGAAAGGGAGAGGAGGAGTGGGAGGGAGAGGAGAGGACGAAGCAGAGGAGAGTGGGAGGAGTGGGAGGAGGAGGAGGAGGAGGAGTGTGAAGAGGACGAAGACGAGTAGAGGAGAGGCGACTCCCATTTTGGGGTAGAATTTGCGATGCGAAATAGTGGGGGAGGTGACTTTTAATGTCACGCTAATTCGGTAGCTGGAGTAGTTCTAAGGTTGCTTTGTACGCAATTACTTAATAACTGCGATTATCAAGTGTTTGATAGTTAACTAAATTCTCACAAACATTCTTGTTTGTTACGGAGAAGAAGATCAATCAGTGGACCATTCTTTCTACCTTTTGAGATGCATGGCATTGTATGGATGATTAATTGGAGTTGTATATGAATAGCGAAATTACCGATGGGGTTGAGTTGGTTTTGAGATATTTTATCTTGATTAGTAGAGCCAATAATAACACCAATGCTCAGCCTCTTTTGAGGCATTGATCGATATGTCATATTCCAGTTCACAGAATAATAAAACTAACAAAACTTTGGAAACAATCAGGCGTAAATGTAAACTGCAAGTAGAGTGCAGTGAACAGTAATACTTTCAGAGAGTTTCAGGCATAATCCTCCTTCCAAAACCTTGTCTAACGAAGTACTAAAAGCTAAAAAAAAGGAGGTACTTAAATGTTTAGAAAAAAATTAGTGATTCACTGTACAAGGTTAACATTTCGCTAACAACAGTTCATTCAAATGGTGTTTACCACATGCCATGCATGGCAAAGAAATCAACAAAACCTTTTTCACATAAATTTTGCAGTCAATGGCAAAGTCTCTAGTTCCTACCAATTAGCAACGCAGTGATTAGAAACTTCACGCCTCATGAAGAGGGAATAAGACAACCAATTCCCACAAGATACTTTCGGATAATGACAAATTGCAAAACTAGAATGGTACAGCTTAATGCTTGCTGAATCTTTACAACAAGTTAATATTACCTCAGAGCAAGTTGAGGATCTTGGAAGTGCCGCAGCAGTACCTCTTATTATAACAGCACATTGCTGCAAAGAACTACACAATCGAAGCTTCATTATACAGTTAGCAAACATGCTAAATAGGATATTACATTTAATTGAATTAGGTTACACTGTTTTCTTCTGCAGTACCTCGACATTGCACGAGTGTAAAAGAGGCACAAATGCTGATCATAAAATTGTTATAAGGAAAAAATGACAAAATCAACTGAAAATATCATTTACATATCATGGACTAGGATAATGATCAAGATTTACCATCTGTATTAAAAAAAATATTTACACATTAGATTACTGCAGCACAAATGAACATGAAACTGTGATAAATACACCATGCCAGGCATTAGCCCTGGTTGGTGCAATGGGACTACATGTTTTCAGCTGCACAAAAGCCAACGATGGTTAACAAATAAACAAATTATGGCACTTAACAAAGAATGCAAGATTTCAGTGCTTAAGTTTTGAAACAATGTTGGATAAAACTGTACATTCTCCACCAGTCACGCAAGTTCAAGCAAGAATTTGAGTGTAACTTCATGGACGAACATCATCAACCTACACAAATTACAGTACCCCCAAAAGAAAGCTAAGAAATGGCAAGTATGACTATACAAAGGAATGCTAGTAGTATATAAAAAATTGTTAACCATTAAAGGAAACAACCTCTCATACACTAAAACGACTTGAATTAATTTTGCTTCAAGATTGATATATATCCCAATCAAATTGAGGTTGGGAGAAAACCTCATAATCCGTAGGCCCATCTACAAAGCTATCAACAGCCTGCATACCCTCCAAAAGAGACGGTTGGAACCCATCACTTCTGGAAGGGAGCACCTTATAGAAAACCAGCAAGCAAAGAGTGAAAATAGCTTGAAGCTTCATAGAGTCACCCTGGACAGAGAAAAATAGTAACATAGACAGAAGAAACAAGATTATACAGAAATGCATGATGCATAGCACCCTATCCATCAGCTTCCCATCATTACCAGCAGGAAATCCTCGAACTCGGTAGACAAACAAGAAGTTATACTTGTCCACTACATATCGGTAGCCAAAGTATATGGCACCAACTGGAACCACTAGCGGAGCGAACAAGGAGTAGATCATGGTGAGTGCGAATATTGTGAGGTTAAACGCATAGTACTGTGCAAAGTCAAACTTCTGTTTTGGCATGTGGAAAGTCCTGTTTATTGGGTATACCGAAAGGTTGTGTCCTTCAATATCATTCAAGACCGAACTGTCTTGTCTCTCAGACATCAAAGGTGCTCTTAGATTATTTTCTTCGTTGTTTTGCTCTAATGTGTAATCCTCATTTTGTTCTGGAACCAACTGGAGCATGTCATTTTTCCGAAATTTCTTCAACATATTCTTTATCCAAGGGACAGGAGCGAGCAAATCAAAAGAAATCCCCAAGAAGGTGCATGTAATCAAGAATGCAAGAGTTGATAAGCAAGACCTGGATAGAAATGATGGGCTCATATACTGTTCGATCCTTCTGCAATCTTCGCCATCTAAATAACACCGCCCCATGCGAAGGATTGCACTTTCTAGAGAAGACTCCACCAAGGCACGCAACAATATGAGATTTACTAAAAAGAAGCAGACCATCTTTAGCAATGCAGCTCTTTGCTCCCCCGAAACAGTGAGGTGGCACTCAAACTTGGAAAGATAAGAAAGCGCCGAAGGGATGATAATGTACATGCTCACGAAGATAAGAACATTGGGTAGGAACTGGAGAATCACCGTCCAAAACCAGCTGGAGCTCTCTAGCCAGGCTAGCCAAGATTGAGCATGATCCATAGCCTCCGCATTAATAATTCTCCCCGCGCTCTGCATCCCACTTATAACGGCCAGAGGGGAGCTACAGAACAGAAGCATCAGAACAAGGCAAGTGTTCACAGCAACTCGCCGTAATTGCAATGAGACCTTGTTCAAACCAAGGTGGTTCCAGTAGATGTCAGAAGCCGGCGGGGCCCTCTCCACCCTCCATCTGCTTCGTTCGAGCTGAAGCTCCATCAATGGGAAGAACTGCCCAATGGGCCTCTTCTTTCTTTCGGACCTGAAATCCCTCACGGCCTTGTTGGCGGTGTAGACATCCTTAAAGACCACGAACGCAATTCCCGCACCAGGCGCACGCCCTTCCTTATAATCCATCAGTTTGCTCTCCAGAATCAACAATCTATTGTGCAATTTTCTTAGCCTCTCTTCATCAGTGAAGCCCAATTTGACAGCAGCCATCGCCCACAACTCTTTAGTTCTAGTAAAAATCAAATTTTGATTACTTCGCTGGTTGCTATTCATACCATCATCATCATCATCATCATCGAATAGGCTACGTGCGTTCATTCGAGCTTCCAGCCAAGAGATTTTATTCTTGACCTTTGTCCATTCTGCAACAAGATGTTCTAAGGAGCACAGATCGAAGGGAACGATGACTCGATACACTTTTCCAGGGTAGCGATGCTGGATATACTCCTCGAGGGGGCCCTTGTCAGCTGCGAGGGTCTTAGGAATTCCCTGAATCATCATGGTAAAAATGGCGATTGAGTTCGAATTGGGGTCGCTAGGGTTTCCGTTGCCGTCGCGGAACCGCGTGATCCGGAGGCCGTCCTCCATCTTGGAGAAGCCGAAGTGGGCGATGGCGACGACGATGGCCATGAGGAGGAAGTGGATCCACAGGAGCGGGGAGCTCTTGGGGACGTGGGAGATGGTGGTGGCGGCGAACTGGTCGGCGACGGGGGCGGATGCGGCGGAGAGGTTGAGGGGGAGGGCGGCGCCGAGGGCGACGAGGGCGACGGCGAGGAGGACGGCGAAGCTGGAGCGTTCGATGAGGAGGAACTGGGCGGCGTCGGCGCCGCAGTGGAGGGCGATCTGGGCGGCGGTGGCGTGGTAAACGGAGAGGAGCTTCGCGGCGAGGGCGGAGGGGCCGGGGAAGCGGCGGTGGTCGCTGCGGAGCTTCACGAGGAGGAAGAGGACGACGCAGGACGCGGCGCCCACGGCGGAGATGTTGAGCAGGTACTGAATGTTCCCGTACCACGCGGCGCCGGGGTCGTCGCCCGCGTCCGAGGGGGGAGGAGCCACAGCGGCGGAGGCCATGGGAGTCGCGAAAGGTGCCGAGAGGGATGAGGAGATGATCATCGAGAAGGGGAAGGGGAGTTCACCTTCATCGAGGAAGCAAAACCCTAACCCTAACCCTAACTCTAACCCAGAGGAGGAGGAGGAGAGAGAGATGAAAGAGGAGAGCTTGGATGCGGGTCGCGATACCTTCGTGAGGGAGACGACACGAATCCGGAGACGGAAGAAGGGTGAAAGTTTTTTTTTTTTTTTTTTTTTTTTTTCAATTTAATTTTCGCGAAAATTTATTTGATCGAAAAGGACTTTATTAACCCGATGGGAGTAATCGGATCGTTCGATAAACGGGTAGGGGAAGTTGCTTTGGGCCCAACAATTAAGAACCCGAGTTATTTAACTTCGTACCGACTCTACCTCAAAAAATTAAAAAAAAAAAAAAAAAAAAAAAAAAAAATATATATATATATATATATATATATATATATATATATATATATATATATATATATATATATATATATATATATATATATATATGGAAAATGCTATGTGTACACCTCTTTCGGGGTGTACATCATACACCCCATCCATCTAAGGGTGGGGGTGTGATGATGGGTCACTTGATGTGACCCGTAAAAAATATCGTCACCATTAAAATGGTGGAGGTGTATGATATACACCCCTTCGGGGTGTACATGTAGCATTACTCTATATATATTCTGCTGATTGACCCCAACAACCGTTGGAAAACAACACATGGCATAGTAAATACAGTATTTTACTTTTTATCATGACCCTCGTCATCCTCATTTTTATTCTTAATTTTATAAATTTAACAAGAGAAGGAAGAAAAAATAGTTTGATATTACAAAATCAAAACTTTGAATAAGATTTTTTTGTAAAAATCTGAAAGTTCTGTAAATTTCAAAATTTTCTTATAAACTTACATTTATACCTATTCAAAATAGAGGTTGGTTTGGAGGTACAAAGGGGGCATACATACTGCTCACCCTATTTTGGGCTACATAAGATGCACGGTGGCATTTCCCCAACCATTTTCAAATGATAAATTTGTATTTGTAACTATGGTGGACTTGTGTAACAAACAAAGTATATTGTTATAATATATTTTTGGAAAAGTTTGTTTTATTTGTAACTGTGCTAGTTATAGCTAAATGGCTGGAAAGTCTCAAATAAAAAAAATTTCACTACATATAAGAAGGAAATATTAAAAGAAAATAAAATATATTAAATGCTAAAAAAACTGAAAAGAAAAAAAAATTATATATATATATATATATATAGCTTCCAATAAAAGAGCATTAATGTTTTTTTTTTTTTTTTTTACAATTCAAATTTTGCCCTGTGTTTATGTTTGCATAATAACACAGGAAATAAATAAAATTAAATAAAAATAAGTAAACAGGAGTTAGAGTACATTTTCTGTGGACAGGTAGTAGACCTGGTGTTCACGGTCCGGCCATTGGGCTTCGGCCCATTTTAATAAAAAGTACAAAATCAAGAAATTTGCTATTTTAAGGCCCAATAAGGCCCGTGGGCTGCGTCCAATTATTCGCCGCACATTACCAATCCAATCCACCGCGCCTTCGCTCTCCACCACAACCGAAACTATATAAGAAGGGGGAGAGCGACACGTGGCGTGGGAGAAGCCGTGCGAAGTAGCCGTTGAAGCTCGGGGGTGAGCCCGTGCGAAGAAGAAGATGTTGGCGTCTCCTTCCTCCACCACCGCTCTCTCCGCCCCCTTTATCCCCGCCGCCCGCCGCCGCCCCCGCCGCCGCCGCCATTGCCGAGCCGTCCTCTCCCCACCTCCCCACGGCCCTCTGCCGAAGAAGGTCGTCGTCTTCGGCGCCGGGTGGGCCGGTTTCGCTTCCGCTCACCACCTCATTAAACAGGTCTCTCTCTCTCTCTCTCTCTCCTCTCTCTCTCTCTCTCTCTCTCTCTCTCTCTCTCTCTCTCTCTCTCCTCTCTCTCTCTCTCTCTCTCTCTCTCTCTCTAGTTTCAGGAATGCATCTCGATGTGTTTTTCTCAATCTTCTACTTTGCCGCATGATTGTAGGGTTTCGATGTTACGCTTCTTGAAGCAGGGGTTGGGCCCGCCGAGGAGATCGGTGTCAGAGGTGTGCTTCTTTTTTTTTTTTACTTTTTTTCCCCTTTTCTATTGAAGATTTTGCGATTATATTTGATTCTTGGGATCTGATGTTGCGCGTTTAATCGGATCATTTCTGGATTTGTATGTTGTTGTTGGAAATTTGTTCATAATATACAGTCGGAGGAATGCATGATCATGATTAGGGATAGATGATGGATCGTTGAACAATAATAGTTAAGTTGTTCAAAATTTGTTTTTCTTGAAACTCTTTAACGATTCAAGGCGCATGTAATGGAATTTGGTAGTGTAAATCTTACTTTAGAACTGATAATTTTGACAATTTCGGATATATAGGTAATGTAATTTGGTGTTTTTTTTTTTTTTTTTTTTTTTTTTTCCTTTTTCCCTCTTTTCTATTGAAGATTTTGCGATTATATTTGATTCTTGGGATCTGATGTTGCGCGTTTAATCGGATCATTTCTGGATTTGAATGTTGTTGTTGGAAATTTGTTCATAATATACAGTTGGAGGAATGCATGATCATGATTAGGGATAGATGATGGATCGTTGAACAATAATAGTTTAGTTGTTGGAAATTTGTTTTTCTTGAAACTCTTTAAAGATTCAAGGCGCATGTAATGGAATTTGGTAGTGTAAATCTTACTTTAGAACTGATAATGTTGACAATTTCGGATATATAGGTGATGTAATTTGGTGTTTTTTTTTTTTTTTTTCCTTTTTCCCCCTTTTCTATTGAAGATTTTGCGATTATATTTGATTCTTGGGATCTGATGTTGCGCGTTCAATCGGATAATTTCTGGATTTGAATGTTGTTGTTGGAAATTTGTTCATAATATACAGTTGGAGGAATGCATGATCATGATTAGGGATAGATGATGGATCGTTGAACAATAATAGTTTAGTTGTTCGAAATTTGTTTTTCTTGAAACTCTTTAACGATTCAAGGCGCATGTAATGTAATTTGGTAGTGTAAATCTTACTTTAGAACTGATAATGTTGACAATTTCGGACATATAGGTAGAATTGAATTTCCTAGTGTTATCCTTCTCTCTATTGACCTTAATCTTTGAAATACAATTGTAGGTTTTTGGTATCCGTATCGTAATATATTCTCCGTTGTTGATGAGCTTGGTATTGAACCTTTCACTAAGAGTACTAAAGCAGCATATTACTCCCCAGAAGGCATTGAGGTGAAGTACTTCTATATGCACATTATTAATCAACATATTTTTGCTTATTTTCAAATCAAAAGCAGAGCGTGTTGTCTGGCCAAATGCTCTATTCCGGTCACACATAAGGAATTTTAGGCAAAGCAAGAGCATGGTAAAGAGGCTCTTGATCTTTGTCATGCTTTCTGGTGACCATCTATCCTGAGCATGTCAGTTGATAATCACTATGCAGGTTGAGCTTCCTATATTTCAGGATTTGCCTCGATTACCGGCTCCTCTTGGTGCTCTTATATATCCCCAAGTATGTTCATAACAGCATTCCTAACTCAATTGAAATCATCAACACTATTCTCCTTTTGCTCTTGTTTGAATCAAGCCTTTATTTCTTCTTTGATATAGTTTCCTCGCCTTCCTTTGGTGGATCGATTCACTTCAATTCCTCTTATGGCTGCTGGTATTGATTCAAGGCCTTGATTTCTTCCTTAGAATCATACTGGAAACGCAAAAGAGTTCTTGATTTAGGTCCTACTGCTCAAGTTAGATCTTTCCATAATATCAACACTCTAATGTATGCTTATGGAATGCAGTCATTGACTTTGACAACACTGACACGGCTTGGAGGAAATATGATGCAAGTGAGGGAGTTATCTTGATACGGATTGCTTATGGTACCTAATGATGCCTCAGAATTTGACACATTCTAAAGTTTGATAGGAGCTTTTAATGGCAGTGACTTCCAGGGAACTATTTAAACAATTTGGTTGCTCTCAGCGGCTTTATCGAGAAGTTTTTGAACCATTAGTTCAGGTTGGCTTGTTTGCTCCAGGAGAGCAGTGTAGTGCAGCTGCAACCTTGGGAATTCTGTATTATTACGTTCTCTCACATCAGGTTTGTTCCTTCTGCTTATTAAAAATATTCTTTTGGTTTATTAGTTATCGGTCAGCTTGTGATAGCACTCGTGACAGAGATTCCAAGTTCGAAGGCTAGTTGCTTCGCATTTTCAGCTAAGTTTATTTCTAAAGAAAATAATGAACAACAAGGGTATCCATGCACCTTTCTCTCTCTCTCTCTCTCACAAAAAAAAAAAAGAAAAAAAAAAAAGAGCCTAAGTCATGACTAACATCTTGTGGGTTATTTCACTTCTTTTACCTGTACAGCAAAATTTCGATTTTGTATCGTGTCGTGGGGCAGTTGAAGAAAAGATTTTGTCTCCATGGCTAAAATCGCTGGAATTAAAAGGCTTAAAGTTCCGTGGAAACAGAAAACCAACAGATTTTATCATAAACGAAGAGACTGGATGTGTTTCAGGTATTGTATGTGGGCAGGAGATTTACGAGGCTGATGCATTTATTTTAGCTGCTGGAATCTCTGCTCTTCAGTCCATAATTACCAGCAGGTAGAACTTTCTGAAAATGGCGACAGCATCAACCTCTTCTTATTAGAAATCACTGCCTGCCTAATAGTATTTTTCAAATGGTTTTCTGATCCATAGTTTTCTGTGCATGTCTAACCTATCTACTTGAAATCTATTTACTGCAAACTTAGTACTGTTCTTTTTCAGTATAACAATATGTGGAAGTTCAAATCTTATATATATGCAGCAGAATCATCCTTTTTGAATATAGTAATCTGTGAAAATTTCAGGTACTTTCTAAATGCCTTTTCTTTTCATGCTAGCTGACAACTGAGTTTCATGTAGTCTTTTGCTACAGTCACGGCAGGAATTTATGAATGTTCTTAAATTGGATACCATCGATGTGGTCTCTGTTAAACTATGGTTTGATAGGAAGGTAAGCAAAATGTAATTTTATATTCTTTGTCGGAAGGCATCTTCAAGCTCAAGTGCTGATTTTAAAAGTCATCAGGTTAAAGTTCCAAATGCAGCCAATGTCTGCTATGGCTTCGACGATTCTGCTGGATGGACTTTCTTCGATCTCACTTCAATTTATGATGATTATGACAATGAAGCATCAACAGTTTTAGAGGCTGAGTTTGTAGGTTCTATTCTTTTCTTGTTGACTATCTTTGGCAGTAGAAAAAAAGATTGTTTGCATATAATCCTAATACCCCTGCAAAGTTGGTATGTGTACTTGCCGTGATGAAAGCCTTGTTTATTTGCCTACAGTCCTGCCACGTAAGAAAAACTTTTTGTATAGATACTCCTGATAATGCAGATGTGCAAATAACCAAGTTTGTCAGGGCTACACACACAAATGACAAAATTGCAGTGTATCGTGCAATTTTGCGTAGTTGCAGGGGCATCTATGCAAAAAACCTAAAAAAATGGGAGCATTTGTATTGTTAGAACCCATCTATCTGAATTTTCACTTGCTGCAGTACAATGCCAGTCAATTGTTGCCGCTAAAAGATGAACAAATTGTTGCAAATGTTATGCCATATCTGACGAAATGCATACCAGAACTCCAAGAGGCCATTATAATGCGGCAAATGGTTGTGAGATGCCCTCTATCTGCAACTCATTTTTCTCCAGGTAGCATTTTCTGATTATAAGTCAGGTTTTTTGAAATGTGTTTAACAGTTTTAGGTCATAATATGAAAATGTAGCATCAAGCTTTAGTCATCTGTTGGGTGTTTGTGGGAGAAAACTATGCATTTGATGGTCTTTTTTTCATATTTAATGCTTACACCTCATGCATGTGATGGCTGTAGTCATTGCCTAGGGAAAAGTGTCTCCTTCTTGCCAATTTTCTCTGAAGTATATGTTTAACATGATGATCCTTCTTCCGCTGGATTATGTGAAATTGTTCAGAGGCTATTTCCATGATGGTTAGGCAAATTTTTGAAGATGTTCTATTATGGGTATTTGATGGTCAGTTGTTTCTCCTAAGCTCACAAAAAAAAAAAAAAAAAAATTATAAACTGTTGCTTGACATTCTAATTGCTTAATAATATTCATATATGTGAGTCTATAATAAACCCTGTAGAAAGAGGGTTGCTAGTCCATAAAAATAAGACACACATGCATGATTATGGAAATTTTAAAGATAATGGACCTTTCCCATGTTTATGCAGAAAAAAATTGTGGGGCAGGAAGACACAAGAGAAAACTGGGGAAAGTTTAATGCAATTCTAGCTGTGGCATGTATTAATGGACACAATTTTAGTGTTCAAACCATTAAACTAAGTTATGAAATGGGGTACAAGAATGTGCTCAATGTATAACTACTTATACTCTTTGAAGTGATTAGATAAAAAGGTCTGTCGGACATGATTTTGTTTGCTTTGAGCTGATTTATGGGCTTATCTGTATGATTCTTCTGAGGATAGATCCAATTGAATTCTACTTACAAGCATCATATAAGTTGCAGGTTCTTATAGGTACATGATGCGAGGCTCGACTTCCATCCCAAACTTGTTTATGGCTGGTGATTGGATTGTTAATAGACATGGGTCCTGGTCCAAGGTGAGGACTTGAAACTATTTTGCAGATCCTCTTTCTCTCTCTCAATTGCAGGTTCTTGTGAGAAAATAAATACATATTGAAAGTTGTTTCCCATATTAGGAAAAAGCTTATGTGACTGGACTAGAAGCTGCTAATAGGGTAGTGGATTTCCTTGGTGAGGGGAACTTTGCCAGAGTAATAGCAGTTGAAGAAGATGAGCCTCATATTGAAGCTCTACGAAGTTTCAACAGAAGAGCTAACGAGATAAGTTCTCAGCTTCCACTGTCCGACTTCTTTCTCTAATGGCATTTATTATATATTGTGGCCACTGCAATGCTTATTTATGCAAAATTAAAGTGTAGATTTCACCATTAAACGGCGATGTTGGGCACCTCTTAACTTCTGAAATCATTTTTCTCTCGTCTTTGTTCTCATCTTACTGTTAGAAGAAGAAAAAAATTTAAAAAAAAAAAACTGGCGCATACATACATCTGTCCATCATGCCTCCATCAGCCTTAGGTCCGATCTCATATTTGATCTCTACTTGGAAATTGGCTAGTCGAATTGTAAGAAAGGAATGGCTAGAGGGTCACCGGATTCAAGTGTTGAATGCCCCCAATGTAAAAGTCCAAGGACCAAAGTGAAAACTGAACTAAAAGTTCAGGGGCCGGCCAATGGTGCAATTTACCCAAAAATTATGTTATGGCCTTCTCTTTGATGTCTTTAGTATGTAAATATCCTATCTCACGCACCATTTTATACAAAAAGTTGCTAAGGTGATTCTTGATATAAATTTTGCGGATATAGCTTGGTTTTTGAAAGGCAACATGAAATATCAACAGTGAATTATTATTTCAAATAGAATGACCAGCTGTCAGAAACATGTCAGAATATTTCGTGACAGAATTGCTGCTGCATATGGTTTTTGAAAGGCAACATGAAATATCAACAGTGAATTATTATTTCAAATAGAATGACCAGCTGTCAGAAACATGTCAGAATATTTCGTGACAGAATTGCTGCTGCATTTCCAACAGGGCAAGAAGACTTGCAAGAAATGTAGTTTTTTGGGTATTTTTCAAGACATGGTTTGTTTTTATATGATGAGACAAACAGACGTAAGATTGTTCCTTAGAAAATCAGGAAAAACTACACTACCCTGTTTGGCCCAACTCTAAAGTACAGTAGTGTTGGACCAAGTGTTGTCTAAGTTGTGCTTTTAAAAAATTCTTTAGTTGATTTCCCTCCGTAGCAGAATCAGAAGAAACAAAGTTGAGCTTCTGCTTTTAGATCTCCAAATGTCATATCTTATTCCCACTGTAGCAAATTTATCAGACAGCCACTTAAATCATCTGGTCCCACTCTAGAGAAGTATAAATTGACACTCTTTTGCAGGTTTCGCCCAGTCATTCAAAATCTAACCTACTTCCCCGAGACAAACAACCGTTTGGCAAACCCTAGTACAACTTCTAGAAATCATCCCAACCCATAGCAACATAAGAGAGCATGGAAGGATAATGTACTACATTTAGGACGCATTGATGTTTGATGTCCACACTAAAAGCAAAACCAGTTTGATGTCCACACTAAAGGAGTTCCCTAATGCGGAAGCTGCGGTGGCTTTGCCATTTAATTATTCTCGCACTACTTCATGATAAGAACAAGAATTATGTCCATTACTGACGTTCAGTGATTTTTTTTTTTTGCTCATTGTTAGCGTGAGTGCTTCACGATAAGAACAAGAACAGTAGTGTTCACTACATGGAAGTAGATTTTCTGTAGCCTTGTTGAGTAAAAATTTCAGCTTGTTGCCTGCGTGGCAGTGATCTGCTAGCTTTATCAGAGGTCGGATTTCGAAGAATCTGAGTATCTGCAATTTAAATAACAGCCGATTTTGTTTTTTTTTTTTGGTGTTTCAAAGAGTAAATATTTTCTGTTGACGTAGCAGTGATTCAATTTCTCTCTAAAAGACGGGAGACCATCTCAATCTCGGAGGTATTATATCAAATTCCATCTTTTAGGAACTGAATTGCGAAAAGTTACTACTTACAATTAAAACTCGCAACCAAATAATACTTCATAGCATCAAGAAAAATAGTTCTTATGGTATCTGTCTCAGAAAACTTTAACCATGCCACAGTGGCTACAAATTATAGCCATGTTAGTTATGTGTCGGTTCTTACCTAACATTGGAAGCAGTTATCAATCCCTTTTCCAAAACCAAACACCAGTAGAGGCCACACATGGGTATGTACTACTAACAGTTACAACAAGTGGTTCATCCTCCTAACACCCATTCACTACTACAAACCATTCAATACCTTTCACCATAGTACAAACCATAATAAGTGAACAAAGATGTAAAATTTTCATTTACTCCACTAAGGAAAAAGAAACAAAAACATGAAATGATGAATAAATGCAACGTTTTCGCAAGGGTAATTGTTATACTTGTTTACCGTCGTAAAAAATTGACTAGTCCTTAGCATGAGATTAATGGATGCTGCAGGGGTTATAGTACTCGTACGATTCCGCAAAGATGTGGCACCAGAAAAAGGCCGCAGAACTATATGTATAATTATAGATGGATTACAAAGTCCAATGTTCGTTGGACGATTACATATACATTTTTATGCGCCTATAGTTTGCATATATAAGGGGTTTCAACATCCCGCCTACACAGTGGGCAGGAACCATGCTTTGCGAGCCAAATGTCGATGCATGGCAAATGAAACATGTGTCTACAATAAGGCAAGCTTCTTACATTCTCTCCAACTTGGAAATCCTGAAAAGGTTTAATACTTTTAGTGCAATACTACTATTATTTGGAAATCATCAATGTGAAACTTACATAAAACAGGAACCAACCTGGAGGCATACGGAACAGCAGACGTTCTCTCCTGTTTCATCGACTTTATTTCCCGTGGTAATTCTAATCTTTTGGATATTGTCAATTGAATCCTTTGATATGCCTCTTGTTCCGCCAGTTTCGAAGAAATCGGGAACCTCCATGTACGGTGAGGCTAAAGCACTCATCTGTGATCAGAAACAGTTGAATCAATACCAAACCGTTGTAATACTAATCTTCTTTAAATTGCTAGCAAAAGATGTCAAAATGTACCATTAAAAGAGGTAACAATCTATCGGATATGCATATTTTTCTATTTGATCCGAGTCTTGCTATAATTTCTATGAAAAAATAAGAGGACGCGAGTTGATACCTGGCTCTGTACAGCGCTCTGCACTGCAGGACCGACCTTTTCCCTTACTAGTCGTCCACTCAGAAGACTACAGATGATGTCCATCTGAAACAAATGAGTTTAGAAGTATAGTGAGCACTGTAACTTAGAAGAGATCAACTTCTTAGCTGCCGAATAGTAAGTAGAGATGTAATGCACTACAACTATAAGGTGAATAGAACACAGGCATTTTTAAGCTAGGATTTTTAAGCTAACATCCAAATATTTCTCTTTCTTATATTAACCGCAGGTACAACGTTAAAGCTCATAGTTTAGTTAACGCGACTCTCCAATTGTATCACCCCACATCCTTAAAAATGCACTTTTGTATTGTTTCAGGTTTATTGTGCTTAACTGTGTAATGTTCGCCGACTATAAAGAAATTACCCACCAACTTTCACTTAGACCAGAATAAACTAAAATAAACCAGCGATGCCAACATACTATTAGCTTAGCCTAAGTCATTCAATTGTTGCAATTGGGTACCAAATCGCTTTAAAAGGCATGATATTTGATCATTTCATTAGAAACCTCTTTTAAGATGGACAAGAATCTTCATAAAAGCACAGCATGCGCATAATTGACAGGTCCCAGGCAGCGAAAAGGAGACAGATAACTATTGCAAGAATGCTAGGGGCCTCTACTTTTATTTAAATACCATGTTAAGTCGGTGAATTGGTACTTGTATAGACATGCTCATCCATTTTAACCGAGGGATCACAAATTTAGTACCCGAATTTAGTTCGACCAGTTGCAATTATAATAATTTAGTCCTGAAGTGTGACCCTGGCTTAACATTGGAAATTGACCTCGATTTCAAATTTGCCCTTAAAAGTTCGATATCGGCTATTAACTTCATCCTCAAAGCTTTGATTTTAACAATCAAAAAAGTGTAAGAATGGTGTTGTTATCATGACAAAACCGGAGCTATGAGGAAGGACATAGCGATTACGTAAAACAAACAAACTTCTGGGACTACATGGCTACGAATGGAACTACTTGGAGGAGTAAACTTCACTAAAATGAAGAAGAGTTAAGTACTGCTATTGCGGTTACTGAGCTGATACCAAAGGGTGGATATTGTTTCAATTGTATGGTAACACAGCAATTTCTTCTGGAGAGAACTATTTAGGCTGTTTCTTTTCAAAGCTTACCACATACAATATGCTCCATATTCCTGACTCATTAGACTTCCACAGATCGAGAGATGATTCGACGACCTCGATCGAGAAGACCGCACCGGAAATAGCCCCAATCCCAGCCCCTCGGAACATCCCGCTTTCGGTCGCTAAGCCGATCAAAGCGCCGGTCACGGCCCCGGCAAATGAGCCCACTGAACCCAAATGAGATAGCAGAGAAGCAAACATCAGCATATCATCTAATCAAAATGGTACCCAGTAACCCAGTGATTCAAAGATCAAACAAGGATTATTATTACTCATTACATCATTACAGAAGCAGAGGCTAACAGGGCATGGCAGATGTTAAAAATCAAACATTTGATGCAAAATAAATAAACAAATTAAACGCACCAAACTCATCATTGACTGGAAAAAACAAGAAAAATAAAAAAAAAATACCCATTTCAAATCACCAATGGTAAGTGCAGAAATCAAACACCAAACACATCAAATCATGTTCTAGCACTAATGCTGGAGAAAACCCACATCCCAAATCACCCCAAACTCTCACTAAGCAGCACTTCACCAACAAGTCAAACATAAAGAGATGAACAAAAAAGCAAAAAAGAAACAAACCTATAGTAAAAATGCATGTGACAGTGGCGCAAAGAACCCTCCCAGCCATCTCAGAAGCCATGGCACCATACCTCCCACTTCCCCCCCCAACCCACTGATCAGAAGAAGAAGAAGAAGAAGAAGAAGAAGAAGAAGAAGAAGAAGTATAGGAATCCATTTGTTGCACTACAATGTAAATAAAGTTAGGTGAGATGGGTATTAATAAGGAGGGGTGGGGAGGGTGGGGTGAGTGTGTTGAAGTAGTGGAACCAATAATCAAAGTGTAAAGGAGGGATTTTTGGAAAAGGATGGGAGGGGTAGTAGGAGGAGGAGGAGGGGAAGGAGAGTGAGCAGAAAAGGAAAGTGGCGGAGGGGCAAGAGTGTAATTAATGAGGAGCAGAGGAGTGTGGGTTTTTGGAAAGAAAGAAAACTGTGGGAGCACTCACCCTCCCCCTCCCCCTCCCTCTCCCTCTCTCTCTCTCTCTCTCTCACTCTCCCTCTCCCCCTCTCCCTCTCTCTCTCTCTCTCTCTCTCTCTCTCTCTCTCACTCTCCCTCTCCCTCTCCCCCTCTCTCTCTCTCTCTCTCTCTCTCTGGTTTGTGTAGTCCCTGGGAACACTTCAATTCAGAGTTATCCTACTACTACTACAAGTACTAATAACACGAGCTTACTTTATAGGCATACCATAACTGATTTTTTTTTTTTTAATAAGAATTTGGAAAATACTTTTTGGACTCTATTTAACAATTTATACTATACTTATTTCAGATTAGTATAAATTTTACTAATAAATAAATTATTATTCTGAAATGAATAAATTGTACATTGTATATCCAATTTTAAATATACCAAAAGCATTGCTTAATTTGGAGCTGCTTTACAAAATTGTGCACTACTGGTCCCCAAACTTGAAATTCAATAACAAATTTCATTTTGGTCCCAAAAAATTAAATTTGATGGTCAGAATTCTAAACATCTTTTTTTTTTCTTTTCACGGAAAAATAACATGTTATATAAAAATATAAAATAATTAAATTTTGAACTCAAAATTTTAAATATTAACCACTAAATTTTTTATTACTTGCGCTAAAAATAATTTTTAATTCTTTCTCGATTTTTATGGCTAAAAGCAAGTAGTATATATTCTTATCAGTTTCATATCTGATAGGTGGGCCTTGTGCCCACCTCGATATTAAATTAATCCTGAACATCTTCAACCAATGCTTTTATTGTTTGCAGACGATTCATCTCGTACTTGTAGTCTCATACATCATGAATTTTTTTATTCTGCGTCAATTTCATACTTTTAATTTAATTACCTTATTATTTATATAAAGAAAAAACGTTAAAATTTGATGTTGATGAGTTGTAGGATTGATGTATGAGATTGTTAAAAAATAAAAAAAATCAATAAATAAATAGTACGTACATCAATGTACAAAAGCATGCACAATATTTTATCATCTAATAGTAAATACTTGTGACCAACCGTACTTAATTTAATAGTTGATATTTGATATTCAAATTCAAAATTTAATTATTTTATATTTTTAGTTAAATTTAATTTTTTTAAAAAATAAATAAAATGATTATATATTATTTTTTTTAAAAAAAAATAATAATAAATACTTGGGAGGTCCGCATTTCACGGGTTGAAATTATAAAAATAATTAATAATAAAATAATAACATTTCGCGAGTTGAAATTGTAAAAATAATTAATAATAAAATAACATCAAATATTTTTTTTTGTATATTTTATTCATCATATTCATCAAAGATTTTTTTATTGTTGGCGACAGGGATAGTCCCGATAGCGCTTTCTCTGGTGACAATGATAATTATGGCGACGATTCCTTCGGCTACGACGAAGGAAGAGATAGGGGGCGCATTAGTGAAAGAGAGGGAGGGAGGTGATAATGTACAGAAAAAAATAAGAAAAAAATTTAATAAATTAATTAGAGAAAAAAAAATGAAAATTGTGAATGACAGCATATTATTTGGATGTATTAATTGAAAGTCTGGTGAAAAAACATAAGAAGGATTATAATAAATTAATTGAAGATAGAGATGCGAGAATTATAGATGACAGTAGAACCGTTTGGATGTATTAATTAAAATTTTGGAGGAAAAAAAAAAAATCACACTTTGGTGTGAGTGAAAAAAAAATTGTCAGGTAATAAAAAATATTAAAAATTTATATAAATAAAATGAAGGAAACGGATTACGATAGATAGATGACTTGAAGATAAAAAAAAAAGTAAGAATTATAATCGTCAATACCATATTTAAGTACATTAATTAAAAATTTCGTAAAGAAATGAAAAAGATCGCGTAAGTAAAGGCAATGAAAGACGTACGACGTGCCAGAAAACTTTAAAAATTTATATTGAATAGATGTATGACAACTAACCTATTATTTATTTTTCCAATCTATTACAGTACTAAAGTATTTTTTTATGAGCAATGCTACTTGTACACCCCGAAGGGGTGTACATCATACACCTCCACCATTTTAATGGTGACGATACTTTTTACGGGTCACATCGAGTGACCCATCATCACACCCCCACCCTTAGATGGGTGGAGTGTATGATGTACACCCCGAAAGGGGTGTACACATAGCATTTTCCTTTTTTTATTTACAAGACAATTTATATTTTATTTTTTAAAAATAAGAAACAGAAATACTGTTTAAAATTTAGTTCAATCAAGTGAACTTGCAATAAATTGTTACAAATATGGTTGAATGCAACACATCAATTGATTGATGATTTATCATACATATATTCCAAACAGAACCATAGCCAAAAAATTCACTTGAATTTTTCTTTTATCTAGAGAGAAAGGAAGGCTACTATATTCTTGAGTATTTTTAAATCGACGATTCATATCATTAAATATGATATAGAGTATTTTAAATTTTTGAAAACTAAATTTTATAATTTTTTAAAATTATAATAAATTTTATCAAGTGAGTATAAAATGAATAGTCAAATCGACAATTCATATCGTTAAAAATAATCTAGAATATTTTAAATTTTTAGAAACTAAATTTTATAATTCTTTAAAATTATAATAAAGTCAATCAAGTGAGTATAAAATAAATGGTCAAAATTGATCGACCTTATAAAAATAGAGAGCTGAATTCTTCAATTTAAAATTAAAATTATTGATCTCTATCTTGATAGTGAATAGAATTTTCTATCAAAAATTCAATCTATTCCGAATTTTTTACATTATTAAACTAGCAACTATCCTACCGTTAAAAATTGTTAATTTTAAGATTTTTTGATCATAAGATAAATAATGTCAAAAAATTATAAAATTTAGTTTCTAAAAATTTTAAATATTCTAAATCATATTTAACGGTATGAATCGTCAATTCAAAAACTCTATTATTAAAAACAACTTACGAGTACGAAGTCGATCGTACTCATAAAAATATAATAGCTAGGCTCTCTCTCTCTCTCTCTCTCTCTCTCTCTCTCTATATATATATATATATATATATATATATATATATATATATATATATATATATATATATATATAGAACGCGTCTACTATACAATCAATAGTTGTAAGCATTTGGTACTATTGAGTTTCTGACACTTAAATAAACTGATGTGCGGTTAGGATGATAATGGTTTTCTAAGATTTAGCGGGTTGTTGGTGAAATAGTATAAACCCTAAGAGACCACTATAATCCTAACTACATATCCGTTCATCCAAAAGCCGAAAAGTAAAAAATACCAAGTGCTCGATACTATTGATAGTATAGTAGCCGAACTCATATATATATATATATATATATATATATATATATATATGAGTTCGGCTGGAATACTATCGATAGCACCAAGCAATTGGTGTTACCAAGTTTCTATCCCTTGGATGAAAGGACGTGCGGTTGAGATTATAGCGGTCCCCTAGAATTTTTATTATTTAACTAGCCACCTACTAAACCCTAGGGGACCATTATCATCCTAACCACACATTTCTTGATCCAATGGCTAAAAATTGGTAGCACCAATGACTTGGTGCTAACGATAGTATTTCAGCCTAATATATATATATATATATATATATATATATATATATATATATATATATATATATATATATATATATATATATATATATATATATATATATATATATGTCTATTTTAATCACTAAGCAAATGATATCGAAAATTCATAAAATTTAATTTCTAATTTTTTTTAATACTCTAGATTAAATTTAACAAAGCTGATCATCTATTTAAAAATCTCAATATAAAAAATTACTTAAAAGTATGAATACCTCCCTACTTTTAAATCACACAAGCCTAACACACATTCACTTACTCTCTCTCTCTCTCTCTCTCTATATATATATATAGAGAGAGAGAGAGTAGTGTTTATATATTTTTAAAAGTACAAGTTAATTTATGTTTGTAAATTTTTTATCATTAGATTTGTATTGAGATTTGTGCTATTGTAAAGTCAATTAAAGTGAGAGAAAGAAGAAATAAAAAACACAAATATTAATATAAATTTAATGATAAAAAATCTATAAGTACGGATGAGTTTGTGTTTTTAAAAATATATAAAATTTAGTATATATATATATATATATATATATATATATATATATATATATATATATATATATATATATATATATATCTGGTGTATAACATGATAATACCCGAGTCGTTATCACAGCAGATCTAGACACTGTGCAATCTCAGAAGAAACCTATTTACCTTAAATACAATACCCTCTTTTCAAAAAGCCCATAGAAACAATATATAGTTGTATTGTCCCAACTCCCAAACTGCTGTGAATACAATTTGCTGTTAATGTATAGATGGGAGAGATATGGGCACAAGCACCTCAATGAAAATAAATATCCCAAAAAATCTTCTGAGGCATTAAAAACCATAAATAATATACATTGCCTCCAAGGACAAATAGTTTTACAGAAGAGAATCATTGAGAGGCAAAGAAAATGGCAATGTGTACTATTTATTTGGACAGCTCATGAAGATAAGACCTGATATTTACCATTATGTTCTCTTACAGCTAGAAAATAGAAAAAAAAATATATCTTATTTGTACATCTATGAATAGATGTAATCTCTTGTGTGTTTTTATTATTTTAAAAAATAATTACTAAGATTAGTGAGAGAATAATAGTCCTAGGGTGATCAGTAAGCTGTAAGATTTATGTTCTATAAATAGTTGCAGAAATAGTATTTATACTATAATAAAATTATAGTATAGCGATATTTTTAAGTGTTTTTAAAATTTGAAAAATGTATCGTTAGCAAAAATACCGACACTTATTATTAGTGTTGTTATATGTGCCGTCGCTAGGGTGTATAGCGACACATTTTTGTAATATGTCTCTATAATCTAATTTTGAATATAGATGGAATATAGATAGAACACTTATACAAAAGTGTTACAAGAATGTGTCCCTATAACTTAATTTTATTATAGTGCTATATACATGAATAAAAAAAAAAAAAAAAGCTTAGAATAACCAAAGCATTGAAAGAAGCAAATATAATAATAATAATAATAATAATAGTAAAGACAATAATATTGAGCAGACGTTTGAAGGATATAAAAGAGTCGAATGGATGCAGAAATAATTGACTTTCTCTTTGCCTCCGTTTGGTTAAGGGGATAAGGGGGGAATAACCCCCTTATCCCCTTAACCATACCCAAACAAAAAAGTTGGGGGGGGGATTTCCTAAACCCCCCCTTACCGGGTTATCCGCGGATAACCCGGTAAGGGGGGGGTTTAGGAATCCCCCCCCCACCCCGGGTTTAGGCGAATTGAACCCGGGTTCATTCTGCCGCGCGGTTACCGAGGTGAGCACCCCGTGACCTCCATCTCTGTCTTCTTCCTCCCTTCTCCGAGTAAGCCTCCCTCTTGCTCGAGAAACTCTTGCTCCGATCCCTTGCTCCGATCCCTTGCTCCTTGCTCCGAGGTCGTCGCGAGTTCTCCGATCCGTAGCCGCTATTGCTCCGGTATTGCTCCGATCCCTTGCTCCTTCTTCTTCGACCCTCGTTCCCCCTTCGTTCCCAAAAGAGAGAGAGAGAGAGAGAGAGAGAGAGAGAGAGAGATGTCGGTGTTGATAGTAACAAGCGTGGGCGACATCGTCGTCGACCTCCACACGGATCGGTGCCGTCTCACAACCAAAAACTTCCTCAAGCTCTGCAAGTAATTTTGATCCACACTCACATCCATCTTTTTTTTTTTTTTTTTTTTTTTTTTTCCCTTTTAATTGCTTGTTCTCAATCCTAGGCTTGTTATTGTTTGATTCATATGTTTTTTTTAAAAAAATTTCCTTTTGTTTTGGGTGTAGGATGAAGTATTATAATGGTTGCCTCTTCCACAAGGTGGAGAAGGATTTTTTAGCGCAAACCGGAGATCCAACGGGAACAGGAACCGGAGGCATCTACAAGTTATTTTTATTTTTATTTTTTAACTTAATTTCTACTATATTTTGTTATTTAGATGATTCAAACTATGTCGGGAAATTTTGCTGCCTGTTTTGTTGATTATCGTAGCATGATTTTGTGGCCGAACATGCTCTGAGACCTGTAGATTTGCTTCGTTTAGGTTCTTGTATGGCGAGCAGGCGCGGTTTTTCGACGATGAAATCCGTCCTGAGTTGAAACACTCGAAAACTGGAACCCTAGCGATGGCGAGCGCCGGCGAGAATTGCAATGCTTCTCAGGTGATAATGCTGCTTGTTCTTTCTGCCAAGTGCCTAAATTATAGGAGATGATGTGCTGATTATGTATGCTTTGCAAGGATCTGAAATTATGCGCCGTAGATACGAAACTCGCGAACCCTGAATTAACTTAGCAAACTGTTCGATCAGGGTTGGTAATTGATGGATTTAGGGAGTTGCATCTCTTGCATTTTCACTAGCAATGGGTTTTCTGATTAGAGTATTTGTACCTTAATCTAACCTGGATTTTGTTACAAATATGTTCGTGTGGCAGTTCTACTTCACCCTGAGAGACGACCTCGATTATCTTGACGAAAAACACGCAGTGAGTCTTTTTATTGTTTCTTCATTTTTAAAGAAAAATGTATCGAAAGTTTATTTTGCTTGCAATACAAACTCTCTATTCCACAATTATATGTGTTCTACTTGTACTAATTGTGCCGACTTGTTTGAGAGGTATGTGTGCTACTTGTACAAATTGTGTCGTCTTGTTTGAGAGGTATGTGTGCTGCTTGTATTAATATTGTCATCTTGTTTGAGAGGTATGTGTGCTGCTTGTACTAATTGTGCCGTCTTGTTTGGGAGCTATGTGTGCTGCTTGTATTAATATTGACATCTTGTTTGAGAGGTATGTGTGCTGCTTGTACTAATTGTAGCCGTCTTGTTTGAGAGGTATGTGTGCTGCTTGTACTAATATTGTTATCTTGATTGAGAGGAATGTGTCAAGCTTGTAGGAGATAAATGGATTTTGGTTCATATAATTGTGCCATCTTGTTTGAGATAAATGGGTTTGCAAATTTTATTAAATTTTTTTTATTTTAAAAATATATAAAATTAAATTGTTAATTTTATATAATTTTATAAAAATATATAAAATATTTAAAAAAGAAATAAAATATTTAATTCTTTTAATATTTATTAATATTATAAAGAGTAAATTAGTAAATAAAATTATTTAATCCTTCAATTCTTCTTATTCACAACCAAACACAAATTTCTCTTATTCGTCTTATTCTTCTTATTCCTTTTTAACTTACCAAACACAATTTCTCTTAAACCCGGTATTACTCTTAAACCGAACCAAACGCAAATTTACTCTAGTTCCAACTTAAACCACAATTTATACCTATCCCCGTTATAACTAAAACCCGGCTAAACCCGAACCAAACGAAGCCTTTAAGCATAGTGCATGAAATCCACCACTCTTACATTTATATAAATTTTTTGATTATATATAATTATCAGTGCCCAAATTTTACTACTATTTACTCTCAAGATAATGTAATTGAAATCTAGTTCAAAGTTCAAAGTTCAAAGACTACATTATTATAATTTGAAGTAAGAATAGAATTGTATAAGCTGTTGATAATATAAATCTCTTAATTTAAAGTAAGAATAAATTTCAAAAACTCATTAATCTCTCAATAATATATCAAGTCTGGTTTGTCGTGAGGAAAAAAATACTCACTGACAATCTCGCCAAAAGGGGATGGAGTGGAGAAGGGGAGTGCGCTCTCTGCTCGGATGTTAAGAAGATGGTGGACCACCTGTGACACCCCCAATAGTCTCACATCGGATGCGGAGAGAATTGCAATATGGTTTATAAGAGACATTGGCACTAGTAATAATAATTGGATTTAAAAAATTTGGATTATGATTTGTACCCAATGAACTATTATTATTAATGAGTCGGATTGTTACATTTGGTATCGGAGCCAATAACCAGTCGAAAGTGTGTGGCGAGTCTCGGCTGAGTCTTGGTCTAGATGGCAGGGCTAATGAGACAAGTCTCACGTCGCCTGGTGATCTTGGGCTGCTGTGTGTGTGTTTGGACTGACGAGGACGTCAGACCTAAACGGGGGGAGTCTGTTATGCCCCCAATAGTCACACATCGGATGTGGATGTAATTGCGATTGGGTTTATATGAGATATGAACACTAGTAATAATAACTGGGATGAAGCATTTTGGACTATAGTTTGGGCCCAACGAGTTATTAATCCTAGTGGGTCGGGTCGTTACATTTGGTATCAAAGTCAATAACCAGTCGAAAATGTGTGGCGAGTCTCGGCTGAGTCTGGATCTAGATGGCAGGGCTAGCGAGACAAGTCTCACATCGCCTGGTGATCTTGGGTTGTGTATGACATCCTAAACAGGGTCACACAAGACGTCTTAAACGGGGTCGGGCTGTGTATGACGTCCTAAACAGGGTCTCACATCGTCTGGTGATCTTGGGCTGTGTATGTGTTTAGGCTGACGAGGACGTCATGCCTAAACGGGAGGAGTCTGTGACACCTCCCATAGTCCCACATCGGATGTGGAGAGAATTGTGATTGGGTTTATAAGAGACATGGACACTAGTAATAATAACTCGTTGGGCCCAAACCATAGTCCAAAATGCTTAAGCCCAGTTATTATTACTAGTGTGTCCATGTCTTATATAAATCCAATCACAATTCCATCAACATCCGATGTGGGACTATTGGGGGTGTCACACCACCACCTATTCTTGACTTGCCTTTAGAATAAGTTATTTATACTGATCAATTGCCCATCCACTATTGGGCCGTGGAAAGAATATAATAAAAAAGGAGGAGCTTCACCGTGGAAAGAATATAATAAAAAAGGAGGAGCCCATCCACTATTGGGCCGTGGAAAGAATATAATAAAAAAGGAGGAGCTTCACCGTGGAAAGAATATAATAAAAAAGGAGGAGCCGTCCACTATTAGGCCGTGGGAAGAATATAATAAAAAAGGAGAAGCTTCAAGAGGGAGAGCTTCAAGAGGGAGAGAACTCGTGACTATCGCCAAGCACCATCCAGTACTATTAGGCCGTGGGAACAATATAATAAAAAAGGAGGAGCTTCAGGAGAGAGAGAACTCGTGACTATCGCCACCACTCTGTGGGTTATATGGTTAGAGAAAAACATAAGAATATTTGAGCGTCCTTTCGTCGAAGATTCAATCGGTCAGAGATATCTGGGTGTCCTACTGCAGCAATTATTATTATTATTATTTTTTTTCGATCACTCTCTGTCTTAATTTGTATCTAAGTTCATTTTTCAAATAAATAAAACGATAGTATACTATATTTTTCTCAAAAAAAAAAAAAAAAAAATCAAGTTTAGAAATTGACGTTGTGTCCTACATGTTTAAACCAATCTAAAGAATATAGTTGCTGTGCCTAACCAAAATTATTAATGTTCCTATTTTAATATTACCTTCACTAAGAAAAAGGAGTCCATAATTATTATAATTTAAATTCCAGGATACAATCAAAATGGAATCAAACTTCTATGACTAATTAATTCATAGTTTATTAATTCCGCGTATAAAGCCTAAGCAAATTCATTCTGATACAGCTAAGATAAACATGACAAGAGAGATTAATTTACTTATGTTACCTTGTGTGACATAATAGTTTGAATTAATATGTGGCCTACTTTTATCGCTTTCATTTGTACTAACACTAAGAATTAATAAAATCAAATCTCTTCTAATTAATTTCGCCAAAAAAGAAAAAGTTGAAACCTCTCATTTTCATTGACCAAATTCACATGAAGAGGCCAAAAGTTGTGGGTACAGTTGCATCACTGGAAAACACTCATTTTTGTCCTTAATTGTCACGCCTTGCTTAAAATTAGCCCTCCTCAATTGTCCCAAAACCATCTGGATTATGATAATCAAATTAAATCTTTTGATTATTTGGTTGAAAACGACTTATTAAGAGGGTCGGTAAATATTTACTATATCCATTTTTAAAGGAATTAAGCGTTAATAAATGGATTGTTGTTTAAGAAAGTAATGACACATTTTTACGAAAATCATCTCCAAGGATTTTGATCGCAGCAGGATCAAAGAATTTACATTACCACCATGTCCATTTTCACCGTTCTTTATTTGCCACGTGTCTTAAACTATTATTTTTGCAATGATGTAGTAGTTGTTTTAAAAATCAAATGGTATGCTAAGTTTTTTGGGTAAGCGAAAGATGAAAAAATAAAAGTTAATTTATGGAATATACAAAATCGATTGCCCTTAAGTATGTCAAAGATAGGAATGTGGTACCAAACAATAATAATAAAGGTTTTGTCAAAGAAAACAATCTCTCGTGATGCTGGTATCTTAGACTTGCGGAGCAAATTAATCTGGAGAAAATGACACACCCATAAGGAATCCAATCGTGAATTGTAGGGTAAATGTTTTGTTCAAGTAAGTGTTCATAATTTTTACCCAGCAATTAGAGATATAGTAGAAATTTTTTAGTATTGTTGAAATGTTCTTCTGATCAATAGAATGGTGAAGCTTTTCCCTTTTTTTTTTTTTTCTTTTTTCTTTTTTCTTTTTTTTTTTAAAGTCGGAAAGAAAAAGGAGAAAACTAAGAAAAGATGAGTTTTATTAAATCTAATAACTACCACCAGTAGATAATGATCAGACTTAATAAGTCTAATTATCTATCAATGTTAAAATTAGATATATTAATATCATCATTCGAAATAAAGTTTCAACACACTGATATAAATTTACGTTAGTTGTCTCAATTTTCAGAATGAAAAAGAATTAATTTATTTTTAGAAAAATATAAGAAGTAACTTTTTTTTCGAAGGGTTATTCATTATTGAGCTCACAGGCTCAATTAACTAGATACTCTATGTTGAGATAAAAAAAAATTGAAATTCAAAATTGAAAAAGAAAAAAAAAAAAAAAAAGAAATATAAAAATGAATGAAGAGAATCAATAAAATGCTAATTGATTATACTTGCCCTAGATGACGCATAGTCAAGAAAGGAAATAAATAAAAAAGGAAGAGAATGAGATATAGAAAAAAAAAAAAAAAGAAAAGAAAGAAAAAAGAAAAAATAAATAAAAATATATTATTGTTTTATATTTTGAAATCTTTTGAATTATTTCTCAAAACGAAGAGAGCCTAAAATCACTATAAATTGGGCCATTGAATTCAAAGAAAAAAAAAAAAAAAAAAATTATTGCACGGCGATAACGGTGACGGCGACGGCAACCATGATAGCGACAAAGGTGACGGCGACCATGATGACGACAACGACGACAACGATGTGCGAGAAGGTCTCATGGCCTATTCTTCCTTCTTCGACGGCGGCCATGATGGCGAGGACGACGACAACGATATGCGAGGAGATCTCATGGCCTCTTCTTCCTTTTTCGACGGTGGCAACAATGGTGGCCACAAGACTATCCCACCACCAAGATGACGGCGGGTGGGTCGGTGTATGCGCACAAACGACATAGTGGTGACCTTTTTGTCAATTTGATTGTCATCTTTGTGATAGGCTCGACCGATCAAATCCGATATTGGATCGTTACTATGTCGTGCGTGCATTTTCGCTAAACACCCGTCTCCTCGAGACGTGCGCCGAACGACATGACAACGGTTCTCCAACCGATTTGATTGTGCGGCCATCTTCGTGATAGGTTCGGCCGATCAAATCTGGCATTGGATCGTTACTATGTCGTGCGTGCATATTCACTAAACACCCGTCTTCTCAAGACGCGCGCCGAACGACATGACGACGGTCCTCCAACCGATTTGATTGTGCGGCCATCTTCGTGATAGGCTCGACACACAAATCCATATTCCAAATTAAACCGTCCTTTTGGTGCGATTGAGCGGCCATCTTCGCGATAGGTTCGACACGATCAAACATAACTTTAGATATATTTTTTTTACCGAGCGGCCATCTTCGTGATAGGCTCGACATGGTCGGAACATGACGATTTAAACCAAACTGTTCCTTTGGCGTGATCGAGCGGCCATCTTCGTGATAGGCCCGACATGATCAAACCCACAAAAAAAAAAAAAAAAAAAAAAAAATTACAAAAATAAATCGCATCTTCGTGATAGGCACTGATCGAGCCAACCACCATCTTCGTGATAGGCACGGCTCGACTCGACTAAACCGCCATTTTTGTGATAGGCACTGGTCGAGCCAACCGCCATCTTCGTGATAGATACGGCTCGACTCGATCAAATCACCATCTTCGTGATAGGCACCGGTCGAGCCAACCGCCATCTTCGTGATAGGTACGGCTTGACTCGATCAAACTGCCATTTTCATGATAGGCACCGGTCGAGCCAATCGCCATCTTTGTGATAGGCACGGCTCGACTCGATCAAACCGCCATCTTCGTGATAGGCACCGATCGAGCCAATCGCCATCTTCGTGATAGGCACGGCTCGACTCGATCAAACCGTCATCTTCGTGATAGGCACCGGTCGAGCCAATCTCCATCTTCGTGATAGGCACGGCTCGACTCGATCAAACCGCCATCTTCGTGATATGCGCCGATCGAGCCAATCTCCATCTTCGTGATAGGCATGGCTCGACTCGATCAAACCGCCATCTTCGTGATAGGCGCCGATCAAGTCAATCGCCATCTTCGTGATAGGCACGGCCTGACTTAATTCGATTAAATCGAATTGCCAACTGAACCCAATATGGATATGATTTAAAACAAGTACAATTGAGATATATAATTCAAATTGAACCACATGAGGTTCGAGCTGAACCGAACTACAAACCGGTTTGACCTAAACCGAGCCATTAAGGATACACCTTAAACTTAAGCGGATTCAACTTAAACTGAACTGCATGAGGTTCGAACCAAACCGAACCACAAGTCGGTTCGACTTAAACATTCAACTTGTAGGTTCAACCCAAACAAAGCCACAGGAGGTCTGAGTCAATCCGAACCACATCCCAGTTGAACCCATACCGAACCACGTGAGGTTCGAGTCAAATCGAATGACAAGACGGTTTCACTTAAATCAAATCATAAAGGATTCAACTTGAACTGAAGTCGGTTCATCCCAAACGGAGCCATAGAAGGTCCGAACCAAGCCGAGCCGCACCAAATTACAAGCCGGTTCAACCTGAACGGAATCATACGAGAACCGAGCCAAGCCAAACCGAATTACAAGCCGGTTCGACTTAAACCAAACCATACAGGAGAACCGAACCATGAAGAATATACTTTGAATCTAAACGAATTCAACTTAAACTGAACTGCATGAGGTTCGAGCCAAACCGAACCACAAGCCGGTTCAACTTAAACATTCAACTTGTCGGTTCAACCCAAACGGAGCCACAGGAGGTCCGAGTCAAGCCGAACCAAACTACAACCCGGTTGAACCCAAACCGAACCACATGAGGTTGAAGTCAAACCGAATGACAAGACGATTCTACTTAAACCAAATCGTAAAAGATTCAACTGGAACTGAAGTCTGTTCCAATCCAAAGCGAACTACAAGAGGTTCGAGCTGAACCAAATTAAACCACAAGCCGGTTCGACTTAAACTGAACCATAAAAGATTCAATTTGAACTACAAACCGGTTCAACCCAAATTAAACCGCGAGAGGATCAAGACAAGCCAAGCCAAATCATAAGCTAGTTCAACCCAAATCTAATCTGAGTGGAATCATATGAACTGAACCATACACCAGCTCGAACCCAAATCAAAGTCAAAGGGTTTTGAGCCAAACCGCAAAGAGGGTAACTCAAACCAAACTCAAAGGCGTCTTAAATCAAACCACAAAGATTCAATCCAAACCAAATGCAATGGAGTTTCAAGTTCAGACGGATCTCGAACCAAACCATAAGGCTACGATCCGAAGCAAACCGAACTACAGAAGGGTCCAAGTTGAGCCAAACTATAAAGGCCCGACCCAAATCGAATTCAAAAGATCTCGAACTATCATAAGGGTTCGACCTAAACCATGTCTCAAAGGGTTCTGAACCAAAGTATAACGGTTCGGCCCAAATCATATTTAAAATGGACAAACCGAGCGAAAGCCTAAGGCAGCTCAGCTCAAATCAAATACAAAAGGTTCAAACCAATTCAATTTGAATCCAACCTGAACAAAGATTCAAACCAAACTTCAAGGATGATCCAAAGCAAGCAAATCAGCTCCGCCTGAACTGAAACAAATCAAGAGTTCAAACCGAGCTGACTTCAAATGAATCGCCTGAGTCAACTTAATCGACTCACAAACCAAATTCAAACGACCGAAAAGTCATTAAACTAAATCCAAAGTCAAACGACCGAAAAGTCATTAAACTAAACCCAAATCCAAACGACCGAAAAGTCATTAAACTAAACCCAAAGTCAAACGACCGAAAAGTCATTAAACTAAATCCAAATTCAAACGTCCAAAAAGTTATTAAACTAAACCCAAATCCAAACAACCAAATTTAAACGACCGAAAAGTCATTAAACTAAACCCAAATCCAAACGACCGAAAAGTCATTAAACCAAACCCAAGTCCAAACGATTGAAAAGTCATTAAATTAAACAAATCAAATAATCCAAATCATATCAAACTCAACCCCATTCGACCGTCACCCCCTTTTGAAGGGCCACCAAGTTTATAAATTGAGTATTTTCCTCATGTACAATAGGAGTATGCCCCTACTTAAGCCATATACTTGAAAGTCATATTAATAAAAGTTTTTCTTTATATTACGGTCTCTTTCATCATAAGCATTCATTTTGGTCTCTTAATCGAGGGTCCCTTAACACAGTAAGTATGGGATAATTAACAGCAGATTCTTGAGTCTGCTGAAAGCCATAAACCTACAAATCTGATTTTAAATAAAATTTTAAACAAACCCAATCTGTATCATGAATGACCACTCATCGCTGGTCGATTCGTTCGTGGCGGCAGACACTCTAAATGTTGAACCAAATTTATCGATCCAAAATATTATAATTCAGTTACTATGTTTAACCTATTCAGTTTTATATATCCCTAGAACCAGCCTATATGAGATCATTCTCGAGTCTTGGGATATAATACTATCAATTTCATTCATTAAATAAAAATTATATATAAACTTAATTAACAACAGAGATGAGACCGCAAAAATTTCTAAAAAAAAATCAACAATGAACATAAGGTAAAGAAAAAGAAGGAAAAAAAAAAAGGGCCTTCGTTTATTATTATTATTATTATTTTTGGAGGTTCACGAATGAAGCCTTAGTTGTTTCAAATCTGTAGCAGAATTTATTTTTTTTATGAATAAAATGACAACATACTGATTTTTTTTCAAAAAAAAAAAAAAAAAAAAAAAACAACAAACATAAGGGGAAGAGAGAGAGAGAGAGAGAGAGAGAGAGAGAGAGAGAGAGAGAGGAGTAAAAAAAAAACAGAGGGCAAAGCAGAGGACGACATTTGTTGGCAGTGACCAGTCCAGAGACTCGCGACTGTGCGGATACCCAGTAAAACCTAAGATGGGTCGGAGCTTTTGTTTCTGAATATTACGTTATTTCTCTCAAATCTGATTGCCCGTGATGCCGCTAAGAGTACACACCAAGATTTTTTTTTTCCCTGTTGAGGACTTCCAATCAGTCTCATCTTTTCCATTCATTGCTTTTTGACGTTTTCCGCCTATAACTGAGAGATGAGGATGGATCATCATCCAATGACTGTAGCATAAATCGAACATAGATGCCTCAATTGAGACCAGGTGGTCACATGTCTCCAATTCATTCGTGCAGAGCACAGATAACTCTGCTCTTCCCCCCAATGCCGTTCAAGGAGACTATCAATTGGGACAACCTTTTTTTTTTTTTTCTTTTTTTTCTTTTTTTTTTTCTTTTTTTTTTTTAACACGAGACATAGCCAGAGCCAGAGCTAGATAAAAATTTTAACTTTTATATAAATCTTTATAGTAAATTTGTAAAGAAAATGTTATTTAGCCGTTCATCTCCATTTTACCGAATCTGGCCTCTCTTTACTGTTCATTTGTGTGTCCTCCATTAAATCTTTCATTTGTTGTCACCTGCTCCTAACTTTCACATGCGTATATTTGAGTCCTCTCCCAATTATATCCCACCTCAAATTTCCTCGTCTCGAAGAAAAAATTAAAATCTCTATAATTAATTCATTTTGTTTTATCAAAATAATTAGATGCTTGAACTGTCCGCAAGAATCGTACTTAATTATTCGTTCTAAAAACTAATTGAACAGCATCTTCGTTATGACAAACTACTGCTATTTGGTGCTGATTATTTGTCTTAGAAGCAAAGTCAACCAGATGTTTTAGTTTTTTTTTTTTTTATAATTAAAACTCACATTAATGATATGTTCTTTGTTATGGCAAAATGACGATATTAAAGTAAACAAATTATAAAATGTATGAAAAAAATTGAAGAATATAAAAATTTATGTTAAAAAAAATTTTGCAAGAAAAAAATTACGTGCAAACAAAAAAAAATTTACTGTTTAATAAAAAGAATATAATATTGTCAAAATTCTTGAATCACCTCTAAAGCAAAAAAAAAATAATAATAATAATTTTTTAACGGATATCTTTCTGTGGGCCTAAGACCTCTATTTTCTATCACATGCATTTATTTTTCTTTCTCATATTTTTTGCGAAGAGAAATTGAATTAGAGATGACCTTGATCTAATTTTTAGATCAAGATCAAGATCAAAATCACACTCTATAGATGGATCGGCTCTTGAATGTGCCACGGTTTGAGAGGTCAAGCGACTCGGTTGAGTAGAGATTGATCCAATCGGGTTCTAATCAAACGATTCAAAAAAAGTGGAATATAAATATACTCCGCTTAAGGAAGACTCGGCTCAATAAGCTGGATCTATTGTAGTAGGGAACAGGGAGGTTGGTTACATATAAACTACTAGAAAAACGGTAAAACAGGTTATAAATACGAAAAAAGGAAAAAAAAAAAAAAATAAAAAATAAAAGACTACAAGCTATACTACTCATCAAAAAATTATAAATTATAGTAAAAAGTAAGTGATTGCCTTATTCAAAATTATTTTTTAAAAATTATGGCTTGCTAATTTGTGCACCAATAAAATTATTTTTAAAACTTGACTCATCTATCATTTTGAATATAAAAAACTAATATTTATATATTTTTAAAAAAACTTATATTTTATATTTTATTTATTTTAGAATGAAATAATGGTGACTGAAAAAAAAAATTTATCTTAAAATAAATGTATATATTGTTTTTGAAATATATGTGTAGCCTCAAAAGTTTTTTTTTTTTTTTTTGGGATATTGCGAAGTGTCACACTATTATATTCCAGAATGTTCCCTTATTAATGCATCGCCAAAATTTGAATTAATTTGTTTGGTCATGATAGATAATAAGTGCGTGTCGGGGGAAAATCCCATCCAATTGAATTGATACATATGGCTCTCACGTGAATTTATTACGTGGCTTCTCTGTTAACGTCACTATCACATCTCCCACGTCTCTTATATTTATTTTATATATATATATATATATATATATATATTATATATATATATATATATATATATATATATATATATATATATATATATATATATGAGCAAATGCTACATATACACCCCGAAGGGGTGTATATCATACATCTCCACCATTTTAATGGTGGCGATATTTTTTACGGGTCACATCAAATGACCCATCATCACACCCCCACCCTTAGATGGGTGGGGGTGTGAGATGTACACCCCTTACGGGTGTACACATAGCATTTTCCTATATATATATATATATATATATATATATATATATATATATATATATAGAGTAATGCTACATGTACACCCCGAAGGGGTGTATATCATACACCTCCACCATTTTAATGGTGGCGATATCTTTTACGGGTCACATCGATTGACCCATCATCACACCCCACCCATTGGATAGGTGGGGTGTGTGATATACACCCCGTTTTGGGTGTACAAGTATCATTTCCCATATATATATATATATATATTTGAAAAGTAATATATTATCTATTCCCTTTGCTTATTTTTTTTAAAAAAAATTAAATTAATTAAAAATATAAAATAATTAAATTTAAAATTTAAAATTTTGAATATTAGTTATGCTCAAAATGATCAGTATTTTTTTTTTTTTGAGAAAAAAATAGCACCGCTTTATTCATAACGAAATTGAATTAAGCTAACATGAGTGAGACAATAAGGTTTCAAAAGAAAAAAAACAAAAACAAAGCGAAAAAATACCACTAATAGTACCTACGAAAAAAGTAACACCAACCAATACCTACTCACGGCGGGTACCTCTCACCCCAAATCCTTCCAGTGCATCAACTCCCTCTTGACCCACCTGACGACATACAGAGGGTCAGTGTTAGACATCTGAAAAATAACGCCATTCCTGACTTTCCAAATCACCCACCAATTTGCCGCCAAAAAGATAAGCCCACTGTTCCCTATAGCGGTCCCACCCCCCTCATCCAGCTCTCCCACACCTCGCGCACATTGGCCCCTAACTCCACGAACCCATCAGCCCCTTCGCCTGACCCGATCACAAACCGAGCAAAAACACAACTCAACAGTAAGTGATAGGCCAGAGGAGATAGGGTCCCGAAGACCCCCGTTGCAAAGAACCCTATATGTCGCCTTAACGGTAAAAACACCCTTATCAAGCCATCTCCAAACCACCCTATCCTCCCTCTCCTCCAGCGCGACACTCTTTACAATTCCCTTCAAACGGTTCACGCACTCCTTAATCGCCCTATCCCCCCTACGAACCCCTCGTAGGATTTTTCTCCATCTCCATCTGTTGCGGTCAACGCTGGAGCTAACTTGGATTACCTTCCTAACCACGTCATTATACATCCCAGGGAAGAGGGACCGTAGGGTAACGTCGCCACACCATCTATCGTTCCAGAAGTTAATATTCCTCCCATTGCCGAGCAAGTGAGACACCCCCCTTTGAAAATCTCTCTGGTGCCCAACACGTTCCTCCACCATTGGGATGCCGGTCTAAAGGATCTCCCCTCCCATAGGGAAAGTCTCTTCACATAATAAAGTCCTTTAATAAGTTTAACCCATTGGAGGTTGGAACTCGAGAAGAACCTCCACCACCATTTGCAAAAAAGGGCATCGTTCATAACACACATCCAGAATACCCAACCCCTCATCTAACTTAGACCTGCAGACATTCCTCCAGCCAACAAGCCGTCCCCATCCCCGTAGAAACGGGGAACCAGACTAGAAAAGGTCCCGTCTCAAGGCCTCAATACTCTTGGTGACCCACTTCGGTGCCTTGAAAATCGAAAAAATATAAATGGGAAGGTTGGACAAAACAACGTTAACCAACGTGAGTCTACCTCATCTCGAGAGTAGCTTAGCCTGCCACCCCTCGATCCTTCTGCGAATTTTATCAATAGCCCCTCTCCAATCCTCCTTCCTCAACCTCTTGGTGGACAGGGGCAGACCGAGGTATTTGGTCGGGAAGGCCCCAACTTTACACTCCACAATGTTCGCCAATCTACCCCCTTTGCCTGCTACCTTACCGATGTAGAACAACTCTTTTTTTTGCTTGTTCACCTTAAGCCCGGACGCCCACTCAAACAAATGCCAGATGAATCTTAGAGTCCTAATCTGCTTTGACCGTGCTTCGCAAAAAAAGAGCGTATCGTCTGCATACTGAATTAGAGACACCCGACATTCCTCAGACGGGCCTAGCCCCCTAAAGAGCTTGTTCCTGACCGCCTCGTTCGTCATTCGCGCTAAACACTCAGCCACCAAAATAAACAGGTACGGCAAAAAGAGGGTCCCCTTGCCTCACCCCTCTCTTGCTTTTGATCCAATTAGTAGCCTCTCCATTAACAAGCACCACCAGCTTCGCGTTACCGATACACTGCTGGATCCACTCGCACCATCTACCGTCAAAGCCCCACCACTCTAGGATTCTAATCAGGAACGCCCAACTAAGACTATCATACGCCTTTTCGAAGTCCACCTTCACCCCTACCCCCTCACAATTTGTCCTACTACTCCACCCAAATATCTCACACGCCGTCACAACCGCATCGGCGATGTTCCTCCTCTTAAATTATTATACAAGTGATGAAAAAGATAGAAGGAATGAATAAAATATTATTTATATAACAATTTGAAACATATTTCATATAACAACAACAAAGAAAAGATAATTGATATATCTAAAATAATTTTACTAAATTTTGTTATCATAACTAGTTATAATACATTTATTTTAATAATATAAAAAATTATTCTAAATATATCTGTTTTTTTAGAAAAAAAAAAAAAAAAACACACACACACACACAGACACAGACACACACACACACACAAAAGCTTTGGATCAGGATCCACCACAAAAGACTTTATAAAGTGATCAAAAAATGACAGATATTTTTTCTAGTTCACTACCCACATTAATAATATATAAAAATAGTATAGCATTGAATTTTTTTAATACTGGTTAAAGTTTTTTTTTTGCTTTTAAATGACTACTTCAGGAATGTCGACAAGATAAGTTCGACTCGGTCGAGAGAAAAACGAAATTAAAGACGTCAACCAAAATCAAAACTAATTAATTTTAAAAACTCAGAATATAATCAAACCAACGAAAAAAAAAAAAAGAAAAAAAAAAAAGCCAAACAACTCAAAATCGAATAACAACTTTGAAAAAATACATATGGGCCGGCCGTACATAGCCCACTCAATTCACCCACTCATTCGCATCATAACTGGATTGGACTTTACACCATGTTCTAATTGATAAGCTATTTCAAAATGCATGCTTATGAATTGAATTCAATCTACGAAAATAAGGAGTCCCAAACCAAGTATAAAATATGCAAAATTTACGGCATTTCTAAAGGTGAGGAAATATTGTTGAATTTTGTTTTAATAATATTGCCACTCAAATCTGTAAAATTATATGAAACAACCGTTTAGAGAACGGTATTCTGAGTTCGAGACTTTTTAATCGACTTAAGATAGAGCCTGACGGAACTCGAACTCAGAACCTCTTATTCTGATACCATGTGAAATTAATATGAAACAATCGTTATACTCTAAAAGCTTATGCGGATAGAAAACGATGTTTATATGATTTATATTCAACAAAATCCAAATATTCCAATAGACAGATAAGTTACACACAACATGCGTTACCTGCGAAGAAATGCTGCACACTGAGCACTGTGCTCTTCTTTATTCATTTAAGCAGCTTATAGGGAGCAATATATACACACCCAGCAAGCAAGAGAGAAACATTACTTTTATGCACGGCTTCCTCTCATCATTTCCACGAATTCATCGTAATTAATCTTCCCATCCTGCCGGTTTCGAAGAAGGAAATTTACAGAATCTAATTAGAATCATGGAAGATGTATGAGTAGAAAGTAAGAATAATATAGCCACCTTATCTGTATCTACGTCGTCGAGTACTTCATTTATAGTCGCGTCGTCGCCCATTCCATATTCTGTCATTGCTTGTCTCAGCTCTTCTCTTGTGATGTACCTAATAGAAAACGACCGATAGTGATCAACACCTTTCTACTTGCTTGTTTTGGGGAGACAAAAGGGCCATTAGAGAGCTACAAAGTTTTATTTCGCGGAGGAAAGACAAAGTTAAAAGTGATTTATTTCTCGAACAATCGGAGAAGTTACCATGATGTAATTAAAAGTTAGCATTGGAGAATAACTCTTCTCAAATTTTCGGGATGCAGAAAGTTTTATGCTTACCCACTTCCATCCTTATCAAAATGCTGAAATGCTTTTTTCAAGTTATCCTCCTTTTCCAGTTTATGCCGATGCATCATTGCAGCGATGAATTCAATGTAGTCAATAGAGCCGTTTTTGTCTACATCGGCCTGTGAAATAATACCTTAATATAACCACATAAATTTTCATAGAAAACCTCAAATTCATTTTATATTTATTTATTTTTCCCCTCAAACTTACTGCGTCCATAAGTTGCTGAACTTCTGCCTCAGAAACCTTCGATCCTAACCTCGACAATCCAACCTTCAGTTCTTCAAGGGTGATTGTACCGCTCCGATCAGTATCCATATTGTTAAACATCTGCTTCAAGCCCTTGATCTCCTCCTCCGAAAGATTCTCCGCTATGACCTAGAAAAACATCAAACAACATACATTAGCTCGAGAAGAGTTATGAAGAAAACAACTAAAGGAGAATTGAGAAAGATGACCTTAAGGGCGAGTTTCTTTAGCTTGTTCATTGCCCTGAACTGCTTCATTCTCAAAAGGACTGCACTATCAATAGGTTTGTCGGATGCCACGCCATCTTCTCTAAGCCATTGGTGCTCTGCTCATTGATTACTTTCAAATTAATTTAATGATAAAAAGAAGAGAGAAAAACAAAAAACATAGAATGTGGGCATCCAAGCATATTGAGAGCTAAAATAACTACAGCATAGGAAGTAGAAACATCTAGCTAAACTAGAGGAAGAGATTAACGTATACAACAACTTGCAGATAATTACACTTGGTCGTATCCCTGCAAAATGTAAATTTTCAAATAAGCTCTCTACAAAATTGACCCTTCCTAAGAAACTACGTATCAAACAAAATCAGACCGAGGACCGAACTTAAGTAGAAGGTATTCTTGTAAGAAAACGCAATTTCGAGGGCCGGCCATATACGAAAGTTCTGAATAACTGTTTTGGAGGGATATGCATGTGAAAGTCCCTAATAAATCTTTTCCACCTCTGGTAGAGACAATCTACTAACCGAGAGCCTGAGCAGCTGTGATGCGCTTCTTTGGGTCGCGAGTCAACATCTTTCTGATCAGGTCCTTTGCAGTAGCAGATATCGAAGGCCAAGGCGGACTGCTTAAGTCGACATTGCCTTGTAATACAGCATCAAATATACCTTTCTCCGTCTCTGCATTTTAATTGCAATTGCAGTTCATTAGATCAGCCTCCGAGTGATGAATCAGTTCAAAATGCTTTCGGTCCGTATTCATTTCAGCGGATTAGCAGAAGGAAAGGAAATATATGACTCTACTCGTACCGGCCCAGAAAGGAGGCACGCCGCAAAGAAGAATGTATAATATGACTCCGGCGCTCCACACATCGATCTCCTTCCCATAGTTTTTCTTCAATACCTCCGGGGCGACGTAATAAGCGCTTCCTACGACGTCACGGAGAGATTTGCCTGCATTTAAGCAAATGGCAAATATCAGCAAAAGTTCTCCGGCATACCATATTTCAACATGCTGCATCATAAATAATCACCAATTTTATGAGTTGGAAAAAGGGAAGAAGAATATTTAGACAGCGGGGGATTACCGTCCTCGATGAAGACGGAGAGGCCGAAGTCGATGGCCTTGAGGGGGGAGTCCTCGTCCTTGCTGATGAGCAAGAAGTTCTCGGGCTTGAGGTCGCGGTGCATCACCCCCATGAAGTGGCAGACGTGCACGACGGTGACGATGTCCCTGCAGACGTCGGCGGCCTTGCGCTCGGAGTAGCTCCCCTTGGTGATGATCCGATCGAACAGCTCCCCGCCGGTGCAGAGCTCCATCACGAGGTGCACGCTCTGCAGGTCCTCGTACGCGCCCTTGAACTCGACGACGTTCGGCTGCCCCGACAAATGCTGCATGATCATCACCTCCCGGCGCATGTCCTCCACGTCGCTCCGGCTCACGAGCTTCTTCTTCGACACCGACTTGCACGCGTACTTGAGCCCCGTGGACCGCTCCGTGCAGAGGTAGGTGATCCCGAACTGGCCCCGCCCGAGCTCCCGATCGAGTGCGTAGAGCGTGGTGACGTCCACCATGGGCTTTTCGAGTACGGCTCCGATTCGGGCCGAGGACGGGGTTTTTGAGAAGGTCGTCGTGGTGATGGGCCGCGGCCGCGGCGGTGGAGATGGATCGGTCTTGGGGAGGGACAGAGCTCTCGGCGGCGGCGGCGGCGGCGGCGGCGGCGGAGGGGTCGAGGGGGGTTTGAACGAGGAAGTGGTGATGGGGATTTCGTAGGTTTTGGTGATGCATTGGCCCATTGGGGAGAGATTGGTTGAGTTCTAATTCTCTCTCTCTCTCTCTCTCATTTTTAGGGTTTTGAGAGGTGGTTAAGAAGGGGAAAGGGTTTGGTTCCTTTCTTCTTCTTTTTCTTCTTTTTTATTTTCATGATGCCTTTTCAGCAACGAGGGAAAGGAAGATTCAAAGTGAGGTGTTGCCTGTCGTAGGGTCGCGTAAGGGGGAGTCTTTGTGCGCTTATTCTCCCGACTGAATGCGAAAGAAGAAGACGCTGGAAGCACCGGATTTGTGCGGGAGAGATTGTTCTGCTTTTCGGTACGTCGCCGGAAGGAGGAATTGATGCCTGGACAGGGTGCACCACGTCATCTATGGACCCACTTTACACCCAGCTCGACTCAAACTAGATCTATTTATTTAATTTTAATATACAAAAGAAAAAAAAAAAAAGACGATTAAAGATGGCGAGATTTAGCCGGTCCACGGATGACGTGGTGGACCATGTTCAGGAAGCAATCTGTATTTTATATTTAAATTTTCCGCCAAATTGAAGAGAACGGTGATGAAGAGTGTGGAGTTTTCAGTGCAATTTTGCCTTTATTCCCATGTCATTGTCGATGTCGAATGCGTCCCAATTGTTCGCTTCGTCTTTCATCTTTTGTTCGCTCCAACAAATATCTCAAAGATATCTTTCTTTATCGTCCCGTTAGATTCCCCCCTCAGACATTTTCGTGCCCAGAACAGAGATTATACATGTACCTGCTAGGCCATTGTTTTCTTACTTCAATGGCCCAATGTGTAAGCTCCTGGGCCCTAAATTGTCAACCCAACAGATATTTTCAGGTCACATTGAACATTCTATTAAGTCCCTTTAGAAGTGCTGATGCCACGATTCATCTATCTTTACGTCATTTTCAAAATTAAAAATAATTATATATATAATATAATAGAATTAGTTTTTTTTAATTCGGTTATAGTATATAGAGCGGCAGTTAGGTTCAAAAAGTTAAGAGAGTTAAATATGTTAGAACTCAAGTAGTTTTAGCATGAGTGAACTAAAGTAGTTTTAGCATGGACGATCTTCCGAAAAGTGGGACATCGCAATTGGTATTAAAACCAATTAACAGTCGAAAAAGTGAGATAAATTTCGACTGAGTTAGAATTATATAGCTGATAAAGCATAACTTTTCGACTGATGATTGTTGTTAGTGAAGCACCGCTAGCAAGACAAATCTCTTGTTGCCTAATGCTTGTTAGTGTGCCTGAGCCTAATAAAAATATTAGAGCTCAAAGGAGAATTTGAAATATCTTTTATATATAAAATATAGTAGAATTTAAAATAGTCTTATATATAAAATATAATAGGGATAAACCTCTTAAGCCAATTATAATATTTTGAGCGCCGACTAGGCTTAAAAGGTTAAAAGGGTTAAGCGTCCTAGAGTTAGAGTGATTTTATAATAAGCCACCCTCTAAAAAGTGGAGTGTAGCTGGTTTGTTGATATTGTATTGTATGATCGGGATGACAAGGACGAACAGAATTTTAATTGGATATATAAAAGCTTATGAACCTTGTTACTAATAATTGAGTTTTAAGTATTTTGAACCAATAATTTTGGACCCAATGAATTATTACGGTTAGCGGATCGAATTATTATAACCGATATCAGAGACAAATATTAGTGAGAAGTGTGAGAACTAAATGCTATGTAGGGTAAAGTGCTGTACCATGAGTTTGGTAGAAGCCACCTCTTCAACTCACAGAAGCCTCCTCTAAAATCTCAATCGGACGTGTAGAAAAATCTGTAACGGTCTAATAATCCCACGTCAAATAAAAAATAGAATATGATTAGAAATATAAAAGTCTCCACCCTAATATTATAATAATAATAGAAATTTAAATATTTTGAGCGCAGATTTAGACTCAACGGATTATTATTTCTAACGAACAGCTAGTTACAATCTTTAAATTGAATCCAAATTAAAGATCTTACTACGGTAGTTTTTGCTTATTTCTAGCGAGTAGTTACAATCTTTAAATTGAATCTAAATTAAAGATCTTGCTACGGTAGTTTTTGCTTTTGAGTTTTACTTTAGCTTCCCTAAAGTGCATGCCTAGGGTGGGTGAGATACAAGAGCATTTTTGTTTTATACAGAGGAACGTTTTAACCTTTAAAATCAATCCCACTAAGGAAAGATTGGGCGAAAAAATAATGCTATTTTAAAATTTTATCAACAATTTTGCTTGTGTGGATGGGATAGGATAGGTATTTTTTTAAAAAATTTATGTAAGAAAATACAAAAAAAAAAAAAAAAAAAAAAAAAAAAAGAGCCAAAAATAAAATAAAGATATGAATTAGAAAGGATTGATTGGCAAATTATCAAACAGAGACAGAATTTTAATATACCTCAGAAACATATGTTTTTGTTACCGCGCACGAGATGTATTAGTTGTTGCCGATCATTTGATCCAAATGAAATTTAGTGCAGACACAAAATATTGATGATATGAATGGCCCGAAAAATAAGGAATATGAATCACCTGAAGTAAACAAGCAATATGTACAGTAATTTCACTAGCTTAGATGGTCATTCAAGGACATTAATCTCGCGAGCTGGATCAATTCTAAGTCCTTTTCTTCTGCCGTTTTTCGTTGCTTTTGTTGGTGATGAAAGATAAGTAAAAAGAGGCTAATGTGGAGCAGGGCTTCCCATGTGCACTACCAGAATTTCTGCAAGCTTGATCCACTTCAAAAAACATCAACCAAATTTTCCAAGTCATAGGATCTTCAATTTGAGTTCCAAGTACTCTGACATGCACTTTTTTGTTTCAATATTGTTTAACGCAATAAAGCTTTATCATGCTGTGAATCTTAGTACTTAATTATTTTCTAACTTTGATTCTCTTTTTTTTCCTCCCCCTCTCTTTAGACTCGAATTTAATATCTTGGCTCAAATCTCCACTTCATATATTGCGACTGGATAATATATCTAATATAACCTTCGTTTCATTCCATTTCACTGCAATCCGTACAGTTGGTAAGGCGCATGATAAGCGAGAATTTGAATAACAAGTAGGATTAGAGCACGTGATTATGCAACCACAAGAGGAGAGTAGGAGAAGAGAACAAATCTACCGGTCCTATTGGGAACGTTCGGTTTGAATAGAAGATTCCAAAAGTATTTAAGTATAGAGGTGAAAAATTTTGATGGCAAAAGACTCAAAGACAACTAAAAAGACACTGAGCCCACCACCTCTTCTCACATAAAACCATTATGCAACCACCACCACCACCACCAAGCCGACCAGAGGCAACTCTACCGCCACCGCGAAAGATGGCAGCAGTTCGCAGCGTAACGAGAGTGCAAATCGACAGTTTCTGGAGGCGGAAGAAGATGGATGAAGAAGAACACCTTCTCGCGGCTCAGAAGGCGGCTGCGAGAATCAGAGCTAAGTCACTCAGGGCAAGGATCTCCTTCTTATTTGTTATTACATCGAGACCGAATTTTGTCATGCATAGGGTGGAATTGGTTGGAAACTTTACGCGAGCATTTCCTGTGCTATTGAATTATTATCAGATGTCAAAATCATTCGATTTTTGTTTCACGCAGCAAGACGATTACCACCGCTTCCAGGCATTGTTGAAAGAGATTACTATCGACGACAATAATGATAATGATAAAGAAGAGGAGTTGCAAATAGGGATCAAGGACTGGTTGGTTAGCTTTCACTTTACTTAGTACTATGATAATATTAGTTGTGGCGTCCACTATGCTCTGTTGATACTCGATCAATATTAGCTTTCAAAAGTTGAACCCAGGTAAAACATAAAGTAACCATTTAGTGCTTGGCAATTTCTTTAGTGTTAACCTGTCGAATGCCTTTTCGTTCAATACATTTGTTTATAATGAGCGAGAAAGGAGAAATTCTTAATTCGTAATTGGTACTCAACTTTGGAAACTTTAAAAGATTCTGCTACCTTTTAAAGTTCTTGCGTGACATAAAAAGACTTTCTCATGCATGGGAAAGACTCTAAAAGAATCTTTAATATCTGTTTTTAATGCTGTCGAACTGCAGGTGGACCCAAAGCAAGTATGCTTATCTTAATCAACCATCCATTAAATCCATGGATGATAAGCCACTGAAGCAGACCTGCACATACATTCCACAGAAGCCTTGCTTTAACTTGTGCTCACCAGCTCATTATCTTCTGGGCAGCACCACTACATCCTTCAGGGTTGTCTGAATGATAATTTGAAATTTGTGGTATTTTTGTAAAATTACGACTGCTGCAGAAAACCCGAATTGGATGTTAAATAAAATTTTGCGGGGGTAAGATTCTTGTCCATAATTCAGTGACAGCAGGAACTTCAGCAAACAGATTTTAAAGGACCCTGGAAAGTTAGTGCTCCTTTATTAGCTATTCAATTATAGAACTAAACATGTCTGATCTCTCAGATTTGAACATAAACATGTCTGTTTGTGAAAACATCACCAACTCGAAATCTTGAGAGCTAATATTACACAATTTAGAGGGATTTACCCGAAACGAAAACATGCTTAGTACCAACTAGTTAGGTTCAGCTAATTGTGGCCCACCATATCGAGCATCTCGTCGAGACCCTTTAATCTCTGCAATCCTTCGCTAATGAAAAATCGAATCTTCTGCTTGTCATTGCAGTGCTTGTTCTTCTCGATCTCGTTTCTCATGGTCTGTCTCAGCTCCGCTGCGCGTATCATTCATTGATCACAAACTGCAGTTGAAAATATTAGCAAGAAAACCAAATCAAGAAAAGAAAATTTCAAAAAGCTTCACCGCGGGAATGGACGGGGGCTCGGCGAGCAGTTCGTATTGCCTGTCTATAAAGCTTTAACACACGCGCGCGCAGGATGAATGCTTGCAAATCCATGTAGTGAGCCATTCTGGATTCTCTATCGAGTCAGATTCATGGTAATGAACTCTCTTTGATGATCTGAAGAAAAAAATCATCGCATCACTGAACTATTATTAACTACCAGTATCTTTTTAGTTGAAGTTAAAAGTCTTCTGATTCAACTTTTTGCAGAGGTGCTGTAACAAACAAACAAACAAAAAAAAAAAAAGGAGAATTGGGAAAACGCACAAACACAACGTGGCATAAGAGAACTTCACATTCTCTAACTTGCAGCAAAAATTATTTCCGCCAAAATCAACTATGTTGCGAATTATTTGCCATACAAAAATTGACTGAGGCAATTCAACAAACACCTGGTGGGCTAATACCAAGAATAGCAAATTAAAGTAGCACAGCAGATATGCACAAAAAAAGGAGAGATTTTGAGAGCACCGTTATTCAGAAATACATATCCAACTGCCTGAATCCTGAGATTTCTCGCTCTCACAGGTTTAATCGATCCAGAAAATATTTTAACGACAGAGCCGATCTTTATTAAACGAGCCGGGTATTTGTGCCCAATGTAGAAGTGCTTGTTCCACCAGATTCTGCTTCTGTTTAGTTACAACTAGAAAAGTCCATAGTTTTGCTGTAGCATCAATTCGAAACTAAAACTTTTTTGAGTTTCAAAAGTGAACTCATACTTTGAAAGAACTATTAGAAGATTTTAATAAACAAAGTATTAATGTCATACGATAACAATTGGCGAACAAAAAGATCTGCAAACGCTGCAACTTTAAGTTAATAGATTCTATAGCTGAAGAAATAGAGTATTATTATGTTTAATATTTAATCAAATAGAAGTATATCCTACAATAAGAAAGCAGCCCAAATTTGTAAATGGGCCCCAAGCAAGCCCGAATTCGTGCGATTTCCTGCAGGACCAGCCCAACTGTAGGACAAATTTATTAAAAGTTCTGTAGGACCGGGCCCTAGTAGTGAGAACTAGGGCCCATACCCGGACCACTATTTTCCATTAGGCCGACAATTTGCTTTTTGTGTAGTACTTCTCAATTGCTGGTTTCTTCCCGCTCCACCAAAAAATATTATTTTTTATATATAATATCAAGTTACGTATTGTAATGAGTTAATTATAATTTAATTTTAGATGACTCTCAATTCTAAACAGAACCCTCAACAACAATAATAACAACAACAACTAATAGAAAAAGAAAAAAGGAAAAGAAAATCCTATTTTGGAATGATTCTGCTTTCCCATCCCAAAGCCTCGTTTTCTATCATCTTCTATATATTGAACAAAATCTTCAATTAAAGAACTTAAAAGAAATCTATATATTCTCTCTCTCAAAAAAAACAAAAGAAATCTATATATGTATATATATACTAAATAAGATCCTAAAAAAATAGCATACCAAAAACAAGAAATTACTTTAAATCATGAGGAGTGCTAAAAAGATCAGCACTACCTGGTACCAATTAATATTTAATAATCACTTTACACAGTAGGAGATTAGGATATACTACTAAATATGTTACATTCCCTTAATCTCACAGAGGACAAACTAGTGAGCCACACAAATCTGTACGAATCTAGATCAAAACCATGTTAACTGAGCAAAAGTGGAGTTAACTAATTTAATCAATTTTGTAGCCCTTCTCTCCTAAATCTCCTCAGGGATGCTCTGTAGCTGCGGTTGCCATTCCCCGCGGAGTCCCTTCGGGGCCTCCTCGAGCTTCTTCGCGCGCCGCCGCCGCAGGACGTGCATCAGCTGCTCCAGGGACTGCGGCGCGGTGGCGCTGCCCCCAGTTTGGTGGCCGCGGGACGTGTTTTGGACGCCGTTTATGCCGGCCAACATCTGCTTCAGCTCCTTCTTACTCACGACGATCTTTACGCGCACGACCCCGTTCTCTTCCTCCCGCGACACGACCCGCCCCCCGTGGAGCTTCTCGATCGCCTCCGCCGCCGTCTGCGGCTTCCTCAGGCTCTTCAGGAAGAACCACTTTGCCATGGAGTGGTGATCCCTCTTAGATTGCTTAATCTCCATGGTGTAATTAGCTCTCCCTTAACTCACTTGCTTAGGACGCGATGTGTGTGCTCTATTGTGGGCTAACGTACGTTGGCTTAATTATATAGGAATTGGATTCAAATTATAGATCTCTAGTGGTACAAGTTGAATTCAATTTGAGAAATGGATGTCACATAAAAACAAATACGTTATAAAAACTGTTACGGAATCTAAGTTGGGATCCTCTACTAAATTAATGTGGAAAATTGGCCTTGTTTCACATGGTTCAACGTAGAAAATTTGGAGCGTAACATGCTCTCCCAACCTAAATATTAATGTGGTCCTTAATTGACCAATAATTTTTCATTTCTTTATTTTTTTTATTTTCCGTAAAATGTGGTCACATCACATATGATATGCTACTAAACCAATCTCACTAAATCAAATGATTAAACGAACTAGATGCCCCAAACTAATCCCATAACTACCAAACCCCATGTGTCGATAATATATGAACGGTTCAATATTTTGGATCGGTTAATAGCAATGATGAATAATTAGGTCGAGTTAACGGTAACGTGGACAACGAACCAACTAGATCTATTATTGGTTTGGGTTGGACTCAAATTTATTTGTGTTTGTTTGATCTACCTTTAATTCTAAATGGCCCCCATGCATGTTAGCAATTTGAAACAAATGAAATCAATTAAATGTTTAATATTATGAACTAAATTAATATAAAGTAGCATGCGAGATATATATATATATATATATATATATATATATATATATATATATATATATATATATATATATATATATATATATATATATATATATAGCACCTTGATAGCAGTTTATTTTTCTTTAATTTTTTTTTTTTCTTTTGTAGTCTAAATTATGTGAGATTGCGATCAAATGTTATCGATGAATAGCATATTATGTATTTAAATTAATTTTTTAAAATATAATATCCTACTAAATAGTAGATGGCTGGACTTTTTAAGTAGAAAAAATTAAAATTCTAATTTCCAATTATATAAAAAAACTCTCGTACAGAGTAAGTTGTTACTGTTTCATAACTTTTACTGGCACTCAAATTGGCGGTGCACGGATAAACAGATGCACCAAGTGCAAGTAAAATCAGTAGGATTGTTGAATTTTGTCAAATGAGTTATCATCATTCAGGTGGGAGATCAAATTAGGCATTAATTGTTTTTTTGCCCTGGATTTAAGGAGGTGTAACATGGGGGGTGATTGTGACTGTTCATCAAATATTTCTTTATAATCAGGCCCAAATTAAACATGTATATTTATATAACCTCTCTCTCTCTCTCTCTCTCTCTCTCTCTCTCTCTCTCTCTCTCTCTCTCTCTCTCTCTCTCTCTCTCTCTCTCTCTCTCTATATATATATATATATATATATATATATATATATATATATATATATATATATATATATATGACTTAAAATTGCCGCATCGTTCACATGGGAGACGCGATTTCTACGCCTCAGCACCAAACAAAATAATGGGAGTCTAATCATGCTCTAAAATTTTCTTGTTCATGCATCTACACAAGGAAGAGCACATGCATGGCATATGGTGATATATATGAATAGTTAATTTCGTTTTAATCCCATCTCAAATATTAGAGCTGCATGCATGCATGGTGGTCTCTAGCTTTATATTTCGTGCCATATTAGGGTCTCAGATGTGATCTGTTGCATGACAGAATAATTAATTGTTGGATCAAATTGGTGCATGCTTAACACCATATAATTACAATGATTAATTTCTACCAAATTATTAAGCTTTTTAATTAGAAATGGTTTTTTTGTAACAATTGTAGCACAAGTGCTAGGGGTGAAAATGAATATATATGACGATATTTGACCGAATTGGCACCCGCCAAAGTCGGATTAAGATGAATAATAGTCTATAAATTAAATCGCTAAGCTTGCAACATCCCCTTCTTAGCTAGGGATTAGATGATCATGCATTTTTAAATGTTTTGTTAGCAACGAGCGCACAAACTAAACAAAATTAATTAGCGATCACGACAGAAAAGTAAAACCAAAATTGCACGACAGAGAATTAACACACAGATTTACGTGGAAATTCTTTGCAGAAAAAAAATCACGGGCGAAAGAGGAGAGATTTCACTATGTAGAAAAGAGGGAATACAAGAGTTTGTGATGATACAATCGTCCGATCTCACTCTAGCGGCCCGAATCCTTCGCTTCCACCACAGACATCCACAAAATTTCCTGTCGCACCGCAAAACCGTCGACGAACCTGAATCATAATATCGAAGCGATTCTGATTTTGAGTCACATCTAACATGTTTAGTATTAAAATAATAGAGAATGATACGAGTAGCAGAAAAATGTTGGTGGTTATATAGTAAAATTGTTCTATTAATTAAAACCAACTTTTGGTTATAAACCTTGTAGCATTTCTCAATAATCTAAGAGACTCTTCAGTTGGATAGGATTCTGTTATAAACCTGCTATTATTGTTTCGTTTTCTAAATATAATCCTCTAAAACCTTATCAATAAAATGTCATCAGTCACTGCACATGCAATTAAGATCTAAGGCACTTTCATAAAATAAAAAAATAAATAAGTAAGATCTAATTAAGGAGCAAGCTAGCTATAATTTCTTGTGGTACTTGCACTGAGTAGTAGTGCATTTCTTTTTTAAACACCACTTCCATGTTCATAAGTAGAGCACCATCTACTGATGCGTTTTTTGTCTCCGAATGCAGTGCATGGATCTGGAACTCTTGCCATGTATCAAGTGATTCTAGATCGACGCTATTCGTTTTGCACACAACTATACAAAATATACTTTACAGTACACTTAGACCTAATTCGATAATATAATGACTAAAAATATTGTTTTTATATTTTTAAAGTCTAACAATATTTTTTTCCCTTCAATACTTAAAGTTGTTATTGTATCTGTAACGGAAGAAGCATGTAGTTGTGATTGCAACCCTATAATACTACTATAAACTTTCCGTGTCAGACACTTGCGTATTTATATCGGACATATAAATTTTATGTATTCATGTCAGACACTTGCGTGTTCATATCGGACATATATACTTTACGTATCTACGTCAGACACTTGCGTGTTCATATCGAACATATAAATTGTATGTATTCATGTCAGACACTTGCGTGTTCATATCGGACATATATACTTTACGTATTTACGTCAGACACTTGCGTGTTCATATCGGACTCGTGTCCGATGTGGACACTTTTTAGACGTACGTTCAATACCAATTCATAATGTGTGTATATATATATATATTAATTTTTTTTATGCATATATAATATAAGATGATAAATATTATAATTTTTTAATGAATACATATAAATTTTTTTTGAATAATATAAATAAATTATGCATGATGAAATTTTTTTTAAAAAAAAATATATGAATTATTAATGAAAAATTTCATTAACTTTCATTCTCATAAAAAATAAAATAATATTTTATCAAAATTTATATTTCATATATAATAAATAAATATTATTATATTAATAATATTATATTTTATTATTTATACTTATGGTGTATTTATATTTTAATTTTTTGAAAGGTACTGAGTTGTGTTCGAGTGGTATCTTGTCCCGTATTAATATTCATGGCGCTTAATCATAATTTTAATATTTTTTTTTATAATATAAAAATAATATATTTAGATCCAACACAAGTGATGGTCCAAAAAACAGAAGAGTATGCGAAAATCCAATGTTGAAATATAAAAATATTAAAACATTATTGTTTGAGGCACGGACCAAGTACAATCCACACTAAACCTACGTTTTAATAGACAACAATTAGGTACTACTACTATTCTACTAAAACGTGGTCGTTGGACCAGCTATAAGTTAAGAAATGTATATCTGGCTCTCATATTATGTCGAAGGGCTCATACTCAACTAAAAACTTAAGTTAATTATTAGATAGAAATATCTTTTATATTATATATATACGTAGGCGATTATTCTATTTTGTATAAGATATGAGATTATTATTTTTTTAAAAAATTATTTATACATTTCTGGAGCTAGAGATATACATCTTATATCTCATTCATTTAATAACTAAAGTATTTTTACTATTCACATCACTTGATTAGTGAATAAATTTTACACATTAGATGGATTGGATGTATATTATATATTTTTTTAGAGATAAAAAAATGCATATATATTATTACTCTTATTTTTAACCAATTTTATTTTTATTATTCCAATTTCTTGTTTGGCTCTCAGAGCACCTGGTTATTAAGTAATTCACTATTTGATAGACTTAGATTAAAATCAAATGCTTCTTACATAATTAAGAACTCGGTAAATATGCCTTATTATCAAAATATCTCCCTCTTTTGTGGGCAAAAATTTTGTAGGTATCGTTCTCAAACTATCCTAATAATATGGGGACGATGTGAATGGCTATACACTGAATTTGATTGAGTTGAGAGAGAGGTTTAGAGAGAAAGAAACAAAAATTTTGTAGGTATCGTTCTCAAACTATCCTAATAATATGGGGACGATGTGAATGGCTATACACTGAATTTGATTGAGTTGAGAGAGAGGTTTAGAGAGAAAGAACAGTGGGCAAGTAGCATGGATGGATAGGCATCGTTTTCACCACGCGGCACCACGTCGTTTCAAAATTTATTAGAGATAATATCTATACAAATATATATTTGGTGGTTTCTCCGGCATGACGTGTAGTAATTCCGTACATCCTGCTGAGGTGTCGCAATGCTGTGCATTAGGTGACGTGGTTCTTTACGTTAATTTCGCTGACATGATTTTTTTTTATTGGTCCTCTTGGGTGACTCCTCGGTTTTTCCCTAAATGTTTTTCTAATCTGTCCTGGAGAATTTTTGTCCCTTTTTTGTATGCTATTTCTTTCTTTCCTGTGATATATATATATATATATATATATATATATATATATATATATATATATATATATATATATATATATATATATATATATATATATATATATATATTTATTGTCCGGTTACTATACTATTACTAGTATCAAGTTATTTGGTACTATCAAATTTTCTACCCTTATATTAATTTCTTTAATTATTTTCATCCGTTAGATTTTACTATTTTTCCAACCATCTATTATATAAATCCAAGAGATCCACTATCATCTCAACCACACATTTTTTAATCCAAAAATTAAAAACTTAATAGCACAAATTACTTGGTACTATTAATAGTATTCCACCCTAGCTCTCTCGAGTCCGGCTACTATACTATTAATAGTACCAAGTCATTGGTACTATCGATAGCATCAAGTCATTGTGATACTAATTTTTTAACCCTTGGATTAAAAAATATACGGATAGAATAATAGTGGTCCCATAGGATTTAGTGGGTGGTTGCATGGTTGAATAGTAAATATTTTAGAAGACCACTATAATTCCAATCGCATATCTTTTCATCCAAGGACTAGAAATTTGGTAGCACCAATTGCTTGGTACTATTGATAGTATTCTAGCCGCACTCTCTATCTGTGTGTGTGTACACACACACACACACAGAACTATATAAGCTGAAATATTATCAGTAGCAAACTGACCTGTTCAGTTGCCACACATTTATTTTTTATAATAGAGCTTTTAAATCAACAATCGATACCGTTAAACATGATCAAAACTATTTAAACTATTTAAAAATTAAATTTTATTTTTTTTTTCGATATTATTTTTTTTGTCTATCAAGTGGGTAAAAAAATGAACGTCTGAATATAAATATCTTTCAAAAAATAATAATAGAAGTCTTATAATCAAGGTCAAGAGTATAGATTTTGCTTTAAATAGTTTAAATTTTTTTTTAATAAAAATTTAATTAATTTAGATCTCTTTACACCGGTAAACTAGTAAAAGACTTATATCTACCATTAAAATTATATTATTTTCAACATTTTGATCATAAGGTCTATGATGTCGACAAGATTTAAAATTTAATTTCTAGATACTTTCAGTGGTCTAAATCATGTTCAACGGTGTCGATCGTCGATTTGAAAACTTTATCATCGAAAACAAATAGGTGGTAACCGAACCGGTTTGTTACTAACCAGCTCAACTATATATATATATATATATATATATATATATATATATATATATATATATATATATAAGAGTTCTGCTACTATGCTTGTAAAAGTATTAAGTAGTTGGTGCTTATAAGATTTTTACCGCTAGATTTATTTTTTTAACTAATTTTACATCTTAAATCATACTATCACTACAAGAAAAGGGGTCTATACCGACGCTTTTACGACGACGCATTTAAGAAGCGTCGGTAATTTCTTCTACTGTCAAAAATTTACCGACGCTTTGGGAATGCGTCGGCAAATACCGACGCTTTTACGACGACGCATTTAAGAAGCGTCGGTAATTTCTTCTACTGTCAAAAATTTACCGACGCTTTGGTAATGCGTCGGCAAATACCGACGCTTTTACGACGACGCATTTAAGAAGCGTCGGTAATTTTTTCTACTGTCAAAAATTTACCGACGCTTTGGTAATGCGTCGGCAAATAAACATGGCGGGAACACCAAAATTTTTTTTTTTTACTTTCCCCACTCTTTTTACTTTCCCCACTCTTTTTTTTCCCACCACACGCCACAGCCCCCCACCAGCCCTCTTTTCCTTTTTCCCCCCACCCATCTCTGGTTTTCTTATCTCCCACAGAGTAGCTCGATCTCCCTAGCTCCTCCCCAACGCGCGCGCAACAGACTTCGTCGCCGCCGCCACCCATCGCCCCCAACGCGCACCCGCCACAGCCACCTGCGCCCTCGTCGCCGCCGCCAACGCTTGCACCTCGTCGCCCCCAACGCGCGCGCAAGGATCTAATTCGTCGCCGCCGCCACCCATCGCCCCCAACGCACACCTGCCACAGCCACCTGCCGCCCGTCGCCGCCAACGCGCGCACCCGCCGCCGCCACCCTTCACCCGCGCGCACAAGGCCTATTCGTCGCCGCCGCCACCCGTCACCCCCCACCGCCGTCGCCCCCAACGCGCGTCGCCCCCAACGCGCGCACCTCGCCTCTTCGTCGGCGCCGCCACCCGTCACCCCCCACCGCCACAGTCACTGTCTGTGAAGGTTAGTCGTATCTCCTCTCAGGCTAATATAAACATGACAAAAAAGAAGCATGCTAATTAATAATCCTCAGAGAAGCATGCTAATTAATAAGTCAAACATTTGGAGGTGACTAGGTTGAGCTTTCATACTTAGTAAATTAAAAATTCTGTTAGATTAATTTAATGGCTCAATAAAAAGAATGAAGCTGGGGCGACATATTTCAAAATGACCTACAATGCAGGGAGAGGCCTTTTGAAGATTAATTTAGCCTATTTGATTAATTCTGTTAGATTAATTTAGTACAAAATGAATGATATATATATTTGTGCATAGTGACATATTATTCATTATTAATTATGATGTGTTTTTTTTATATATGTATTATTAGAGTGAATCATATTAATTACTACAACAGCTCTTTATTTTCTCTCTTTTTGGCCTGCAAAACTAAATCAAATGCTTGTGTATATTTATTAGAATACTAATTAAAATAGTTTATATATAGAGTGAAATATGAGAATATATAGTAAATTCATAATTTTTTTTTCTTATGGTAATTAGTTGTTTATTGGCAGCCTAAAGAAATGGACAAAAGCTGGATTAATAAGCAGAGAAATAGTAAGGCTTATTTAGATGGTATTGCTAATTTTATTAGATTTGCTACCGAAAAATCATCAAACAGAGGAAAGATTGTATGTCCTTGTCGAAAATGTAGCAATTGTTCCTCACATACTCCAGAAGTTGTGGAGGAACATTTGGTATGGAAGGGATTCTCATTAGGCTATACCGACTGGGTATTTCACGGAGAATCTTTTATTTCTTCTTCTAGTGAAGCTGCTCAACATGCCCCAAGCATTACAGACTACACTAATGTGCAAGAAGAAATCATAGGGCAAGAAAATATGAGAGGATTGCTCCAAGATGCCTTTGGATTTTCCAATATAATTTTAAATAGTGATTCAATAGTCGATGAGGATAATATTGAAAATTGTAGTGAAAGAACTACACAACAACATTTGCCAAATGTTGATGCAACTTCATATGCAACTTTGATGCAAGATTGTGATAAAGAGCTTTACCCAGGATGCACAAATTTTTCGAAATTCTCTTTTATACTCCAGCTTTTTCATCTCAAATGTTTGAACGGGTGGTCCGGAAAATCTTTCACTATGTTACTCCAACTACTAAAGGATGCTTTTCCGAAGGGCGTTTCATTGCCATCATCTTCATATGAAGCTAAAAAGTTAATAAAACAATTAGGGCTCGGATACGAAAAAATTCATGCGTGTCCTAATGATTGCATGTTATATTGGAATGAAAGTGTAAACGAAGAAAATTGCCGTACATGTGGAGCTTCAAGGTGGATAATAAATAAAGATGATGAAGATGATTCTGTACAAGAATATGAAAATACAACAAAAAAGAAAAAACCGGCAAAAGTATTACGATATTTTCCGTTAATACCGAGATTAAAAAGAATTTTTATGTCATCAAAGATGGCTTCCTCCATGAGATGGCATGAAGAAGGTCGAACAAAGGATGGAATCTTAAGACACCCAGCAGATGCTTTGGCATGGAAATCATTCGATTCTCACCATCCGAATTTTGCGTCTGATCCTCGTAGTATAAGACTTGGATTAGCTAGCGACGGATTCAATCCTTTCAGGACAATGAGTTCTACTTATAGCACATGGCCGGTTGTTTTGATTCCTTATAACTTACCGCCATGGTTGTGTATGAAACAATCATCTTTGATATTATCAATGGTTATTCCAGGTGAAAAGGGTCCAGGCAATGATATTGATGTTTTTTTACAACCTCTAATTCATGAATTGAATGAGTTATGGAAAGGCGTTGATGCATTTGATGCTTTCACGAAGCAAAACTTTAATATGCGAGGAGTTCTATTATGGAGTATTAATGATTTTCCTGCTTATGCAAACTTATCTGGTTGGAGTACAAAAGGGCGTTTTGCTTGTCCTTGTTGTGGTATCTCAACTGATTCTCGTTGGTTAAAGCATGGAGGTAAATTCTGCTACCTGGGTCATCGTAGATGGTTAGCACAAAATCATCAATTTAGATTTCAAAAAGATGAATTTGATGGTTTGATAGAGTTACGAACTGCTCCAAATTTACCATCTGGAATTGATATTCTTGAGCAACTAGAAGGAATCAACAATAAGTATGGAAAAGTCTCTAAGTCTAGTAGAAAGAGGGGACGAGGGGAGGTGGTAGAAGAACAAGTTAAAATTTTTGAGGATGCTGATGATTTTATTATTGATTCTCATAATGATGATGATGATGAAACACGTCCCCAAGAACATTCATGGAAAAAGAAAAGTATTTTCTTTGACCTACCCTATTGGAAGGATCATCTTCTTCGACATAATCTAGATGTAATGCATATCCAGAAAAATGTTAGCGACAATTTCATTGGTACCATGTTGAATGTTTACGGGAGGAGTAAAGACAATTTGAAATCACGTCTTGATCTAAAAGATATGGACATAAGGCACGACCTTCATCCAGTGGTGATGCCTAATAATAAAACCCATATACCTCGTGCGTTCTATACTATGTCAGTGCAAGAAAAGGTCAATTTTCTAACTGTTTTGAAAAATCTCAAAGTTCCAGATGGTTATGCATCTAATATTTCAAGAGGGGTGAATTTAAAAGAACGAACACTTTCAAATCTTAAGTCGCACGATGGCCACATTCTGATGCAAGATATTATGCCAATAGCAGTGAGGGCAATCATGCCTAGGCAAGTTGTAGCAGTTATTTGTGAGTTATCATCATTTTTTAAATCGTTATGCTCAAAGGCTCTTAATCTGGAGGAACTTGATCAACTACAGTCTCGTATTGCATTAACGCTCTGTCACATGGAGAAAATTTTTCCTCCAGGTTTTTTTACTATTATGATTCACCTACTTATTCACTTAGTAGAGGAGGCAAAATTAGGTGGACCTGTACATTACAGATGGATGTACCCTATCGAGAGGTAGTGATTTTAATCACATGTTAATTAGATATGTTAATTTTTAATCTTTCATTGTAATGATATTGTTTTATTTTTCTGAAAGGTACTTAGTGCGCTTAAAATCCTATGTACGCAATAGAGCTCAACCCGAGGGCTCAATTGCCGAAGGATATATTGCAGAAGAGTGTATAACCTTTTGCTCAAGATATCTTGAAGGTGTGGAGACGATTTTTAATCGACCACAACGAAACTCTGATAATGTGGACAACACAGATAATTACATGTTCTTATCTGGGGGTCGAGTTCTAGGCAAGGTTGAGAGTGTCATTCTTGATGACATTTCGTTAGCACAAGCGCACCGATATGTTTTACTCCATTGTGATAAATTATTCCCATATCGTAGGTAAATATTATTTAAAAAATTTATCCATACAATTAATTTTAAGTACGATATAAGTACATTCTAAATATATAATTTTCTAAACATGTATATAGTGAATTTTTGGATTCTCAACGGAAGGCAAATCCTAACATTCTCAATAACTCAAATATTGAGCATAAATGGTTAGTAGAGAAATTTCCTGAATGGTTTCTTGCACAGGTGAGAACTTTTCATGTTAAATTGATTAAATTTTCTTTTCTTGTTCATTGATAGAAATTATTTAATTATCATACTTTTTAAATATTTTAGGTCCCACAAATGGCCGAGAGAAAATGTCCTGATGAAATTATAGCAATCGCCCGAGGTCCAAACAATGTTGCCAGGCGATGTAATGGTTTTATCATCAATGGATTTAGATTCCACACGAAAAATCGTGAAAAGTTCAGAAAAACACAAAATTCTGGAGTTATGGTTGAAGCTGATGGGCAAACTTATTATGGCAAACTTACTGATATTTTTGAAATAGATTATTATGGAAGTTTTAAGGTTGTTTTATTTCGTTGTGATTGGATAGATATTAAATCACCAAGGGGATTGAAGACAGACACAAATGGTTTTATTCTTGTGAATTTTTCTAAGTTGATTCATACGGGTCAATTGTTGAAGGATGATCCATTCATATTTTCATCTCAAGCAAAGCAAGTTTTTTATGTTCAAGATCCAAAGAATGAGGAATGGTCTCATGTTATTACGATAAAGCCAAGAGATTTGTATGATATGAGAGCAAGATTACAAAACGACGATGATGATGAGACATACACCCAATGCATGCCTTCGAATATTCCAACCACCGACGAATTAGATAATTATACAAGTTGGGCCCGATCAAATGTTGATGAGACACTAATACATGATATAGGTGTTTTTGCAAACTCTTAGGCATAAATGATGATAATAATGTTTCTATTAAAATATTATGTTTAGATGTTTATGTTTTATTTTGATCCATTTGTTCATATCATACAATGTGATGTCAAAAATATCGATACTTTAATTTAGTAAGTTAATTTAGTAAGTTGTACCTATACTTCTTAGTAAGTTGTATTCATGCCTTTATTATGCAGGTTTATAAGCAATGGTAAGATCAAAAAGATTGAGAAATTGTGTAATTACAACACTTCAAGATGATCAAGCTCAATCAAATGGTGATGACTTATCACCTACCTTAGATCCTACTTCTTCAGAAAATCAGCCTACCTTACAGTCCGAGCCCTCTGAAAACAATCTTCAAGGGCAGGAATCAACAAATGTTGAAGATAATGATACATTGGAGATAATTGGTAATCTTCACTCTTTTTAATGATCATTTTTTGTATGCTTTACTATTTATCTTTAACATTCCTTACGACTCTTTTTATTCAGATGAGCAAGGTAATTTAAAGAGGAAAAGAGGAGTGACACGTGCCAAAGATGTTTGGAATTTACCATATGGAGAAAGAATTAAAGTTGAATGGAACAAATTTGGGCAGCCTATAAAGAAAGGCGGGGGAATTTTAGGCGGTTGGTTAGGCACAGTTGCACGACGTGGGAATATGTGTCCTATCCACTATCTAAGTTGGAAAGATATGCCTGCGGCGCCGTTTAAAATAGATATCATCAGAATGACTCGGGTGAGTATTTTTGTAATGTCATTATTCAAGATGAAAATCTGTAGACTCTATCACTTCATTTGACTCTTTCCATACATGCATATGCTAAATTTTACATATGCTCAATTTGACACATGCTCAATTTTACATGATCAATTTTACATATGCTAAATTTTACATGCTAAATTTGACACATGCTCAATTTGACATATGCTCAATTTTACATGCTCAATTTTACAAATAGGACCTTAATTTGACTTTATCCATACATGCAAACAAATAGGACCTTAATTTGACTCTATCACTCATATTATACGTCAACAAGAGATGCGGCAAATAGGACCTTTTTGAAACTTTAAATTGAAAAGCTTAAGTCCCCGTTCGCCGACTTTGCTGTAACATATTTTAAATATGATTACACTAGAGTTCGGTGCGTTTCGGATCGACGCGAAGTGCATCGGGTCGAAAAGTGAGTTAAAGTTCATGAAATTGCCGAATTTCAAGATATTTTCCAAATTCAAATTGGGAAATCTCAATGAAGTCCTTTTTAGACCCAGTGAATTTCAATGAATTTCAGTGAATCTCAATGAATTTCAGCTCCCTGCTGCTGCTCAAGCAGCAGCTCAGGCTGCTGCTTGAGCAGCAGCTCAGGCTGCTGCTTGAGCAGCAGCTCCCTGCTGCTGCTCAAGCAGCAGCACAGGCTGCTGCTTGAGCAGCAGCTCCATGCTGCTGCTCAAGCAGCAGCTCAGGCTGCTGCTTGAGCAGCAGCTCCCTGCTGCTGCTCAAGCAGCAGCCAGAGCTGCTGCTTGAGCAGCAGCCTTAGCTAAATTTTACATGCTAAATTTGACACATGCTCAATTTGACATATGCTCAATTTTACATGCTCAATTTTACAAATAGGACCTTAATTTGACTTTATCCATACATGCAAACAAATAGGACCTTAATTTGACTCTATCACTCATATTATACGTCAACAAGAGATGCGGCAAATAGGACCTTTTTGAAACTTTAAATTGAAAAGCTTAAGTCCCCGTTCGCCGACTTTGCAAAATGGCGAAATGCGGCAAAATGACCTGTAACATATTTTAAATATGATTACACTAGAGTTCGGTGCGTTTCGGATCGACGCGAAGTGCATCGGGTCGAAAAGTGAGTTAAAGTTCCTGAATTTGCCGAATTTCAAGATATTTTCCAAATTGAAATTGGGAAATCTCAATGAAGTCCTTTTTAGACCCAGTGAATTTCGATCGACGCGAAGTGCATCCCTGCTGCTGCTCAAGCAGCAGCTCAGGCTGCTGCTTGAGCAGCAGCTCCCTGCTGCTGCTCAAGCAGCAGCACTGGCTGCTGCTTGAGCAGCAGCCCTCTGCTGCTGCTCAAGCAGCAGCCAGAGCTGCTGCTTGAGCAGCAGCCTTAGCTGCTGCTCAAGCAGCAGCACAGGCTGCTGCTTGAGCAGCAGCTCCCTGCTGCTGCTCAAGCAGCAGCCAGAGCTGCTGCTTGAGCAGCAGCCTTAGCTGCTGCTCAAGCAGCAGCCAGTGCTGCTGCTTGAGCAGCAGCTCCCTGCTGCTGCTCAAGCAGCAGCTCAGGCTGCTGCTTGAGCAGCAGCTCCCTGCTGCTGCTCAAGCAGCAGCACTGGCTGCTGCTTGAGCAGCAGCCCTCTATTCAAATTTCACTGGGTGAGTAATTTTAAACTTTCTATTCAAATTTCTTTTAGCTGTTACATTAATCTGTTGTTACTTTGATTTCCTTATATATGTATGTATAGATTCATCTTTTACTTCAACAAGGCTATGATGTTCTAAGTATGGATTTTAATTACTGGTGATTCTATGAATCATAATTAATATGGTTTGTTAGATCCATATCCTTCAATTTTGCTTCTCTTTGTTCCTCTGATACTATCTCTTTACTTAGTCATCTGTTCATGCTTTGAGAGAGGAGGATTTGATAGCAATGCAGATCATATAGTGCCCAATTAGTTAAAGAGATAGTATCAGAGGAACAAAGAGAAGCAAAATTGAAGGATATGGATCTAACAAACCATATTAATTATGATTCATAGAATCACCAGTAATTAAAATCCATACTTAGAACATCATAGCCTTGTTGAAGTAAAAGATGAATCTATACATACATATATAAGGAAATCAAAGTAACAACAGATTAATGTAACAGCTAAAAGAAATTTGAATAGAAAGTTTAAAATTACTCACTGCTGCTGCTCAAGCAGCAGCTCAGGCAGCTGCTTGAGCAGCAGCTCCCTGCTGCTGCTCAAGCAGCAGCACAGGCTGCTGCTTGAGCAGCAGCCCTCTAATGGTGCTCAAGCAGCAGCTAAGAGCTGCTGCTGCTCAAGCAGCAGCTAAGAGCTGCTGCTTGAGCAGCAGCCTTAGCTGCTGCTCAAGCAGCAGCTAAGAGCTGCTGCTTGAGCAGCAGCCTTAGCTGCTGCTCAAGCAGCAGCACTGGCTGCTGCTTGAGCAGCAGCCCCCTGCTGCTGCTCAAGCAGCAGCTCAGGCTGCTGCTTGAGCAGCAGCACTGGGCCTTTAGATCTAGTGTTTTCAAGTTAGGATGCTGAAATTAGTGTTGCTATGTTCAAAACCTTTAATTTCATTGAATATCCATTTACATTGAAACTGAGAGGTACTAAGTAATAGGTTTCTCCCATTTTCTTTTGATTATATTGGCAAATTGAATAATTTAAGTTAATCTCTTCAGTAGAATACTTTATCATCCAAAGGGGAGTGATTTTATTTGGCAAATTCTTGTACATCCACTCGTGTTGTGTTAAACCCTTCATCAGAGGGACGAGATGCTTGCTAACAGTAAAGCTTTTTGGATTTTTGTTGAAAAGATTATTATCACTTGTGTAGTTTGAGATGAATGAAGAGCTTGCATTATCTGCTCTAAATTTTTACACCAACTTTTCTTTCTTGTAGATGAAGTTTGTTCTTCCTCGCGATGATAAAGTTGAAGCATGGGTATTGAAATCTGTAAGTAGAAAATGGAAAGACTACAAGCACGAGCTTAAAGCAAAATATAAAAAGCCTAAAAGTACACAAGCAGAGATTGCTAGTAATATTCCGCTCGAAATTGTGTCACAACAATGGATAGATCTTGTCCGCAATTGGTTTTCGGAGAGAAGTGAGGTATTTAATTTTGATCAATTAGATTATACTTTTTGCAGTTACTCATAGTTTTGTACTATAGTTTTGAATTGACATATTTTATTTCTATAGAATCTGTCCAGAATTGGAAAGGCATCTCGTGCAAAGCATACAACTCCTCACACAACTGGTTCCAAAAGTTTTGCAAGAACGAGACATGAATTTGTATTAAATTCTTTCTTTATTCTATAAATTTTTTTATATATATTTTTATGTTTATAGTTTGAAGTTGATTTAGTTGAATTATATTTTTGTGCTAAGCTTGTTAATATGATTATTGTCAGGTGGATCAAAATGATAGAGATCCAGGACGTATTGAGTTTTTTGTAATAACTCACAAAACTAAAGATGGGGAATATATTAACCAAGCATCAAATGATTTTGCGGTATTCAAAATGCATTTTGTTTTAACTTTTTTATGCATCAATAAACTTATTTGGCAAGTAATTGATATGTTTATGTATCTTGCTTTAATGTAGGAGGAATTATTGGGAGATCTAACTAAAGAAGCGAGCACATCGGAGTTCTCAAATGCCACCAAAGAAATTGAAGATGCTATTTTCAAGGAAAAGAAAGGAGAAGATCGATATGGTCGTGTGAGGGGCTATGGGATTGGTCCTACACCAACACAAGTTTTTGGAATTCAAGCTCAACTAAGGAATATAGAGAATGAAAGGCATGATCCAATGAAAGAGGAAGTTCAAAAATTGCAAGCTCAAATGCAAGATATGCAAAAGAAACACGAATCGGAAATGAAGAAACACGAATCGGAAATGAATGAAATAAAATCTCTATTGCATCGGCTTGTCGGCCAATCCGGGAACTTAGGCATTGAGACAAGAGAATCACCATCACTATAGATGATTTAGATGACTTCGACTTTTTGTTAGTTTTAATTTTGTAAAACTTAGAAGTATCATACTTTTGGAACTAGCTTTATATGCAAATAGATTGTTACTGTTTTGACTTAGTAACAAAATACATTTGGAATGAAGTTTATATTTTGACTATTTATTTATGTTGTTGTCATTGTGATTAGTTCTTTGATTATAAATGTGTATGAGAAATAAATTTAAGTTCTTATTTGAATTTTTATTTACATTGCAAATTATATATATACTTGACGACGCTTTTATGCGTCGGGGAAAAGGAAAATAGTCGACGCATTAAAGCGTCGTTATATGACTTTTTTTTTTTGATGATCATTTGCCGACGCTTTAATGCGTCGACAATATTTTCTATTACCAACCAAACTAACGACGCTTTCATGCGTCGGGAAAAAGGAAAATAGGCGACGCTTTTTAGCGTCGTAAATCGACGATCATTTGCCGACGCTTTAATGCGTCGACAATAATTTCTATTACCAACCAAAGTAGCGACGCTTTCGTGCGTCGGGAAAGAGAAAAATAGACGACGCTTTATAGCGTCGTAAATTGACGATTATTTGCCGACGCTTTAATGCGTCGACAATAATTTCTTTTACCAACCAAAGTAGCGACGCTTTCGTGCGTCGGGAAAAAGAAAAATAGACGACGCTTTATAGCGTCGTAAATTGACGATCATTTGCCAACGCTTTAATGCGTCGATAATAGATTGCTATTACCGACGAACATAACGACGCTTTCGTGCGTCGGGAATAATGCGACGGTATATTTACCGACGCTTTTGTAAGCGTCGCCATATTTCTCCCGTCACTGCACTTACCGACGCACTTCCCGACGCTTTCTAAAGCGTCGGCGACTACATTAACGACGCTTTTACGCGTCGTTATGTGGCTCAAAAAGCGTCGCCAAAGGCCGCTTTTCTTGTAGTGTATTCCACCAATCACCCACTAAACTCAAAAAATTCACTCTCATTCTAACCGTATATTTTTAAATCTAACGATAAAAAATTTATAAGTATTAATAATTTGATATTTTTGAAAATATAGGAACTTAATTATATATATATATTATTAGGCTGGAATATTATTAATAATACGAAATCATTAGTGTTATTAAGTTTTTAACCATTGAATTAAAAGATGTATAGTTGAGATGATAGTGGACCCCTTGAATTTAATAGGTGGTTGAAAAAATAGTAAAATCTAACGGGTAAAAATAATTAAATGAGTTGATCTAAGAGTAGAAAACTTGATAGCACCAATAACTTGATATTATTAATAATATAATCGCCGCACTATATATATATATATATATATATATATATATATATATATATATATATATATATATATATATATATATATAAATAAAATAGAAGAAAATTTATAGTAATAGAGTGACGTCAGCATGACGCGAGGATGACGTGCGTGGTTATGTGATATTAAATTGGAATGGTATTATTACTCGGTATCTTGTAGTTGTGAGATGTGTTCTTTGTATGTTAGTAAGCCTTTTTTATGTACAGCTCACGCCCATAAATCGTCCTATTCATGTCCTTGTGCAGGGTTGGGAAACATTTACAACCCACCTAAAATTGTTCTATTTTAGCAGCCCTTTCTTTGTTTCCTTCATTTGTCATGTTTTAGTATTAAGTACTATATGTCCTTTAATAATTTTCTTCTTCCACAAATAATTATAAAAAATCTACAAAATTATTATTGCTCAAATATTGCACACCAAAGAGTTTCTTGCTTATTCCAGTCGAAATTTTTCATCTCACTTTCAACGCTACTTGTTTTGTTTATAATTTTTAAAAATGAACTCAAGTCAATATATAAAGCAACTGAGATTTCGAATTTTGGAGCTCAAATACATATATCACTCGTCATCTTATTAGCTAATTGCGTTAGATACCATTAATACTATTGTGTAATTAATTGTTAAGATTGATAATAAATTATTTTCAATTAGATCAATCTTTTGATAATATAGGTTAGAATTAATTCTAAATCTCTTCCCTTACAAAAAGTAATGCAGAAATTCATGGCATATACTTCTATGTCTTTTTTGCTATATTTTAAATTAGTACATGTAATACAATTCACCTTATATCATCATAGATGTGAGTGAAGGCCTTAAATTAGTGCAGATCCATCTTTCGTTGTTCCTTTTTTTTTTTTTTTTTTTTTAAAGAGAGAGAAAAATAATAAACTATTTATTTTATTTAATTATTAGAAAAAATAAATTAAGCTACATGAGAAGGCAGATAAGGCTTTGTAAGAATTAAAGATGACATAGATTAAAAAAAAGAGTTCACATGGAAGGAAAAAAAGAAGAAAAAAAAAAAGAGAAAAGAAGCACGAGAAAAGTAAAGCAGCATCCACGTACAATTAGCGCCATTGCTCAGTTAACAGCTTCAGAGTGTTACGTTCGCTGAATAATTTATTTTGGAAATAATATTATTCCTCTCATGCAAGCCAAAGTATTCACCAGATGGTCACTAATGTGGTTAGATCTTTTCTCTTTTTGGAGCCCTCTCTTTTGCTAGCTATAGCTAGTTTCCACTAAATGATTGATAATTTAGGTATCAATATATAGCAAACTTATTTAGTAGTTCTGAGCAGATCAATTAGATGCGACTACTTGTTGTTGTTTTTATTTGTTTCCCTTGGATCTAAGAGAGCCCAGGACTTAAATTTTCATTCTTGAATTTCAGTGCTGGGAATTTCAACATACAATCTTAATCTATCGCTTTCCATGATTTATCATCAGAAGTTGCAGGACTTAAATTTTCATTCTTGAATTTCAGTGCTGGGAATTTCAACATACAATCTTAATCTATCGCTTTCCATGCTTTATCATCAGAAGTTGCTGAGCATGTATACGATATGCAAAAATATTATTACCTAATGGCTTTGGCATTTAGATCATTGGTTTGAGCTCTTTAACATTTCAGAAAAGAATTGTTTTTAATATTTTAGATATTATTATCTAAGAGTTTGGTGATTCATGATATTTGAGATTCTAAATTCAAAATTTAGTTACTTTATATTTTCAGTTAAGTTTATTTTAAAATAAACAAAACGAATGTATATATAGTATGTATTAGATAATCTTAAACATTGTATACAAATTAAAAATTTTATTTTGATCCAATATGAGATTACCATTCTTAGTAACTCTTTGAATGTAACAGAATAAAAAAAGGAACAAAAAAAAAAGGGGCCAATCCTATCTAAGATATTATTGTTTAAAACTGCCCATCCAAGATTAATTTATACATCTTGTGTGTATACCTTATTTTATTTTATCTAAGACATTCTAGTTAGAAATAAAAAAAAAAAAAAATGTAATAGTAACACTTCTTAAATTTAAGGAGGAAAAAAAATAGTCACGTGTATTAACCGGTCTCACATAACCTTGTCGAGTAATCTTTTTTTACGAAAGATTATAACAACTCAGTGCATGAAAAATATTGAAATTTCATTCTTTTTAATTATTGGCATAATATCCTCCTCAACCTTACTCAAAAACAAAAAGAAAAATATACACTTGTTCAAGATACAAATATTTAAAAATAAAGTTAATTAGTATATATGGTGGCCCAAATCACAAAAAACCATATTAGACCAACACAATTAAAGAGCTACACAAACTTTAGTTACAAACTGCTACATACTTGATCAACTTTGTACTATCAAGCTGGAACAACAAATTAAACATTAGCTTTTAGGCCTCCTCGGGGATGCTTTGCAGAGCCGGCCGCCACCGATTCCGTCGGCCCTTTGCGGCCTCACTTTTCTTTGCGTGCCGCCTCTGAAGCGCGTAAAACAGCTGTTCCAAACTCTGGGGCAAACCAACCGCAAGGTTATTCTGCTGGGGGCCTGCATTGCTCTGCCCGTGCCCGATCAGCGTGACCATCTGTTTCAATTGTTGCCTGCTAAGCACAATCTTCACCTGCACCGCGCCGCTCAGCTCGTCTTGCGCGACGATTCTCCCGCTGCGTGCTTGTTCGATCACCTCGACCATTTTTTGGGCCATTTGAATCTTCGGACACCTCGCAAGTTTTTGGCCATCGACTCTCCTTTGGCTGTGATTCATGTCGTTGGCCATTTTGGGGCTCGATCTCTCCCCCTTTCCACTCTATCAATCTCTATCTCTAGTTGCGGCAAAAACTTGTGCTCTCTTGTGCTTCAAGGGACATTTGGCTTTTATATATATATATATATATATATATAGACTCGATATAGCTCTTTCATGTTTGTAAAGAATAAGATAATATTTTATTGTTGAAAACTAAATCATTGGATAAATAAATGAGTTGGGTGGGTCTCATAGAAAGAGTGTGACTTGAGTTAGATGACCAAAAAGTTTCCCCTTCCAATTCTTAAAAAGGAGTCCCAAAATCACATGCTTCCAACAATACTACATCTATATATATATATATATATATATATATATATATATATATATATATATATATATATATATATATATATATATATATATATATATGGGCAATGCTATATGTACACCCCGAAAGGGGTGTACATCCTACACCCCACCCATCCAATGGGTGGGGTGCCTTTGGGGTCACTTGATGTGACCCCTTCTCATACCCTCACCCATTGGATGGGTGAGGGTGTAGGATGTACACCCCGAATGGGGTGTACACATAGCATTTTCCTATATATATATATATATATATATATATATATATATATATATATATATATATATATATGGGCTAGGTCAGGAATTCATACCCATGTGTATTTGGATATCAATGTTTTTGTTTACTATATATTGTTTAAAAGAGTTCGAAATGAATGTTTGAGGAGATTGTGCAGTGCTGTAGAACAATTCAATTAGGACTAATGCAAAACAAAATGTTCATAATCCATTGCATTTCTGTAAAACCTTGGTAAATAAATCCTTAATTTAAAATTTAATTAATTAATTTAGGTAATGATTCGAAGAAATAAACTATAATTTCACCACCGACCATCACATGGGAGAAACAATTATGTCTCCCGCATATTAGCGTGTCATACACCAACTGGGATATTGCGTCCGCATAATTAAGGGGATATGTTCTTTAATTAAAGTTTTTTTTTTTTTTTTTTTTTTTTTTTTTTTTTTTTTTTTTTTTTAACGATTCCTGCAAAAAGCGCGTGTGCCAGTTATGTGACGCGCCCGATTATTATTAGATTTATCTTTATGACAGCAAAATAATAATAATAATAATAATAATAATAATAATAATAATATATATATATATATCTTTGTAGACTCATGTCCACAAACTAGTCCAATATTCAGATTTCTGATTTTCTTTTAGCTAGTGCTTGATTTGTATACAGAAAAAAGAATAAGTTTTCTTTGTATCGAAACATAATTAGATTAAGGCAGAGAATAGGGTGGAACAACCCACATATTAGGTTGTCCTGATCAAAACCGAGACAATCCGTTGACAGTGGATAGGTGTTCCCCGTCCGAACAAGCCCCCCACCCCCGAAATAAGGCCCATTCACGCTTCCCAAGAGAGCTTTTCTTTTTTATCTTATTTTTTTATTATAATTTTTAAATTTTAAAAAATATTTAAATTTATACAATTTAAAATTTAATTTTGTTTATTTTATAATTTTTAATTTTTTTAACTTTATTTTTCAATAAATCTAAAAATTTTATTTTATTTTATATTTTTAAAAATTTTAAAATTTATACAAATTTTTTATTATATTTTTAAAATTTATATAAATTTAAAAATTATAATTTTTGGTCCCACTTAAAATTTAAAAATTAAATGTTTTACTCCCACTTAAAAGTTTTATAAAAATTTAAATTAATAAAAATTAAAATTTATACAAATTCTTAAATTTTAATTTAAAAAAAAAAAATAAGAGAAAGAACAAATTAGTTATTTTACAGAAAATACACTCTCTATTTCTCTTATTCTCAATTTCTTGCCGAACATTATTTTTCTTATACCTGGTATTAACCTAATACCCAACCAAACACAAATTTATAATAGTTTTAGCTTGTTCCAAAACTTATACTTATCCCTAATCTACTAATTCTCTTTTATACTCCAACCAAACGAATCCTTAGTGTGCGTTTGGTTGAGGTACAAGGGGGATTATTCTCCCTTTTGTATCAAAACACATATAGAATTAGAGAGAAAACAAGGGGGACTCTTGATCCCCTTAATATGGTAAAAGGGGATCAAGAGTTCAGACATTTTAATTTCTTGTGCACGCGAACCGAAAAAAAAATACCCTTTTCTTTGTGCACGTTAATCGAGGAGATTTTTTGCTCTTCCCATTATTTTTTTTATTTTTTAAAATTTAAAAATTTTAAATTTTAAAAGATATTTAAATTTATAAAATTTAAAATTTAATTTTTTTATTTTAAAATTTTTAAATTTTTTAACTTTACTTTTTAATAAATCTAAAAATTTAATTTAATTTAAAATTTTTTAAAATTTTAAAATTTATACAATTTTTTTATAAATTTTTTAAAAATTATATAATTTTAAAAATTAAAATTTTTGCTCCCACTTAAAATTAAAAAATTAAATGTTTTGCTCCTACTTAAATTTTTTATAAAAATTAAAAAAATTATACAAATTTTTAAATTTTAATTTTTAAAGAAAACTAAAAGAAAGAGTATATTAATTATTTTACACAAAATACACTTTCTATTTCTCTTATTCTCTATTTCTTATCGAACATTATTTTTTTTTATACCTGATACTAATCTAATATCTAACTAAATATAAATTTATAATAGTTCCAACTTGTTTCAAAAATTATACTTATCCTTGGTTTCTTATACCTTAACCAAGCGAAGCCTTAGGGTGCGTTTGGAACGGGGTTAAGCTGGAATTGGCTAAACCGGGGATAGCTATAAAGTTGGGAACTAGAGCTTAATCTCGTTTGGGGATGGTTCCAGGGATAAGAGAATTTGTGTTTGGTTTATTAATGAGAATAGGAGGGATAAAGAGGATAAGATGAGTAAATTATCTTTTTGCCCCCAAGAGTTAATATGTGATAAAAGTTGTTAAAAATTGATTAGTTCGTTTTAATTAATAGATTAATAGTTTAAAAAAATAAAAGTAAAATTATAATCGTAATTAAAATATATTATTTAAAAATAATACATTTAATTTAATAATTAATTTTTTCACTTAAAATTTAAATTTAAAATATAAAATTTCAACATTTTAATTTTAAGATTTACAATTATATAATATTAATTTTAAATAATTAATTTTTAACATAATTTTTTTTTAAAATTCGCAAAATTCGTATATTTGCTAAATATTTATACATTTTTGCCCACGAGCTTTATTATGTCATTAAAATTTTCTAAACTCGTTTTTCTCATTTTAATTAATGGATTATTGGTTTAAGAAAATAAAAATAAATTTATAATCATAATTAAAATGTGTTATTTAAAAATTTTACATTTAATTTAATGTTAACTTTTTTCAAATTAAAATTAATGGATTAATGGTTTAAAAAAATGTGATAAAAGTTGTTAAAATCTAATTATTTCGTTTTAATTAATGGATTAATGGTTTACAAAAATAGAAATAAAATTATAATCATAATTAAATTATATTATTTAAAAATAATATTTTATTTAATATTTTATTTTTTCAAATTAAAATTTAAATTTAAAATATAAAATTTCAACATTTTAATTTTAAGATTTAAAATTTTATAATATTTATTTTAAATAATAAATTTTTAACATAATTTTTTTTAAAAATTTGAAAAAATCGTATATTTGCTAAATATTTGTAAATTTTTGCCCTCAAGCTTTATTAAAATCATTTTTTTTTTCGTTTTAATTAATGGATTAATGGTTTAAGAAAATAGAAATAAAATTATAATCATAATTAAATTATATTATTTAAAAATAATATTTAATTTAATATTTTATTTTTTCAAATTAAAATTTAAATTTAAAATAAGATTTAAAATTTTATAATATTTATTTTAAATAATAAATTTTATAATATTTATTTTAAATAATAAATTTAAAATTTTATAATATTAATTTGTGATGATGAGAGTGTATTGGGAAGAGAGAAAGGAGGTGGGATGAAGGAAAAGAGAGAGAGGAGAGAGGGATTTGTGATGATGAGAGTGTATTGGGAAGAGAGAAAGGAGGGAAGAGGAGAGAGAGTGAGGAGAGAGTTTTTATTAAAATAATATGTTGGGATGAGATAAAGTAGATAAGAAGGGTAATATGGTAAAAAAAATTATAGTAAAATAATAGGATGGGATTTGTTATACCAGCTATTCTTTCTATTCTGGGTTAAGCAATACCAGACGGTTCCATGTGCGTTTGGAAGAATAAGGGGGATAAGCCCGCTATTCCCGTTCCCGTTTCAATAACAAACGGAGCCTTAGGTAGCGTTTGGATGTGGCTTAAACCTGGTTTAGTTATACCAGGTATAGGTATAAAGTAAGGGATAAACCTGGTTTAAACCTAATATGTGTTTGGATGTGAATGAGGCTTAAACCTGGTTTAAACCTGGTATAAGAAAATAGGTGTTTGGATTGGTAATGATGAATAAGTGGTATAAAGTTGACTTTTATGTTTAATGACGATGTGACCTTTACTTTTATGTATATTATAAATTTGATAATTAAATAATATGTTAAAATATTTTAAGTATGAGTTAAAATTTTAATTTTAAAATTTATGTAAATTTTACAAAAATTATAAAAAAATTATATAAATTTTACAATTTTAAAATTAATAATATTTTTTAAAATTATAAATTTATAAATATATATAATATAATAAAATATAAATATATTTATAATTTTAATAAAATATAAATATATATAAATTTATAAAATATAAAAAAATAATTTTAAATAATTTATAAATTTATAATTTAAATATTTTTTAAAATTTAAATATTCTAATCAAAAAAAATTAAGTAAAATTTAAATATTTTAATTAAAATTTAAATATTTTATGTAGGAGTAAAAATTTTAATTTATAAATGTATATAAATTTTTAAAAATTATAAAAATATTGTATAAATTTTAAAATTAATAATTTTTAAAAATAAAATAAAATTTTTAGATTTATTAAAATATAAAATTAAAAAAAATTAAAATTTATAAAATTTAAAATTTAAATATTTAAAATTTAAATATTTAAAATTTAAATATAAAATTTAAATATTTTTTATAATTAAATTTTTTTATTAAAAATAAAAAATAAAAAATCCTGAAGCTAAAAGAAAAAAAAAAAACGAAAAAAAAAAGAAGGGTCTCCTCCTTCGCCCCGCCCTTCTCGCGCGAGGAGGAGAAGGGCTTCGTGCTCCATAGCTTCGCCCCTGTCGAGACGCATTTCGGGAACCTCGTGGTGTCCGTGCAGTATCGCTCCACCCTCGCCGACTTCAATTTGGAGGTGTCGTCGCTCTCCCTGCCGATGCTCATCGCCGACTACGTCGGGAGCCCCGCCACGGATACGGTGCGCGCGTTCCCCGCTTCGCCCGTGGAGCGCAGGGGCGCCCCAGTGAGGCCGTCGACCTCCGCGCCGCCCCTGTTCCAGCGCCCGCACAGCTGGACGAGCGCGCCAATGGCGCACCACCCCCTCGGCATCGGGGGCGCGTCGCCGATCCCCGTCGCGGATCAGAGGCTGTTGCTGCCGGAGAGCTACGATTCCCGTTTGCCGAGCCAGCAAGCGGCGGCCTCGGCCCTGAGAAAGGAGAAGGAGACGAAGGAGATGAAGGAGATGAAGTGGTGAGGAGGCCGCCTCGGGGGGGGAGAAAGGCGAATCATCACGGGCGGAAGGGGAGGAGAGAGGGAGTGGGATAAACCTGGGGTGGGATATCCCCGTGTGGGTTTGGGAGATATCCCCGTTTGGCGGGGATATCCCCAAACGGGGATATCCCCAAACCGTTTGGGTATAAAGGGGGGATATCCCCCCTTTATACCCTTCCCAAACAGGGCCTTAGGGTGTATACAGCATCAGGTCTAGTAGAATAGAAAATAATATTATTACATGTAAAACCTTTTTAGCATATAAAGAAGTGTTGATCGAGTCCACTCTCTTTTGGAATCTGATACTTAATTTGTGAAACATCATGATTGTTAACTGCACATGGTTAGGAAGGGCTATCATTTTCATATCCAACAAATATTGGCACATCAAGTAACAGTTTCTTTTTTTTCCTTTTTTTTTTCAACACATTTTATTGAAGAATCTATATCTTTAATTATACCACATTAAATAAATATGCGAAATTAATAGAAAAAGTTGCAGATGAAATTTAAAAAGCAACCAAAGAATGTAAGTAGCCCATTATTGGCCCATTCAATAAGTGGGCTAAATTGGGCCGTAACTGTTGGGTCTTGTAATCTGAAATGGATAAAATATGAATACTAAACATATGCTACAAATGAACAGAAAAAATTTAAAAAATTATATATTTAGACGATAAAAAGTGTGATCAAATATTTATAATGAAATATTATTTATATTCGGCATTTAAGTTATTTTTTTGAATGAAAATAAATTATGTAGTGGGTGAAATACTTAATTCCTACCAAAATATTAATAACAAAACCTCTCGGTTCTATTAGGATGTCGGAATAAATTATTCAATAGCATATTTGGTATGAGAATTTTGTAATATGATTATAAGTATTGAGTTTAACTTTTGCTTTTTAAAGAGTTTTGCTATCCATAATTTTTATAGGATAGCATATTTCATTCACAATGTCTTAAATTATACGAAACAAATATTATTCCCCAAAAATTTAAGCTAATAAAAAATAATATTTTTATATTTTTATATTTAAATTTTTTCTTACGTTACATGAACTTGAGTTAAATTAGAAAATATCAATTATGCTAATAGCCGTGCATAATTCAAAATTGAGATACTCTGTTACGATATTACGTAAAATTATAGAAAATTATTATTATTCTTCAAAAATTTAATCTAAAAGAAAATGATGCTTTTAAATTTTTATATTTATCGGGATGTGTTTTTTTTTTTATATTCCAAATAAAATAATTTAAATGTCGAATATGGTATTCCATAGTGAACATTTGATTACATTCATCAATCAAATCTAAGAATTTTTTTAGTAAATATATTTAAATATATAAATAACACTTTCAAAAGGTAAAAATTAAATTTTCCACTTATAATTATACTACAAAATATTCATACCATCTTTTCCCCAAAGTCCTTGTCGTCGGTTACTTTACTAAGCTCAAGCAAACAAAACAGAGACAATATCACATGGCAAAGTTGATTTTCAGTTTTCATGATTAACCCTAAAGTTAATACCAATTTAAAACCATGTATGCTAGGCTCTTGTTATGTAAGCGAATGGGCCCATACAAAAAAAAAAAGAAAAAAAAAAGGTGGTGAGCAACTAATTTAGTTGCTCAAATTAATCTAGTCGATTTTGTTAGTTAATGACATTATGTTTTTTTCTTCAACTTATTTTCTGTTTTGACAACAATCGAAGATCTTGAAGCTGGGAACATACTGTGATCAACTCACAGCCGTGTTTCCAATTCTCATGTTGAGTTAAGAGTTCTCACTTTAAATAAAAATCGTAATCAAATTGATCGACATTTTCTATAATAAGTAGTTTGGTATTGCGCCTTTCACCAGAATGATGCATTTGGAATCACGAATGCAGTATAATGCACCATTTCAACTTACATGGAATGTTTTAAATTTCTGAAGCAGAATTGTTTTTTAACTAAAGAGTAATTAATTTAAAAAAGTGCCAATAGATTTTTCAATAGTAGTCCTTCATTAAACTCGCAGCAGTTGCAGAAACAGAGCCAAAAAAGATGGGTTTCTTTATCTTGATGCATAAAAAGCTCAAATCAAACTTTTGGCCACTGCCAAACAATAACAAAATGCAGAGATAAGGAAATCTTAGAGAAGAATTCACAATGGCATCATCCTTTCGGAAAAGGGAGCATGAATTTAAAGCGTAAGGAGGTGTTTGGTTCACCATAAAATAAACCCTTTTTTTTTAATTTGAAAAATTATTATTATTATTATTTTTTTCATTCGAATTAAATAAATATATATATATTTTTTTTAAAAAAAATAAATATAAATAAAATATTATTTTATTCTTTTATAAATCAAACATTAAAAAATGTAAAATTACTTTTTCAAAAAAAAATTATTTTTCACAATTTTTAGTCCAGCCAAACATCCCCCAAAGCTAGTCCTGCTGAAATAAAAAAGCTGTTTCCTGCAACCAATTTTCCAAGCACCCAAAAAAAGTGATGACAGCAACAAAAAAAAATTTGTTGACAGGCCAATCAATCTGTAACACAAAACTGTTAACTTAATTAGCAGCATTTACCTCATCATCATGCTTTCTACTTAGATGATTACTTGCACGGAAATCAAGGCCATCTCCTAAATTAAAGATCATGTCTAATGTGACTCAAAAACTTTGTGATTAAGAGATTTTCGAGAGAAAGAGAGAGACTACACCAAATCTGCCCTGGCCAGATCCACAAGAATACAGCAAGCAGTTGGCTTAGTTTAGAAAGATCCTATCTCATCGCTGGGACAGCCTGCACCTATTTAATGTAATAAGAAAGACACCATCTTAACAGGGGGGCCTTTCTAAAACAAGAAAATTATTTGGTGTGCTCTTATGGACCTATCTGAAACAATAGGAAATAATCTTTCTACTCAACAAATGATCACTCAAAATTAATAGTGCTTATCATTTTCTTTTTTCTTCATAACCTATGATCCATCCATCACATTGTGATCATAGATGTATGTATGAGCGGAACACCATCACAAGAAAAGTGAAGTGAAATGAAGTGAGAGATTGAGGGGGCACCATCGCTTTGTCGTCGTGCGATTCACGTGGCCCCCCACACTACGCTCCGAATGTTAAAACGGAGCGACCCTTCGCTACCCGACGCAGCGCGCCAACGAGGCTCCTCTGACACCGTCGTCTTAGTATTAGACCTACTACTCTCCTTACATCTCAGCCGTTCGATCCAGATCCCCGTGAAACTGATATATATTATTATTACTATTATCTTAATTAAATAGCCAAGGCGGTACACGCGAAGTGCTCGCCACATCATAATTAACCATAATAATAAAGAGACAGAAAAAAAAAAAAAAAAAAAACATGGAGAATCTCTGCAAATCTCCCACACATATCGCACAATTAAGTATCTCCCAAATTTCAAAATCGCAAACACAACTATTAAAGGTTTTTTTTTTTTTTTTTTTTTTTGGAGAAAAGAAAATAGCCAGATCGAAATAACGGCGACGATAGAGAAACAGGGTGGATTTGATCAGTGCAGAGATCAAAATACAGGAAGGCAAAATTAATTAAAAGGGGAAAAAAAAACAAAAAGGCAAGAACAAGCAAAAATTAATAATCTAAAGAAAAAAAAGAAACGGGGTTGGAAATCAGAACTCTACCTCCTCCTCCTCCTCCCCTCCTCCGGATCGAATGCGAACAGTTGGGTGATAATGGTAAGGATTAGGGCTCGAGAGACGGAGAGAGAGATAAAGGGAGAGGCGCTTGATACTCCTTGTTCATTGGTTGCCGGGGTCCTCCGCCGCAGGGGCGAGGGAGGGGAGAAGGGGCTTGCGGCAGAGGATCATGTGCATGGGGGTAAAGATGCCGGTCTCGCCGCCGCGGGTGAGGTGGCGCGCGGTCTCGTACAGCATCTCGTGGACCTCGGCGACGCCCGTGGGGGCGATGCGGAGGAGGGAGAGGATGGAGACGACGATGTGGTTGCGCCAGTAGGCGACGCGACCCATCTTGAGGCGGGTCCACCAGGGCCCCGCGGGGGGAAGCGCGAGGTCCCTCTCCTCGAGAACCTCGAAGCCGACCTCGGCGGCGATGGCGGCGATCTCGTCCTCGGTGCGGAGCCCCGGGAGGGCGTCGCCGCGCTCGATGCCTTGGATGGTCTCGACGTGGTCGGGGTCGGCGGAGCGGTACAGCGGGGTGGTGACCCACTCGTAGGAGACGTAGAGACCCCCGGGCCGGAGCACGCGGAACACCTCGGCGTAAACGTCCTGCAGGCGCGGGGCGTGGCAGGTGGCCTCGATAGAGTAGGCGCTGTCGAAGGAGGCGTCCGGGAAGGGCATCTGGAGGAAGTTGCCGCACACGACCTCGCACTGCGCGTCCAGCCCGGCCTTGCGATTGTGGGCGCGGGCGCGGGCCACCTGGTACTCGTTGATGGTGATGCCCACGATCTGGGCCCCCGACCGGGCGGCGATGGCGCGCATGGGCCCGCCGACGCCGCACCCCACGTCGAGCACGCGCTGCCCGGGCCCCGCCCCGACGAGCTCGGCAACGCGCTCCTCGTGGAGGCGGGTGGCGTCGCGGTGGGAGCGGCCCTGGACGGAGGGCGAGAAGTGGAAGGACTGGCCCCAACCCCACTCGTAGATGTCAGTGACGAGGTTGTAGAAGGTGTCGACGAAGGCCGGCACCTTGTCCGCCGAGGTCACCGTCTCCTTGGGCCGCCGGAAGAAGGACCAGTACTGCGTGTACTTGTCCTTCACCTTGTCCCGCGTGATCGACCCCATCTTCAGGTTCACCGCGCGCTTCCCCTTCACCTCCGCCGCCCCCATCACCCACACGAACCAGTACAGCAACCCCAACCCCACCACCCCCACCGTCCACGCCATCGCCGTCGCCTCCATTCCCCTTCCCCTTCCCCTTCCCCTTCCCCTTCCCCCTCCCCCAAATATTTTGTTTTTTTTAAAAAAAAACACTCTTCTTCTTCTTCCTCCTCCTCCTCTTCCTCCTCCTAACGAAACCCACCGCACCACCACCACACAGAAAGAGAAAGAGAGAAAGAGAAAGAGGAAGAGAGAGAGGATTCAATGCCCGATTGAGAAGGGGACGGGGCAGGGGGAGCGTGGGGGATTTTATCGAGGGGATTCAGTTCCAGCGGTCACGAATATCACGAGCAACTGCATCGAACGGCTATTAGCTCTTTGATTGAGAGGTGCGGCCGTTTCATGAAATGTTGGGTGCCTATAAAAGTGTTCCGAAGGAGTACGGTACCGAGATTGGACTGTTTTGGGGTTCCTGTTTTACTGCGGCTCTGGGTAATTGAACGAGGGAATCGTTGCAGAGGATCCGATGCAAAGTATGATGCTTAAACTGTTTTTACATCCATCCATCACTGGCACGGATATTAAACTAGTTTGCTTTCTCACTCAACGGGTTAAATTTTATAGAACCGACCCGAAAGGTTAAAAAGCATTTCCCATTAATATTAGACAGAGCGGATTATTTGAGTTCGGTAAAAATTTTAGATAGTTATTATTTTTATTCATGATATATTTTTTATTTTTAATAATATTTTGTATTTTATATATTTCAAATATAAATAATATATTCAAGGAGGAATCATATCTATATCTATATCTATATCTATATCTATATCTATATTATATATAAAAATAAAAATACACTCATACCACTAATAGCTAATTGATGTAAAAAAATAAATTTTATATTTTTTTACTAACGAATTATTTTTTAATTTACTAATATTTATATATTATTTTATATTTTCGAATTATGTCAATACTATTTATTATATAATATTTTATTATTTAAATTTTAATTTTTAAAAATATTATTATAGTATAGTTAATTATAGTTAATTTTATATATATATATATATATATATATATATATATATATATATATATATATATATATATATATATATATAATAAAAAAAAATGACAAACGAAATCTAAAAAGAATAAAAAAAATATGTCATAAAATATTTACGTAGAAAAACTAAGTTTTATATATTATTTTTATTTTCTTATTTATTAAATATTTATATATCACTTTGCAAATTTAAGCTAAATTTTAAATATATATTTAAATTTTAATCATATTTGATTTTAAATTTTTGTTTCATCTTAAATTCAGAATTAAAATTTAATTATACCTTAAATATTTTTATATATTTTTCAAATTTTGATTAATTCAAAATTTAAATCAGTGTTTTAAACTAGAAGTATCAAAATTTAAATTCACATTTAATTCATATTTTGAAATTTAATTTTGATCCACTATAATTAACAATTTTAATTTTTAATTCAAATTTGATATCTAAATTAAAGTTAATTCACAATTTATAAAATAAAAATTAGAACTTTATAATTATTATTGGCAACAATTATATGTTTAAATTTGTGTTAAACTATGATTAATATTTTTTAATAAAATACAACATATGAATTATTTTTAAAAATTAAATTTTTAATTATAAATTTTTGGATTAATTTGATGCACAAAAATTAATATTACTTTAAGATAACTATTAAAATAATTGTTACGTACGAATGCACGTACAATCAACTAGTGTGTGTATATATATATATATAATTAGGATAGAATACTATCGATAGCACCAAGTCATTGGTGCTATCAAGTTTTTAGCTTTTGGATTAAAAAATGTGTGGTTAAGATGATAGTGGTCCTCTAAGGTTTACTAGGTGGTTGGTTGAATAGTAAAAATCTTAGGGGACCACTATAATCCCAACCGCATATCTTTTCATCCAACGGCAGAAAACTTGATAGCACCAATCGCTTGGTGCTATCGATAGTATTCTAGCCGGACTCTATATATATATATATAGAGAGAGAGAGAGAGAGAGAGAGCTTATATGTTTTTAAAAACACAAGCCATCTATGCTTTTAAATTTTTTATCATTGGATTTGCATTGAGATTTGTGCTATTGTAAAGTCAACTAAAGAAAAAAGGAAAAAGTAAATAGGACAAATCTAAATGCAATCCAATGGTAAAAAATTCATAAGCATATTTGAGCTTGCGCTTTTAAAAGTATATAAGTTCTACTCTACTTTCTCTGTCTTTCTCTTTCTATATATATATATATATATATATATATATATATATATATATATATATATATATATATATATATATATAGGAAAATGCTATGTGTACACCCCTTTCGGGGTGTACATCATACACCCCACCCATCTAAGGGTGGGGGTGTGATGATGGGTCACTTGATGTGACCCGTAAAAAGTATCGTCACCATTAAAATGGTGGAGGTGTATGATGTACACCCCTTCGGGGTGTACAGGTAGCATTGCTCTACTATCGATAACATCAAGTCATTGGTGCTATCAATTTTTTAGCCTTTGAATTAAAATATGTGATTATGGATGATAGTGGTACTCTAGGGTTTACTGAGTAGTTGGTGAATAGTAAAAATTTTAGAGGATCATTATAATCCAACCGCACATTCTTTCATTCGAGGCTTGGAAACCTGGTAGCACAAATTGCTTTGTGCTATTGATAGTATTAATCCAGCTGGACAATATATATATATATATATATATATACTAGAGTAGAGTTTATATACTTCTAAAAGTATAAGTCTAGCTATGTTTTTGAATTTTTTACCACTGGATTTGTATTGAGATTTGTACTATTTTACAGTCAACTAAATAGAGAGAAAAAAAAAAGTACAATAGCACAAATTTCAATATAAATCCAATGTAAAAAATTCACAAATATAGTTGGCTTTATACTTTTAAAAATATATAAGCGCTAATAATTATATATATATATATATATATATATATATATATATATATATATATATATATATATATATATATATATATATGAGTAGAGTTTGTATATTTTCAAAAATACAAGCCCAACTATGTTTATGAATTTTTTACCATTAGATTTGTATTGAGATTTGTACTATTGTATTTTCTCTTTCTCTCTTTTTACTTAACTTTGTAATAGCACAAATTCCAATATAAATCCAATAGTAAAAATTTCGCAAGCATAGTTTAATTAGCTTGTGCCTTTAAAAATATATAAACTCTACTCATATATATATATATATATATATATATATATATATATATATATATATATATATATATATATATATATATATATATATATATATATATATATATATATATATATATATATATATATGAGTAGAGTCTATATATTTTTAAAAGTATAAGCCAATTTATAGTTATGAATTTTTTATTATTGGATTTGTATTGGGATTTGTATTATTATAAAGTCAACAAAAGAGAGAGAAAGAAAAAAAAAATAGAAAACATAAATTTCAATACAAATTTAATGATAAAAAATTTACAAGTATGGATGAATTTATATTTTTATAAGCATATAAGCTCTACTCTCTCTCTCTCTCTCTATATATATATATATATATATATATATTATCACAACTATCATTCATTTTGGTCTTTGATTTTACCATTTAGTTTTTAAATTTACTAAATTTGAATCAGTTAATACATATTAGGCAACTCATGTAATTATATATTTATTAAAATAAAAAAATTAATTTAAATATTATATATTATAAGTATAAAATTATTTATTATTTAAATTAATTTTTAAAAAAGGAAAAAATAAATATTAAAAATTTAAAAGTTGGATAAGTGAAACATTTATATATTGTTACCTATTAAAAGTGCTGGTAACGGCTATAACGCTACATAGGCGTGATGTAGTAATAATCTGCGGCGGCAATTGTGGAGATTCGTTGGCTACAGAGCGTGCGAGTCCAAAGCCAGATATTTTTCTCGTGGGAGTCACGCGGTGGGACCGCTAATGGGTTTTTTTCGGTGAACACAAAGCTGTCCGAACCCTCGACCCGCAAAAGGCATCTGCTTCTTTTTCTCTTTTTTTTTTTTTATAAAAAAAAAATTTACTTAAAAAAAAAAACTAAAAATAATAACGGCCCGTGTGCTGTCAGATGCAGTGAAAGCGTAGCTTCGGAGTCACGCGCGACTTCAGTAGGAAGGCCCCAAATACCACTTACTGTTATTATTATTATTTTTTTATAATTTTAATTTTTTTCAAAACTTTAGTATTGAAAAATGAGTAAGTCTAAGTGTACATTCCGTGAGTGGTGTATATCTTACATCCCACCTTATTCTGGGGTGGGGTGAATTCTACTAGTCACATGATGTGATCTTGAAAAATATATTGAAAGTTATTTACTGGATGAAGGTAAAGATTACATCAAATTCGTTGGTGTTTTATCGGTCACACTCTGCATACAAAATAAAATAAAAGCATGTTAATGATGAAATTGTGGGTGTTTGACATTAACATAAAATTTTGATACAAAAATTTTGTAAAAAAAATTTTTGTGACTTTTTTTTTTTAATAATTAATCTGTAGAAAAAAAATATTTTTTTATTAACATTTGTTTGATCGACAAAAGAAAAAATCAAATTTATTTGATACGGTAAAAAAAGAAAAAAAAAAAATTACACGACTTAAATATTCATTCTTCATTCGAAATATGTAAAAAAATAAACTTCATTTTTTTAAAACTCATAAAAATAAATTTTTAATTTTTTTTACCACTAAAAAATTACACAAAAATAAATTTTATTATATTTTACAACTAATCAAACACACCCCAAAGAACATACTTAATTCAAGCTCATGTTACTTTTATTTTGTTTTATTTTTTGTGGTGACTAATTTGCTCCCATTGTCCTCGAATCGTTTAGGTCAGTTCTATACGGACCTCCGCATTGAAAGGGAAGGGGAAGGGAGACTCTCCCACATGATAGGCGCTTTGGGTGTACAATTGTCCATCTGTCCAGTAAAATATTTTATTTTAAATTTTAAAATTTAATTACTAAAAACTGCGTCGCATCATCAAATATGAAAAAAAATTTCGTTGTCAAAAATAATATTTTTAATCCACACAATTACGTGTCATTACTCTTCGGTTCAAAAAGAAAAAAATCAAATCATTTAATACATACTATTTATTTATATATATTATGCCGTATGGAAAATGCTATGTGTACACCCCTTTCGGGGTGTACATCATACACCCCACCCATCTAAGGGTGGGGGTGTGATGATGGGTCACTCGATGTGACCCGTAAAAAGTATCGTCACCATTAAAATGGTGGAGGTGTATGATGTACACCCCTTCGGGGTGTACAGGTAGCATTGCTCTATGCCGTATATGAGTGATAAATTTATTTTATACTCAAAAAAAAAAAAAAAATCTGCATAATACTAGAAAAGTATATTCTATTCTTTAGATCTCATATGTAAAGTATATGCTAATAAATTAAAATTTTCATCATTTATGTCAATATTAAAATAATAATTTTAATTGAAAAATATTAATAAATAAATTAAAATTGAGCGTTGATTTTTATTTATTTTATTGCTGGAATTATGGCAGTGAAACTTTTCATTACTAAGTAATCAAAATATAAAATAAATAATATAAGCAATCTTAAATATAAATATAATTTTTTTTTATTGATTTAGTTTTTGAAGAATTAAATTATTTAAAATAAAAATTATATTTATACTATAATAAAATTATGATATAACGACAATTTTAAATATTTCTAAAACTAAAAAAAATATCGCTGACAAAAATATCGATACTTATTATTAGTCTCGGTACATGTACAGTCGTTAGAGTGTATAGCGATATATTATTATAATGTGTCCTAAAAATATATCTCTATAATCTAATTTTGAATATAGATAGAATATAAATAAAATATTTATATAAAAGTGTCATAAAAATATATCTTTATAATCTAATTTTATTATAGTGTTAATTCAAGTTGGCAATAATTATCCAATATAGAGTAAATCAACTAATCGAGCACGCCACCTAATTTAACTGCAAGTAAACCATCAAAGTATGACAAAAATTAAAGGAAAACAATAAAACCTTAAGGCTGCGTTTGGTAACGGGAATAGAAAAATTTTGTTATACCGGGGATAGGTATAGATTCTGGTATTAGCAGGAATTGGTGTAAATTTGCGTTTGGTTGGTTTTATGAGTTATACCGGGATTAAAGGAAATTGTGTTTGGTAAATTATATAGGAATAAGGAGAATAAAATGAATAGGAAAAAATTGTGTTTGGTTGAGTATAGAGGAATAAGAAGAATTGATAAGTGATAAATTTTAAGTGGGAGTAAAAATTTTAATTTTTAAATTTATATAAATTTTAAAAAATACATAATAAAAATTAAAGTTTAAGTGGGAGTAAAATTTTAAATGAGAGTAAATAAAAATTAATTTTTAAATTTTTAAAAATTTTAATTTTTAAATTTATATAAATTTTTAAAAATACATAATAAAAATTAAAGTTTAAGTGGGAGTAAAATTTTAAATGAGAGTAAATAAAAATTAATTTTTAAATTTTTAAAAATTTTAATTTTTAAATTTATATAAATTTTAAAAAATACATAATAAAAATTAAAGTTTAAGTGGGAGTAAAATTTTAAATGAGAGTAAATAAAAATTAATTTTTAAATTTTTAAAAATTTTAATTTTTAAATTTTTAAAAATTTTAATTTTTAAATTTATATAAATTTTAAAAAATACATAATAAAAATTAAAGTTTAAGTGAGAGTAAAAATTTTAAATGAGAGTAAATAAAAATTAATTTTTAAATTTTAAGTGGGAGTAAAAATTTTAATTTTTAAATTTATATAAATTTTTAAAAATTTATAAAATAATTGTATAAATTTTATAAATTTAAAATTAATAATTTTTTTTTTCAAAAATGAAATAAAATAAAATTTTTAGATTTATTAAAAAATAAGTTAAAAAAAATAATATTTATTAAATAAAAAATTTTAAATTTTAAAATTTAGAAATTTAAATATCTTTTAAAATTTAAAAATTGTAATTTAAAAAAATTTAAAAACTAATTTTTATTAGTGTATGGAAAAGAAAGGAAAAAAAAAAAAAGAAAAAAGAAAAAAAAACTACCGTGGAGAGAGAGAGAGGAGGTGCAGAGAGAGAGAGAGAAATCCTCGATTCCCGTCCCAGAACCCCAATTCCAGCTGGGGGTGGGAATTCCAATTCCCACCCCCATACCCCCTATTCCAGATTAATTGGAATCCGGATTCCAACTATACCTATCCCCGTTTGGGTATGGAAACGGGGATAAGGGGGTTATTCTCCCCTTATCCCCGTTACCAAACGGAGCCTAAGGCTCCGTTTGGTAACAGGAATTGGAAATTCTTGTTATACCGGGGATAGGTATAGATTCTGGTATTAGCTGGAATTGGTGTAAATTTGCGTTTGGTTCGTTTTATGAGTTATACCGGAATTAAAGTAAATTGTGTTTGGTAAATTATATAGGAATAAGGAGAATAGGAAGAATTGGTAAAAATTGTGTTTGGTTGAGTATAGAGGAATAAGAAGAATTGATAAGTGATAAATATGTATATTGACTATTTTGCCCTTTATGATATAATTTATAAATAAAATAATTTATTATATTAATCAACCTAATAATAAATTTAAAATATTATTTAAAATAGTAAAAAAAATTAAAAAATAAATAATAAATAATTAAAAGTACTTAAAAATGATAAAAAATTATATATTAAAATATTTAAAATTTTTGATTGTTTATCAATTTAAAAGCATTAATTAAGCAAATTTTTGATTGCTTATCAATTTAAGACTAGGTTTTATCTAATTGTGATTTTGGAGCCTGATACCATTGCCTGAGTTGTGTATTAATTTACTAAAATACTGCTTAACATGTGGTTTAAATGCAAGGTGAAACTAAATTATCAAAAGTAAAAATTGCAGAATTCATCAAAATTAAAGCAATTTCTGCATCAAAACTCATCACAACATAAGTACAAATATGCTTTTCAACATAGATAGATAAAACTGTAAAACAATATTCCCCGAATCCAAATTCATAAATAGCAGTAGTAATAATACAGCAAGCCAAATTAACCAAAGAGTCAACAAAAATTGAAATCAAAATCCCCATAAATAATAACTCATTTACATACAATCCCATTGTAATCATATTTCAGTTCAATACACATCAGAAAAGTCCATTACATACAATCCCATTGTAATGATAATTCAGTTCAATACACATAAGAAAAAGTCCAATACATACAATCCCATTGTAATCATAATTCAGTTCAATACACATATAAGAAGAATCCTTTACATAAGTAATCATAATTCAGTTCAATCACATATATTACACATTTCTTACATTGCAATCAAATATATAACTAACTGCGATTATTCCATAACTCGTCTTTTATAATTGTGCGCAACGCCTCGCCTCTGTTTGACTCAGTAGTACCAACACTATGAACCGTTTCGTCGACATCTAATTCTACATTTGGTTCTTCCTCTATCACATCGTTAAATATGGCATCCGCACCGGAGTGTCGTCGAATAAAATTATGTATAACACAACATGCCATCGCAATCTGGCATTGGACTTTATATGGAAAGGGTGTTGCAACAGTCAAGATCTTGAACCGTTTTTTTAAAATACCGAATGTTTTCTCCACCACATTTCTCAACTGTGCATGTCGATGATTATATAGCTCGCGCGGACTACTATGAGTGCGAACCCCTGTGCTTCCCTGAAATTGGCTAATATGGTAACGCTCCCCCCGATATGGTGCAAGAAATCTGTGAGTATTTGCATAGCCAGAATCTACCAAATAATATTTGCCTATAAATTGTACACAACATTTACAATGTTAAAATCTATATTCCCCATCAATAAAGAAATGCAAAATAAAAAATTCTGTGTACAATATACCTTCAGGCACAGTGAATCCTCCAGTTTCGCATGCCCAACGGAGTACTCTCATGTCAGCTGCAGATCCCTCCCAACCAGTGCAGACAAATAGAAAGTTGTGATCAATGGATACTGCAGCCATCATGTTTTGCGAAATAAATCCTTTGCGATTCCGGAATCTCGGTTGCTTGCTCTTGCTGACAACCACCGGAAGATGTGTCCCATCTATTGCACCAATTGCATTCTGGCAATAAACATGAAACAACATGCAGGCAATTATTATAATGAACACTGGTGACATATAAATAAGTGAAGTAAAAAATATTAAAGCATACATACCTTGAATGGGTGAAAATTGACATTATCTCTAATCCGGGCATGCACCGACACATTATTCGCCGGAATTGTTATGTAATCGTCTTTCAACATCACAATCGCCCGAAGCACATTGTTGAAATGTCGACTGATAGTTTCACCCGAATGTTGAAATGTTTCAGCGATTACCCTATTAGCCACCCCATGTCCAACACAAAACATAAAAATTCCCAACTGTTCCTCAATTGTCATATGGCGTGTGTTTTGTAACAATCCCTTTTGGACTAGCTCATCGCGAAGTGCGATGAAAGTCGTTGTTCGCATTCGAAACTGGTCGTACCCACGATCTGGATGGCCATTCAATATATCACATATCACCTGGTGCCCTGTGAATGGCCGGGTTCGACACGGTTGCTTGTCGACAGTATGGGTAGATGTAAAGTAACCTTCCTCAACCAACATCGCTAATACCTCATCCCAATAGTCGTCATCATCATCTAAAAGCTCCCTTATTATGGTATTGATTTTGGAGGAAAACACATGACCATGATTCGTATCACCCATTAATGCTGTAAGTACAATATATATTCAACATTGACAAGCGCAACATATGACGTTGTAATATAACAATAATTCAAGCATGCTTGTTAATATAGTCGATGATTAAAGAGAACATCTAACAGCATTCAAACATAATTGAAATGTCTTATCAGCATATTACATGATGATTCAAAAGTAAATGTAACAGCATTCAAACAAAGTCATACACATTAAAAACAAAACTAATGTCCAGAAAAAAATGGCCTATATACAGACGATTGCATTGACACTTGACGCTCAACCCACGCTATTGCCATCTCGTCGTTCATTGTCATAAACAGTTCACGATTATTAAGATCTTTGAGTGCATCCCCGACATACAGTGCTTTTTCTGTAGTCATGCCTGGCATCGCATAGACTCGGCTCATGCAAATGGAAATTGTTGGAATACTACTTTTGCAGTCCTTTTCATATTGATACATTTCACGTGCCAGTTCAAGTTTTTGCTTGCCTAGATCAACAAGTTCAGATAATACACTAATACTAGCTTCTGGTTTGCGGCGGCGTCCCCCAGAGGACGCGGTAGGTTTGGGTTGAGGGTTTGTAGGTGGTGGAGAGCGTGGTCGTTTGCTTCCTGAGCTATGCCCGCTCCCGCTTGCAGTACCTCCGACATTGGGGATGTCAGGAGTTGAAGATGGATAGTCGTAGGTTTGTGTCGCCCCTGTATTTGCATATTGAGGGGCTGCAGAAGCACCTGCTTCAAATTGATTTTGTGAGATATTAAAACCCGACATTCTTATTCCAAGATTTGTATCATCCTCACCAGGGGACGATGAGGATGAACTCTCAACAGTGTGGGTTGCAGGCATAGTGGATGCATATCCATATCGGCCAGTGGCCGTGGTTTTTTCTGTCAAGAATTCGAGATCCTTATATAGCGGAAATGGCCTATCTCGACATCTTGCATATGATGGATTTCCCTGTTGAATAGGAATAAGATATGTATAATGTCAATTAATCATATATTACGCGAAACAATTGTGTCGAACAAATTTTTAGATTTTGAAGATAGGGTCAATACCGCTATCACATCATCCCAGTCGGCTGGATCACCAGGTGTCGGGATATTGTGGATACAATCCCAACCCCATCCACTCTTGTTGGCTAAATAGTTATACAGAGTGAATGTCCGTTTTAAAACTTTTAGCCGATTTTTTAATTGGTCCTTCTTGAGTTGTAAATTGGTCCTAGCATTGAATGACGCATTGATTCGAACCCACGCTACTGTAGTGAACGACCCGTTCACATAATTCCCGAGTGTATGCTCTTCAATGAGCAAAGACATGAATATTGTGTCCATATTATCACTCCAATTATGTGTTCGGGTCTGAGGTTGGGCACGCTGCCCACAAGGACCCTCCTCAGATGCTACGAAATTAGAAAGTGGGTCGAAAGCCACACTTTTTCTTGCTTGATGCTTACCGTGTTTCTTGAATGGACGCATCTGGAATAAGAGTTATATAATTTATTTGAAGCCACATTGATACTAATAAATAAAGTAGAAATAGAGAGAAATTGTAATTAAGTATTGGACTCACTTGATTGCCACATAGTATGGGGTAGCATTGGCTTTATAAGCCAGTGGCCGTCCATCTGATACTTGTGGCAATCGTCATCATCGTCCTTTAATTTGTGCTGGTTGTCACCATGTTGCAATTAAGTGTTGTTCGTGTGTATAATGCCTATCACCCGTTTTTAAATAATTTTTATAAAATCTTTTTTGACTCAATTGATTGCCAATTGGTATGGGGGTGCAGTAATTACATGCCATTCCATCAGATACCTATGGCAATCATCATCATCGTCCATATCTGAAGCTACAGGGGATAGACTGCATACTCACACTTGTCAAAAAAATGGCAACAGGGAATAGGCCTCATACACACAAACATCACATATGCTGCCAACTAGCTGACAACCAACGCCCAACCATAGTTCATGCCAATGAAATGCAACAACATTGGAACACAGTGCTAATAGGCAAATCTACCAAATTGGCAATAACATGAGAACCAGCACATATTATGGCAATGACATGCACACATTATGCCATCAACATTATAAGAAGCACTGAATAAGGCACTGAGTAAGGCACTGATAGGGGGCACTGAATAAGGCACTGATAAAGCAATATTGAATCGAAGCACTGAATAAGGCACTGATAGGGGGGCATACCTTTGTGAAAAAGAATCACAACCTGTTAAGAAGCAAGAGGGGCCGCAGAGGGGGTGGCGACGCGGAGAGAGGACGCAGCGGACAGGTTGCCGCAGAGGGGCCGCGAGGGAGATCGGAGGGGGTAGCCGCAGAGGGTGCCGCGGCAAGGAGAAGGTGCCGCAGAGGGGGCCGCGGCTGCGGAGAAGGGGCCGCGAGGGGCCGCAGAGGGGCGCGGAGAGGGGCGCAGAGGGGGCCGCGAGGGAGGGGCGCAGAGGGGCCGCAGAGGGGCGCGGAGAGGGGCGCAGAGGGGGCCGCGAGGGAGGGGCGCAGAGGGGGCCGCAGAAGGGACGCAGAGGGAGGGGCGCACAGGGGGCCGCAGAGGGAGGGGCGCAGCGGGGGCCGCGAGGGAGGGGCGCAGAGGGGCCGCAGAGGGGCGCAGAGGGGCGCGGCGCGGAGGGGGTGCCGCAGAGGGGTGCGGAGAGGGGCGCAGAGGGGGCCGCGAGGGAGGGCCGCAGAGGGGGCCGCAGAAGGGACGCAGAGGGAGGGGCGCACAGGGGGCCGCAGAGGGAGGGTCGCAGCGGGGGCCGCGAGGGAGGGGCGCAGAGGGGCCCCAGAGGGGCGCGGAGAGGGGCGCAGAGGGGCGCGGCACGGAGAGGGGCGCAGAGGGAGATCGGAGGGGGTAGCCGCAGAGGGGCCGCGAGGGAGATCGGAGGGGGTAGCCGCAGGGGGTGCCGCGGCAAGGAGAAGGTGCCGCAGAGGGGGCCGCGGCTGCGGAGAAGGTGCCGCGAGGGGCCGCAGAGGGGCGCGGAGAGGGGCGCAGAGGGGCCGCAGAGGGAGATCGGAGGGGGTAGCCGCAAGGGTGCTGCAGAGGGGCCGCGAGGGAGGGGCGCAGAGGGGCGCGGAGAGGGGCGCAGAGGTGCCGCAGAGGGGCGCGGAGAGGGGCGCAGAGGGGCGCGGCGCGGAGAAGGAGATCGGAGAAGGAGATCGGAGATCGGAGATCGGAGATCGGAGGGGGTAGCCGCAGAGGGTGCCGCGGCAAGGAGAAGGTGCCACAGAGGGGGCCGCGGCTGCGGAGAAGGAGATCGGAGATCGGAGATCGGAGATCGGAGAGGGGGGCCGCGAGGAGATCGGAGATCGGAGAGATCAAGATGGAGATGAAGATGGGTGCGGTTGGGGAGAAGAGTAAAGCAAGAAGAGGGTGATGAAGGGTGCGGTTGGGGAGAAGAGACAGCAAGTAAAAGCTTGCCTCGAACCCCGCGCCAGAATCCCCATTCCTCTAATTCCACCATTTCAGTGGAATTTGAATTCCCGAATCCATACCCGCTATTCCAAGCAGCTTAGAACTTGGATTCCGGAACTTTCTGTCCCCGTTTGGGTATGGACACGGGGATAAGGGGGTATTCCCCCCTTATCCCCCTTACCAAACGGCCCCTAAGTACATCCATATAAAGGAGTTATATATATATATATATATATATATATATATATATATATATATATATATATATATATATATATATATATATATATATATATATATATATATATATGGAAAAGGCTATGTGTACACCCCTTTCGGGGTGTACATCATACACCCCACCCATCCAATGGGTGGGGTGATAGTAAGGGTCACTTGAAGTGACATTTGAAATCACCCCACCCATTAGATGGGTGGGGTGTATGATGTACACCCCTTTAGGGGTGTACATGTAGCATTGCTATATATATATATATATATATATATATATATATATATATATATATATATATATATATATATATAGAGTTGGGCTGGAATGCTATTGATAGCACCAACCCAACTTTGCCACCCATTTTTTAGCTTTTAGATCGCATTGAGATTTGTGCATGCTCTTTAATGAAAAAAAGAAAAAAGAAAAAGTAAAAAGAAAAAGTAAAAAGTAAAAAGCTTTTTTTTTTCATTAAAGAGCATGCACAAATCTCAATGCGATCTAAAGGCTAAAAAATGGGTGGCAAAGTTGGGTTGGTGCTATCAATAGCATTCCAGCCCAACTCTATATATATATATATATATATATATATATATATATATATATATATATATATAGAGAGAGAGAAGAGAGAGAGAGAGGTAAGTTGGAATACTATTAATAGTATCAAATTATAGATACTATTAAATTTTTAACCGTTGAATTAAGAGATATGTGGTTGAGATGATAGTGGGCCCCTTGGATTTAATGGGTTGTTGAAAAAATAGTAAAATCTAACAGATAAAAATAATTAAAGGACTCGATCTAACGGTAAAAAACTTAATAGTATCAAATATTTGGTACTATCGTTAGTATACTAGCCGGACTATATATATATATATATATATATATAATAGAGCTTATATATTTTTAAAAGTATAAGACAATTCATATTTATAAATTTTTTATCATTAGATTTGTATTGAGATTAGTGCTTTTGTAAAGTCAACTAAAGAGAGAAAGATAAAGTAAAAGACATAAATCCAATACAAATTCAATGGTAAAAAATTTACAAATATGGATTATCTTGTGAATATATATATATATATATATATATATATATATATATATATATATATATATATATATAGTAGAGCTTATATGTTTTCAAAAACCCAAGATAATTTATACTTGTGAATTTTTTATCATTGGATTTGTATTGAGATTGCGTTTTTGTGAAGTCAACTAAAGAGAGAGAAAGAAAAAGTAAAAAAATATAAATCCCAATACAAATTCAATAAAAAAAAATCCACAAGAATGAATAGACTTATATTTTTAAAAGCATATAAGTTCTGCTCTCTCTCTCTCTCTCTCTCATATATATATATATATATATATATATATATATATATATATATATATATATATATATATATATATATATATATATATATATATATATATATATATATATATATATATATGGCTTATATACTTTCAAAAATACAAGCAAAAATATGCTTGCGAATTTTTTATCATTGAATTTGCATTAAAATTTGTGCTTTTGTAAACTCAACTAAAGAGATAAAAAAAAAATAAATAGCACAAATTTCAATGCAAATTTAATAATAAAAAATTTATAAGTATAAAATGTGTTTGTAATTTTGAGAGTATATAAATTCTAATATATATATTATACTAGATTTGAATGGCATATTCGACCGTTAGGGAGAGCGGCGCAAATTATTCCTCCTCGGCCACGGGAAATTAAAGAGCTTCTAGAAGGCGCATATATGTATCATGTATGGGCTGCTTCGTCGGTGGTGGTGGTCCAGCGTTACCCAACGGTCGGGACAGGGGATGTGGCCACCGCCTCCTCACTCCTCGCCTCGTCAATCGTGATCCGATATCAGCTCCAGACCTATCTCTTTTCCCTCCCACTTTCCTGCTCGCCCGTTTCCTCATCTAATCATCCCAATCCATCCATCCATCCATCCATCCATCATAGCATCTTCTTTTGTTTATAGTATCAAAAGTATATATATTTTTTAAAACATAGAAACTGGTATATTTACCGTTTGGATGTGGCTTATACCGGAATGAGTTATACCAGGTATAGGTATAAAGTAAGGGATAAACCTGGTTTAAACCTAAATTGTGTTTGGATGTGAATGAGTCTTAAACCTGGTTTAAACCTGGTATAAGAAAATAGGTGTTTGGATTGGTAATGATGAATAAGAAGTATAAAATTGACTTTTATGTTTAATGACGATGTGACATTTACTTTTATGTATATTATAAATTTGATAATTAAATAATGTGTTAAAATATTTTAAGTAGGAGTTAAAATTTTAATTTTAAAATTTATGTAAATTTTACAAAAATTATAAAAAAATTATATAAATTTTACAATTTTAAAATTAATATTATTTTTTAAAATTATAAATTTATAAATATATATAATATAATAAAATATAAATATATTTATAATTTTAATAAAATATAAATATATATAAATTTATAAAATATAAAAAAATAATTTTAAATTATTTATAAATGTATAATTTAAATATTCTAATTAAAAAAATTAAGTAAAATTTAAATATTCTAATTAAAATTTAAATATTTTAAGTAGGAGTAAAAAATTATAATTTTAAAATTAATATTATTTTTTAAATTTTAATTTTTAAATTTATATAAATTTTAAAAAAATTATAAAAATTTATATAAATTTTATAATTTTAAAATTAATATTATTTTTTAAAATTATAAATTTATAAATATATATAATTTAATAAAATAGAAATATATTTATAATTGTAATAAAATATAAATATATATAAATTTATAAAATATAAAAAAATTAAAATTTATAAAATTATAAATTTATAATTTAAATATTTTTTAAAATTTAAATATTCTAATTAAAAAAAAATTCAAAAGAAAAATAAAGAAAGGTAAAAACAAAATGAAAAAAAAAAAAAAAAAAAAGTCCCTTCCCAAGGCATTTCTGCCTTGGGAAGGGCGGTTGGGGGGATATTCCCCTCCCCCCAATACCCGGTATGGGGGTGGAATATCCCCGTGTGGGGGGGGGGGGGGATATCCCCGTTTGGGTGGGATATCTCCAAACGGGGATATCCCCAAACCGTTTGGGTATAAAGGGGGATATCCTCCTTTATACCCAATCCAAACACACCCTTAGATATGCAATTTTAAATCAAGTACGCTCCACACAAAAAAAAACTAATCATGTATGATTATAAATTTTATATACCTATTAACTAGCTGATAAGTACATCTGATACTAATACAATACTTATATAAATTGTAGCAATACTGAAATGTGCGGTTCACGGCTCACATGACGGAGGTGGTGCAGTGCAATTATTGTTCTAACGGAAGATCATCTCCGCAGCAGCGAATGTGGTGTTGCGGGCGAAAGCTGCATCTATTCTTGTCCCTTAATACAACATTCAAATTGAATTCAGATAAAATAAAATAAAATGCGATCATCGAAGATCAATTTTTTTTTTTTTTTTTTGCTTTTGTTTATTTTTGGATGCAATGACCAAGTTTAGCAAAGAGATTGATGGTTGTAGCCCACCTAGCATATCATGTTAAACTAATTAGTTGTATCACTGTAATATAATAATCTATAATATATAAGGATTAGGTAGTGTAATCCAAATGAGATTAATTTTTAATGAACTTAAAACCCAAGAAATGTACATGGCCCATTAGGGTAAGAGGTAGGCACGTTGAGATGTGGATTATTATGGGTTTAAAAATAAAAAACAAATATTTTATTTGAGGAACAAGAACAAGCATGTACGGTCAAAGACCCACACTGCTATTTTCGCCATTATCTCCTTTCAGATTGTTTATTTAGAACTTTATGGTTGACTCGAATCCCTATAACAGCAATATTAAAATTGAAAATAATTTATAATAATTGTAAATTAGATCTATATTTACAATCTATATTTACTTTTGATGGTTTTTTTTTTTTTTTTTTTTTCTAAAAACCATAGATCACAATCAGTAGGCTAATTAACTTAATAGTTAATTGCATGACTATTGTATGATATTGTCATTATCAACTCAGAATTATATAATGCGTATATTTATTTACTAATTTACTAAACTCAAAGCATGGACACGTCCTGTGCTTCTAGTTTATGCTCAAAACAAAACAAAACAAAACAAAAAAAGCTAAAAAACAACTGTGCTGAGCCAATTTCAGTTGAGGGCTTGGAGTTAAATTAAGCCCAACAAACTCAACCTTGGCCCAATAAAATTTGATGGGCTTTGTTATGGGCTTTTTCGTGAAACTTTTGCGGCTAATTGAGGCATGACTTGAAGCCCAAAGCCTAATCTTGCTATTCATACCCATATTTTCTTGGCTGTTGAGAACTTTATATTTAAATAAACATATATAAAACTTAGCTAAACTATTTACCCATTTTGATATGACAATCTAATCTTAAATAACTTTTATTTTACAATCTGCCTTTTAAATTCATTTGATTTGAATCAATTAATGACTCCTTAGCTTCAAAATTTGAATGTATTATTTATCTTTTTCAAGTTTAAATTTATCAAAGCAATCAACTTAAATTTAATATCGAAAAAGCAATTAAATAATTTGAATCAAACAAATTGAAAAATTGTATACTAAAATTAAAATTTTAAACTTTTGAATAGAAAATCAAAATATTCTATAATCCAAAAATATTTATACAATACGATCTTAAAAATATGTGCCTTAGAATATATATGACACGATATGGAGGAGTCAAGTATGAAGTATGAATAAAAAAACAAAGATCATACCAAAAAATTTGCAGCAATTTGTGCAAGACCTTTATTTTCTAATTAGAGATGTAAACGAGATATATCCAAAAGCAGAAGGGGCCTCCCACCTTTTGGGCTGTATTTTAGGCCGTTTGGATCAGGTTCAAAATAAATTGATATATATATTTTTTTTATAAATCGTATTTCATTTGGGACTGGTGGGGTCTGTCCATTTTTTTTTTTATAAAGTTTTAGTGGATTGGAACAAATCAAAGAAATGAATCGATTTTCAATTTTTTGATTTATTTTTTTTTAGTAAATTGGGACAGATTGAAAATAAATTATTTTATTTTTATTTTTATTTTATTTTTTTACTTACTGCTTCATTCGAGGTGAATTGAGCCCCGACTGACCTAAGAAGAGAGGGGCGAGGGTCTCTCTCCTCTGATTAACCTCCGTTATCGATAAGAAGCCTATTTACTTGTCTTGAAAGAAAAGCCAGAGATGAAAAAGGGAGCTCCAATTGACAGTTAATAACGATTCAATTGATATTGACATAATAGAAACATTTCGTCTATTAAGGAGAATCAAAACCAAAGGTTTTGGCACTAGCCAATGAGGAGATAGAAGACAAAGCTCTTTCATACCGGAGCAGAAATAAGAAAGATAATATCAGGCATGAGGAGAGAAATCTCTTTCTTTGTGCTTTGGCGTCCAAACAAACAAAGTTTCCATTTGGACAGAAAAAGAATTAACATCTAGTTCTAACTTTTGAGATCAAAGGTTGGAGCCAGCTCCGCAGACTACGCAATTCTTTGAGGTTACGAGATGACAGTATAGACGCAAGTGTAATTACAAATTCTTTGTATATACCTTAGCACATTGCACCTGCTTAACTAATTTAATTTTTAATAAATACCTATAACTCTCTGGTAGAGCATTAAGACGGAAAGATCTATTAATTATATAATGAATTAATTATTGGTTCTAAGTCATCTCCCGCTATGAATCAATAATTCGAAATACTTTTCTTGTGCATTGTTGATGAATCAACGTTTATATATATATATATATATATATATATATATATATATATATATATATATATATAGATGTAAGGTGATTTGTTTGGAAAGTAATAAACTTTTCTGACATCTCTTTATATGCAAAGAATTCTCTACGTGAAAACAAGAAGACAACATGCCGATCGACCTGAATCCATTCGCATTCTGATTTTCAATTGAAGTTCAAAATAGATGCATAAGAGCAAGGAAATAAAATAATTTTAGGCGCTTAATAACCTATAAACGCAAAAAAAAAAAAAAAAAAAAAAAAGGTCGAATGCACGCATGAAGCAGCAACTTGGGAGGACTACAAGTTTTTGAAGTCCCAGTTCCCGGATTTCGATCTTTGAGGGCAAGGATCGTTCGAAGGAGACGGTGATTGCCAAGCCTGCAAACATAAGGTACAGTTAGGAGTAGGAAAGGAGTAGAGAGCTAAGTAGTAACCATAGTATAAAAAATAGGAGAAGAGAAGTAAGCAGAAGCAGCTTCGGAGGTGGAGGAAGCCAGGTCGGGAGAGAGCTAGGGCATCCTTGCGGAGGAGGAGAGGGGCGACAGGATCTAGAGGAGCACAGAAGGATCGAGAGGAAGCCAGCAGTGAAACACTTAGATACCCGTAGTGGGTCGGGCGAGCACCAACCGAGCCGAGGGACCCAACAGACCCTAACTGGGTCGGGCGAGCATCAACCGGGCCGGGGATCCATAGGCCTCAACTGGACCGCTGGCCACGAGGGCTCACAATCCAAATTGAAGGCCGAGAGGCCCTCATCATTAAACCCTTTTTTACAGTCACCCCCCTCTGGATGTAACAATTTACATTTACAGTGTTGTAGTAGCATATGAATAGAAACGAGGTGTAACAAGAGACAGCATGAATGAAAATTACAAGTTTTCCCCAAACTTTCCTGTTCTCTATCTTCTCTTCTTCCTCTCTATCTCAACTACCTTCTCTCCCAACTCTCACTCTCTCAATCAATACCCCTCTTTAACTCCTCCCAAAATCCCCCATAAGACCCCCATCATCCTCTCCGCCTCGCCAGCCTCAGAGCAATGTCATCCTAGGCGGCGGCAGATCGTCCGGATTGTTACATTATTCTCTTGTATACATGCATCATATCACCATTATTCTCTTGCATACATGGCTTCATAATTTGTCCTTTTATTTGTAATTTTGATGATCAAGCCAAAAGTTAGAGACTTTAGCATAAACATATTGAAATTCGACAAAAAAATACATCACCCTACAAATTCATATTTACGTAACAAAATGATTCAAACCTTTCAAATCGCACGTGATTTAATTAATCAAATGCAACCACTAATTTCCAGCGAAAAAGAAAGAAAGAAAAAAAAAAGCGACAAGAAGGAGGATAGATCTCTTCAGTATTTAATGCCTAGCATGGACAAATAGAGAGGAACAGGTGCATGTGGCCCTGCTTATTAATTGAAGTTTCCTCCTTTATATACATAACTATATATAGTTGTACTATAGATATCAAGTCCCTGTTTAGAATTAAGTATACTCACTATTATTCTATAAAATTTTTTATTATATGAATTAAATAAATACAATGAATGAGATGGCGGCACAAGCTCTCTCTCTCTCTCTCTCTCTTTGTCTCTCTCTCTCTACTAATGTACTCAGTTTCAAAGATGATACACTATAATTTTTTTTTTAATATAAGGACGGTTTTTAAACGTCACTCGAGAAAAGCGTCCTAAGCGTCTTTATAATATAGCAAATATAGACGTTTTAAAAAATATCATAATATAATTTTTTATTATATTAAATTAATTTATTAAAAAATAAATTTTATTATTATTTTTAATTTTTTGATGTTTTAAAGTGTCAGAATTTTAAAAAATTTTGACATTTTAAAACGTCAAAAGATATTTTACCAACACTTGGCATAAGCGCCGGTATATACGCGACGACTCTTTAGTTGCCAACGTTTTAACTGACACTTTTAAATACATCGCTAGACTATATTAAGATGCTTTTAAGTATCATTAAGTATAAAAAAAAATATCCTTAGATATATATTTTTTTTGTAGTGATACTATTTTGAACTAGAATAGTACACTACTGAATTATTTATAAGTATTTAAGAAAAAAAAACTTAATCTTTTGTAGTTCACCATTACTCTATACAACTTTTTTTTTATATATAAATTAAGGTGAAGGAGAAAGTGGCACAAGCTGCCTCCTCTCTCTCTCTCTCTCTCTCTTCTTATGTACTCAGTTTCTAAGATAATACCTATATCTTAGGTAGAACTTTATATATATCTCTAATGTAGAGAGTTTATATATAAGAGTACGTATGAGACTTTCGAGGTGAACCGTATTTTGACGGAAGCCATATAGATTTCACGCATCTTGTGCACGGTTGTATGCAAAAGAAAAAAGAGAGAAGTCTTCTAAATTTATAAAAGGCGAGAGAAAGATGAGAGAGATTAAGGAGGGGGACTCGGATTGAAGCTACTCTATTGTAAAAGAGGAATCGATGTAATTATTCTCTTGGTTAATGAATCTTATTTTACCCGCATATTTTTCTGTTTTGGTTTTTCTTCTCTTTATGGTTGTATTGGTTCCAGTTCTATTGAGAAGACGGGTTTATGGTAAATACCCGGTTTGACGTTCCCGTTGCGGAATCCCAACAGCCGGTACCGGAGCGAGTTGCGGATTTACAGAATCTGGTATCGGGGCGAGTACCAGATTCCAAACAATTGGTATCAGAGCTAAAGGTTATCGATCTTCGGAAGAGATTGACGGAGATGGCCACGAAATTCGAAATCGAAAAGTTCGTCGGCAATAACAATTTCGGCTTGTGGCAGATTAAAGTTCGAGCAGTTTTGGTACAACAGGATTTGGACCAAACGTTGAACGGAAAATAAACAAAGTCGGCGGAGATGATGGATGTAGTATGGGAGAAGATGGAGTTGAAAGTGTTGAGTATTCATCTATTATTAGCATATGATGTTCTTTACAATATAGTCAACGAGTCGACACTGGCGAAGTTGTGAAAGAAATTAGAAGATCTGTACATGACCAAATCCTTGACGAATAGGTTGTACTGAAGCAGTGACTGTCCATATTGTGGATGCAAGAAACGACTAGTCTATATGAGCATCTGAACGAGTTCAACAAGGCAGTGACCCAATTGATCAGTATTAGAGTCAAACTTGATGATGAGGATAAGGCGCTTATTTTACTTTTTTCTTTATCGGTGACATATAAGCATCTGGTGACCACGTTGCTTTATGGTAAGGGGACCATAAGCATTGGCGGTCACGGTGGCGCTTCTCTCGAATGAGATGTGAAAGATGACTCAGAAGTCCGGCATGCAAAGTCATGATACAACTTTGATAGTAAAAGCGAAGAATGAGATAAAAATATTGGCGACCAGAAGTAGACAAAATAAACTGTTATCCGAGGTGGAGTGTTTCTATTGTCACAGGAAATGTCACATTAAGCGCAATTGTTATAAGCTTAAGGATGACTTGAATGAGCTAAAGCGACAGAAGAAAAAAAACTATTGCGGATCATGACAAGGAGACGTTAGTGATGGCGCAAGTGGCATAATCGGAGCTGATCGATTCTAATGTGCTATATGCGGTAAATGGTGATACTAAAATTTCGGATGATGTATGGGTGCTTGATTCGGCATGTTCTTTTCACGTCTGCCCGAAAAAAGTCTTTTGCTACCTATAAGACGATAAAAGATGGAAAAGCTCTTATGGGGAACGGGAGGCGTGCAAAGTTTTAGGAGTCGGCATGGTGAAGATCCGGATGCACGATAGGGTCGTGAGGACGCTGACAGGTGTACGACACGTTCCTGGTTTGAAGCGAAATTTGATCTCGTTAGGTGAGTTGGACTCGAAAGGTTACAAAATTTTAGCTTCAAGTGGAGCTATAAGGGTCCAAAAACGAGATCGGATCGTTTGTGTGGCAAACAAGCGCGGAAACTTGTATGTTCTGAATGAGAGCATATCTAGAACCGAAATAAAGTCAATTTGGGTTTCAAAAGTTCGCAGAGGTGCAATCGCTCAAGATAGAGTGATGGATGCGGCAACATCGAGCAGCAGAGACAAGCTTAAGGTAGAGCTTACGTACGTGGTGAGCTCGATGGAGCGATTGAATATTACAAATCAAATCAATGTGGAGATTGTTAGGATTTAATTAGATTTGTAATTAAATCTTAATTAAATTAGTAAATCTGTTAAAAATAAATTAATTTGGATTTAAATATTAATTAGAGTATAATTTTAATTTAAGTAGATTTAGGTATATCTTGGATAGAGCTTTATATATATCTCTAATGTAGAGAGCTTATATATAAGAATACGTATGAGATTCTTGAGGTGAATGATACTTCAAAGGAAGGCATATAGATTGCACGCACCTCGTGCACAGGTGGATGTGAGAGAGAAAAAAGAGAAGTTTTCTAGCTTTATAGAAGGCGAGAGAAGGGTGTGAGAGATTCAAGAGGAGGGCTCGGGTTGAAACTACTCTATTGTAGAAAAGGAGTCGGTGTAATTCTTCTCTTGGTTAATGAATATTATTTCACCCGCATATTTTTCTATTTTGGTTTTACTTCTCTTTGTGGTTGTGTTGGTTCCAGTTTTGTTGAGTAGACGGGTTTATGGTAAATACTCGGTTTGGCGTTTCCGCTGCGGAATCCAAATAACCGGTACCGGAGAGGGTTGCGGATTCACAGAATCTGGTATCGAGGCGAGTACTAGATTTCCAGCAATTGGTATCAGAGCTAAAGCTTATCGATTTCGGGAGAGATCGACGGAGATGGCCACGAAGTTCGAAATCGAGAAGTTCGACGGCAAGAACAATTTCGACTTGTGGCAGATTAAAATTCTAACAGTTTCGGTACAACAGGATTTGAACCAAACGTTGAACGAAAAAGAATCAAAGCTGACGGAGATCACATATGCGACATAGGAGAAGATGGAGTTGAAAGTGTTGAGTACGCTATCGGAGATGATGGGCCGAGTTAAAATTGGCTTTTGAACGGATTAGGAAGTACAGTTTGAATATGAACCTGCTGAAGTACGCTTTCGGGATTTCGGTCGATAAATTCTTAACTTTTCTGGTGCATCAGAAATGCATCGAGGTCAACCAAAACAAGACAAAGGCGATTATCAAACTGCCCGCACCAAAGACGAAGAAAGAGTTATAATCCCTCTTGGGGAAAGTGAAATACTTAAGGCGATTCATCTCTAACATAACCGGAAGAATTGAGGCTTTTAGTCCTTTATTACGATTAAGAGATCAGGATGAATTCGTTTGGGCCGCAGAGCAACAGGCGGCATTTGACAATATTAAGAAGTATCTCACCAAGCCACCCGTACTAGTGCCTCCTCGACACGACCGGCCGATGAAGTTGTATATTTCTGCTTATGAGGGAAACCTATGGTGCCTTCTGGCTTAAGACAACGAGCAGAAAGATGAGCAGGCCGTCTATTACCTGAGTAGACGGCCAATAAATGTTGAACGCAGGTATTCGACAATGGAGAAATTGTGCTTGGCATTATACTTCGCATGCACAAAACTCAAATACTACGTGTTGCTAGTTGAAGTATCGGTCATTTGGAAGACCGATTTGATCAAATACATGTTATCAAAATCGGTGTTGAAGAGTAGAATCGGAAGATGGATGCTCGTATTGTCCCAATTCTCGCTAACTTACATCCCGGCGAAGGCCGTCAAAAGACAAACGATAGCGAATTTCTTAGCCGATCATCCCTTCGTCAAGGTTGGCGAGCCGACGACCGATTTCGTCGGCTTACCGAGGTGGACCTTATTTTTCGACGACTCCAAAACAACCGATTTAGCTAGGGTCGGGATAATGATCCGATCACCCGAGATGAGAGAAGTCCAATTCGCTCTCGGACTTGACTTCGACTGCTCGAACAACCAAGCCAAATATGAAGCATTAATTATTGGCCTCGAGATCAAGGAAGAATCGGGAGCCAAGAATCTGAAAGTGATCGGAGATTCGCAAGTCTTCATCAGGCAGTTGACAGGTAAATACTGAAGTGTGAGCCCAAATCTCCAAGGTTATATGCAGAAAGCGACCGAAGTGTGTTGGGGCCGAAAATCGATCAGCCCCGGGGTATGTTTGATCCTCTGGAATGTGATGCGCTGTGTGCCAATGGATCAAGCGATCGGGCCGAGGAAGGATCTGCTCGGCCGAATTCTTCTCACTTAACTCGTGACCGTCCGGCTTAAATTAGCCGAATCGGGGCATGGAGATAGAGAGAGCCTAAGTCCGGCCTAGAGTAGCCGAACTAGATAGTAGAGATAATAATTTGACACGACTGATGAGCCGATTAGAATTTTGTATTGATTGGAAAGGGGATGCAAGCAGGAAAAAATGGAAGAAATTATAAGTAAGTCTACTCCTAGAAAATACAGTAAATACAGATATGAAAGATATGAAAAGTAAGGGGGTGGTCCTGGCTTACGAGATTACAGGACCCCTTCTTCTTCGAGGGTTGGAGTATTTATACACTTTCCGAACCATATTTACAGGCGCCGATTTAAAATATTGACGGAATTTAGGAAAAGTTATCGTGAAATCCTCAACTACATTTTTTTGAGTCGAAATTTTCTCAAATAGAATAATAGCCATTTTTCCGTCCAGATTCATCCCTTATTATCGCGCTGAAACATGACACCCGACGCTTTCCAATGATGGGCACCACTTGTCGTTTTGGAATCCGTTGCGAGATTCGCGCTCCGAATTATGTACCTTTCCTTTCCAAAGCCTTCCTTCTCTGGCTTGATTAGCCGAAGGCTAACTCTGACTCCACCTCCTTTGTCGCTTGACCAGGGTGGTTTGATGTCCTTATTTGGCCGAAATCACTCCTGAATAAGGCGATAATCTTCTTGTCGGTTGCTTCTCCTATCAGCCGATGCCTCTGGCCGATGGCATGCATCGCATGCTGCGTTCTTACGCGACTAAGATTGGTCTGAATCGGGACGCGGATCCTTTTTCGGTTGACCCTTCTCCTCATCGGCTGATGCACTTAGCAGACAGTATACGTCATGTGTCGCTCCCTTAAGAGGCAAAAATTTGGTCTGAACAAAGTGCTATGCAAATTCCGTGACGTGGAATTGAGTCATCGGCCAAGAGAGGAGAACACGATCGCAAATGACCTAGCACAACTAGCATCTCGTTACAAAGAACCGGTGACGACCTGCCAGATTACCATTTATACCAGGTTGTTACTTTCGGTTTACATGAGAGAACCAATGGTCGCCCCGGTGGAAGCGGTAGAGGATTAGAGGCAACCGCTGGTGGATTACTTAAGAGACCCCGACAACCGAGCGGACTTCAGGACACGAAAGAGAGCCCTCGGATACTGCCTCTTGGATGGACAGTTGTATAAAAAGACATCCGAATAAGTGCTTCTAAGATGCTTTGGAACTGAGGAAGCACTTATCGTGATGGCTGAGATCCACGATGGGCTATGTAGCTCACATCTAGCCGGAATGAGACTCAGATAGGGTATTCGACATTTGGGTTATTATTGGCGATGCACGAGGATTGCATCAACTACGTCAAGGGGTGTCAAGAATGTCAGTTCCACAGGCCGATCCAACGGGTTCTGGCTTCAGAGATGCACGCCATCATAAAACCATGGCCATTTAGAAGTTGGGCCATGGACTTGATAGGCGAGATCTAGTTGAATTTTTTGGCAAGGTATAAGCTCATAATAGTGGTTGTGAATTACTTCACCAAATAGATAGAAGTAAGATCGTAAAGACAAGCCACTCAAAAATATATCATCCGATTCGTCGTGGAGTTGATCCTACATCGGTTTGGTGTGCCAGAGACCATCACAACCGATCAAGGAACGATGTGTACCGACGATACCTTGGTCCAATTTTTTGAGGCAAGGCAAATCAAGTTGCTAAACTCGTCCCCTTACTATGCTCAGGCTAACGGGCAGGCAGAGGTGATGAACAAAGTGTTCATAAGCCTGATGAAGCGGCACGTTGGCAAACACTCGAGGAAATGGCATGAGAAATTGTCTGAAGTCCTTTGGGTTTACCGAGCAACCAATAAAACCGCCGCAGGGGTCACTCCTTTTCATCTGGTTTACGGACATGAGGCCATATTGCCGGTCGAAATCATAATTTCGACGTTAAGGGTCGAAAGACAGGGCGATTTGAGCAGCCAAGAGTACAAGCTCTTAATGGACGAAAAGTCGAGTAAGGCGTGTGAGGTTCGACTAAAAGCGCTCGACCACTTGCGAGCCTATCAGAGCCGAGTTTAGAACGCATACAATAAAAGGGTAAAAGCGAAGTCCTTTAGCATCGAGGATCTAGTATCGAAATTAACGCTACCCATAAGCAAAAGGAGTCGATTATACGAAAAATGGTTTCCTAATTGGGAGGGACCATTCCGAATCCACCAAGTAGCAAAAAAAAATTCCTACTACTTGAAAACTTTGGAATGATCGGAAGGCAGCTAGCCGATCAATGGAAAATATTTGAAACACTATCATACCACGGTCTGGGAGGATGTGGAGTAAAAAGCTTCGCACTCAGTAAACCAATACATATGGGGATGATCGACGACGCCGCTATATACGCTAGGTTTTTTGACTTAATTTCGACAATCATCCGAACGGCATATCAGGTGATTGTCGAGGGGACATTGTTGAGACCAAAATTTTTGCCACTTTTGGAAGTGACACGTGATATATACCATCAGCTAAAGATGACATCCGACAGAAGAATGAGTTAGCAAAGAGGGACCCATGTCTTGACTAAGACCGATCTCTGTCATGCGAGAAAGCGGCATGCGACATACGCTATTGGCTAAAGGCATCAGCCGATAGGAGAAGCAGTCGACAAGAGGATTATCGTTGCATTCAGGACTGTTCACGGCCGAAGACAAATATCAAATCGTCTTAGTCGAGCGACGAAAAAGGCAAAGTCAGGGTCAACTTTCAATTGCTCGAAGCCGCAGAAGGAAAGAGTACGAGATTTGGGCGTGAATCTTATAACTGACTCCGGAACGGCAAGTGACGCCCTGTATTGGAAAGCATCGAAAATCACGCTTCGACGCACCGATTTAGGGATGAACCTGGATGGAAAAACTACTATCCTATTGAGAAGAATCGACTCAAAAGAAAGTACTTGTGAAATTTACTGTAATTCTCTTTAGACCACGTCGATTTCTAAAATCGGCGGTAATACACGTGGTTCGTAAATGTATAAATAAGCGAACCGTCGAAAAAAATGGGGTCCTGCAATCTCGTAAGCTAGTGACCACCCCTGCCATTTTATATCTTTCATACATACATTTACTACTTTCCTAGATAGCTTTTCATATATGTATTTACCGTATTTTCTAAGAGTAAAATAATTTTTAATCGATTTCCAATTACACTTATAACCCCACTCCAATCAATACAATTTCTTAATCGGCTCCTTAGCCGTGTCAAATCGCTGTCTCCTTATCTCAGTTCGGCTATTCTAGACCAAAATCTGCTTACCTCCAAACCCCAGTTCATCTAATCTTGGCCGAACCCTGCTATAATTTGATTGAGAAGAATCCGACCGAGCAGATTCCTCATCGGCCCGATCGCTTGATCCATTGGCACGCGGCGCATCACACTCAGATGGTCACCCCCACAGGGCCGATCGCGGACCACGACTTTTTAGCCCAACAATTATATATTGGTTATTTTGAAATAAACATTTTAATTTTATATTTGAATTTTTATATATAGTTATATTAAAAATTTTATCAAATTTAATAGTTTTATTAGTTATCAGCTATTAATTGGTTTATTATATAATTTTTAATTTATTTACAAATAAAGAATGCTAACTTGATGTCTTTACTATAATTTTTATTTAACCGAATATTTTTAAAATATTTAATTTATACAGTTTATTAGTTCAATAATATTTAATTAGCATACATTCTTAGTAATTTAATGTGTCATTTATATATACACACACACACAATAATTTAACAATGAATAAAAAAATAAAGTTTATAATCAAATAAAAAATAAGCTAGTTTAAATTAAAAAATAAACTAAATTAAATTAAATTTTAATTAAAAATTAATTAAAAATTAATTTAACATATTTTTAAAAAAATACGGGGGATTTTCATGAATAGAATTAGCAAACGGGCGGATTAGATAAATCACAGGTGAATTATTATACCCATGAGTTATTTGGGGATGAATAAAATTTATACAGAAATTTTTGGATAGCTTACGTCTATATCCATACCAGCCCGCTGACGAGCGGTCGGGTGGATATGCATTTACCAGCAAATTTTTATTTTTTTTATTTTTTTTTGCTTCTATAATTTTCAAATACAAAATATATATACATAATTTTTAAAAAAAATTAATAAATTTTTTTATTAGAAATAGAAAAATATACAATAAATAATATAAAATCTTAAAACTCATAAATTATATATAAAACTATTTTAGACGTAGACGAGATTGTCCAAGGATGATAGACGCCATAGGAGAAAAAATTAATACTAAGAGAAATTAGTTTCAGAAAGTTAAAATCCTAAATTAAAAACAAATAGCTAGCAAATTAAAAAAAAAGAAAAAAATCAGTCTTCAAACCGGAAATAAAAATAACTAGTAAATTAAATCAAAAAAATAATATATATATATATATATATATATATATATATATATATATATATATATATATATATTTAAAAAAAATTTCAAATTAACATGTTTCTAAAATTTTAACTCCTAAAAGTAATCTAAATTTTAATGTAGTTTCCTAAAATTAAGGTCATTTATAATATATAAATAATTAAACAAAGAAAAAAAATTACCATTTAAGATTATAAGTAAATTAGAATATTTAAAATTTGTAATCTTTTCAAAAATAAAAACTCTCACTAAATTAAAATCTTTAAAATTTATAATATTTACAAAAATAAAACACTCTCAAAATTACTCCTTAATCACTCCTTAATCAAAAGACCAAAACACTTTTTTTTGGTACCTGATAATCGGTAATATTCTTAAAATAATCTACTATTGCAAGTCATAATTAAAAAATAACTAAATCTGAACCGTTGAACGAAAATTAATAGCAAATCACAATTAAAGGATAACTAAATCTGAACGAAAATTAATGGATGGTAACAACAAAAAAAAAGAAAAAAAAAAAAGAAAAAAAAGAAAAGGGAGTATAGGAGTGTTGCTTTTAAGCGTAAGTATATATATATTTGTCTACTTAGTGGTCCCCTAGTAAATCCTAGGGAGACCACTATCATTCTAACAGCATATTTTTTAATTTAAGGATAAAAAAATTATGAGTATAAAGGGGTTTATATTTATAAGAGTATAGTAGCCCTACGCTATATATATACATATATATATATATATATATATATATATATATATATATATATATATATATATATATATGTATTAGGCTATTATGTTATTGATAGTATCAAATCATTAGTGCTATTAAGTTTTTGGCTCTTGAATTAAGATATGTGTGGTTAGTATGACAATGGGCTCCTAAAATTTAGTGTAGGATTGGAAAATTATCTAACGAATGAAAATGATGAAAGAGATAGATTCAATGGTAAAATATTTAGTAGCACCAATTATCTGGTGCTCGATAGTATATATATATATATATATATATATATTTTTAAAAGTATAAGTTATTTGTGCTTATGGATCAAATGATATGTGGTTAGAATAATAGTGTACCCTTTTGGTTAAGTGAGTGGATAATAAAATAAAAATAATTTAAGGGATGAATCTAACTGTAAAAAATTTATAATCACAAATTATTTGATATTTGTACAAGTATATCTAAAATATTCATAATTTAACAAAAAATTATCTGTTTTTCTCACTACTTTTTAAATAAAAAAAATAATATTTTGTAAAAATGAGCATCTATATCCGTAAAATTACAAGTAGTTTGTGAATAGTTTGAGAAAGTGAACTGATATATCCGTGCGGATGGAGATCCCTGGGAGAACAGGGGCACGTTTGCGGGAACAAATGTAAAGACGGGGCACATTAACTGAGACGGGCAACTGCCCCTGGCCCCTGGCCACGCTCCGTTGCTATCCGCAAGTGGCAAGGAGGATGATAGATTTCTTCATTGACTTATTCAATAGGTACACTCTACTGCAATTATTATTAATCTATCTATTAATTTATTACTATTAGGTGGACTGTCTTCATTTACTCAGTTGGTACACTCAATTCATAAATACGAAAGCGATATGAAACATTTCCGACAAAAAATTAAAAATAATGAAAGAAATAGGATAAGGACACCCCCGCTCCTCCAACCGTTGCGCAGTAATTGCCCTACTTAATATTAAGAACCGACGAAAGCTATCTGTATATTTTTTTTGATTGGTGTACATCTTATATTTTTATTTATTTATCATTTCAAGTAATGAATAAAATTTATTTTATTTTTGAATGAATAGAAGTGTAAGGTATACATTCATTTAAAAATGTGTACGTATATTTAGATTTTTTTCTTAAGAATAGTAAAGCTATCCGATTCCAGTACTGGAAGGTGTTTGGTTTCGGTTAGCAATGCTTTCCGTAGATTTATAGGGTAAAACTATCCGTACTAGGATGTTTAGTTTCCGTATTAGATGGAGGATAAGAGGGGAACTACATTTTTCCTCTTCTGCTCCCAACTTTTATTATTATTATTATTTAAATTAAAAAATTTTAAATATTATGATATTTTAATTTATAAAAGTTAAAATTAAAATTTTTATTTTATTTTATAATTTTAAAATTTTTAATTTTACTTTTTAATAAATCTAAACTTTAATTTTTAAAAAAAAATTTAAAAAATTATTAATTTTAAAATTTATACAATTTTTTTATTGAAATTTTTAAATTTATACATTTTTTGAGATAATTAAAATTAAAATTTTTAATGTTTATAAATATTTAAATTTGGAGAATTTTTAAATTTTATAGCTTTTAAAAATTTTAACTTTAATTTTTAATAAATTTAAAATTTTATAAATTTGAAATTTTATTAATTTTAAAATTATTAAAAATTTAAAATTTATGCAAATTTTTAAAATTGTAACTTTAATTTTTAATAAATTTAGAATTTTAATTTTTTTAAAAAATTTTAAAATTTATACCAATTTTTATATATAAAATTTTGAATTTTTATTTGTTTTAAAAATTTATTATAATTGAGAGTAATTTCGTTATTTTATATCACTGCTACTTTCTATTTCTCTTTTTCTCTATTATCAAACCAAAAACAATTTCTATTATCCCTGAAACTAATCTAATATCCAACCAAATATTTTTTTACAATAGTTCCAGTTAGTTCCAAACTTTATACTTATCCCTGAAACTAATTTAATATCCAATCAAATACTTTTTTACAATAGTTTCGATTAGTTCTAAACTTTATATTTATCCCTAAAACTAATTTAATATCCAACCAAACACTTTTTTACAATAGTTCCTATTAGTTCCAAATTTTATATTTATTTCTGAAACAGTTAGTTCTCTCTCATTCCATTACCAAACGACGTCTTAAAATTGAGTGCATGATATTTATTTTATTTATTTTAAAATCGTGACTTAATTATTAGTTATTTCGAAGTGACTAATTAAATTCACACATTTTAAAATAGATGGAATATAAGATATACACCCATTTGATGTGCACCATTAATATTTTTCATTGTTAGACACCTCTTTTGGTAGTAATTTTTTTGTGCTTATAAGTCATTTTCGATATTGAGATTTTTGAATTGACGATCGGTTCTATTAAATTTGATGTATTTGAAGTATTTAGAAAATAAATTTTGTGATTTTTTGATATCATTTATCTAGTGTTCGAAAATATTCTAAATCAACGGATAAAAATAAAAATTTTATAAAATATGATGATATGTCTCTAAATTTTAAAATCATAAATATTAATCTTATTTTATGTAGTATAAAAAATTTTCTATTAAAATTTTACGTGATTTGAATATTTTTACACCGTGAAATTTGCAAATGACTCACAATAATTATTAAAATTGTTGATTTTAAACCTTTTTGATCACCAAACAAATAATATCGAAAAATTACGAAATTTATTTTCTAATTATTTTAAATATTCTAAATCAAGTTGAACGGACTAGATTCGAAACTCTCAATATCAAAAACAACTTATAAGTATATAGAGTTTCGTGCTTATAAAAATATACCATCAAAACTCATAGCTCGCTTACAAATAAACATATAAACTTTTAATTTTAATAATATTATATATTTTCTAATTATATTTATTAATTACACAATCGTATATATTGTATATATATGGTTGTATAAATTATTTCTTGTATTCTAACATGTAAAAATAAATAAAAATTAAAATTTGGTTCAACTTTTTCTTCTCTAATAATTGATAAAAGTGGTTGTACAATTATTAGGTTTATTTAAGAAAAGAGATCTATTATATTATTTATAAAATTTAGAAATTGTAGTTGTCAAAATCAAAATTTTAGACATTTATTAACAAAAAAGTTAGTATCAAAAAATTAATTTATTTTGCTTTCTTAACCAAAATAAAATTACTAATATATTGAAATAGAAATAAAATTAGAATATATGATACTTAAATTTCATTTTATAAATAGATATTTTGGCTTGTCACATCACAAGATGAGTGAATTAGGAAAATGCTACGTGTACAATGCTAACCTATTAAATGGATAGAAATGCATGATTGCTATATATTCCAACCCACATAACAATGGTGATGTACAAGTAACATCTACCCAAAATAATAATAATAATAATAATAATAATAATAATAATAAATTTGTGCATTTTGAATGAATATACTATTTTGCTAATCCTATTAATATGACTAGTAAACTAATTTATATTCTAAAAAAAAAAAATAAAGAAGAGGAATATTCATATGCATGAATAGTATTACTTTAAAATTTTAAAAATTTATATAATATCTCCTCGGCTATATGTCTTTCTGTTATAAATTCTTTAAATTTAAAAATTTTATACCTTAAATATTAATTATTTCTTTTTATGATCAGCATTCTCTTAATTTTTGTTTATTTTGATTTCCATTTTTTCAATTAACCTAAGTAAATTTAGTTACATTAATTATCAGTTTCATCAAATTTTATTGTTCTAAATTTTTTTTTCAACAGAGAAATATAGGGTTTTTATGGTAATGAACAATCCGTTATAAAGAGAGCCAGCAATTTCAGCAAAATGACAAATTTAACTAGTCAAAATAATGCAGCTTTTTTGATAATCTGTCCAGAAAGGGTGATGCCTAGGTGTACACCCCATAAAAGGTGTACATTCTACACCCCACTCCATTTTGGGGTGGGTATTCATTTCATCCGTCACATCGAGTGACGGGTGAAATTCACCCCTCTACCCGTCACATCGAGTGACGGGTAAAATTTATCCCACTCTAGAATGAGATAGGGTGTAGGATGTACACCCTTTATGGGAGTGTACACTTATATATACCCGTTCAGAGATGACTCTCTACCTTACATTCACAAATATATATATATATATATATATATATATATATATATATATATATATATATATATTGTTAGGATTTGATTAGATTTGTAGTTGAATCCTAGTTGGATTAAGATTAATATTTAAATCTTAAAGAGATAAGTTTGTTAAGATTTAAATAAAAATCTATTTAGACTAGGATTTGGATAGCTTTTGATGTAAGCTAAAAATATAGCATATGTGCTATTATTTGAAGGTGGTGTTAAGGAAGATAGTTACACCCAAGATGGTGGTAATACCCATGAAGGTGGTGGGGGCTAGGATTTAGCCACACCCATATAGTGGTATTCACAGCACGGTGGTGTTAACGTGGTCCCACCCATAAAGACGGTGGTGCTAATACCCATGAAAGTGGTGGGGGCTAGGATTTAGCCACACCCATATAGTGGTATCCACATCAAGGTGGTGTTAACGGGGTGTTAACGTGGTCACACCCATCAAGGTGGTGTTAACGAAGTGTTAACGTGGTCACACCCATAGAGACGGTGGTGGTAATACCCATGGATGTGGTAGGGGCTAGAATTTAGCCACACCCATATAGTGGTATCTACACCCACGGTGGTGGTAACACCAATGGAGGTGGTGGGGGCTAGGATTTAGCCACACCCATAGTCTTCTAGGTTTATAGAAGACGAGAGAAGGGAGTCTTCTAGATTTATAGAAGACGAGAGAAGAATGAGAGAGATTCAGGAGGAGGGCTCGGGTTGAAGCTACTCTATTGGAGAAGAGAAGTCGGTGAAATCGGTGTAATTCTTTTCTTGGTTAATGAATTTTATTTCACCCGCATATTTTATGTTTTGGTTTTTCGTCTCTTTGTGGTTGTATTGGTTCCAGTTTTGTTGAGAGAACGGGTTTATGGTAAAAATCCGATTTGACGTTTCCGCTGCGGAATCCCAACTCTATGCGGTACCAACGCGGATTGCGGTATCGAAGCGGGTTGCGGATTCAGAGAATCTGGTACCGGGGCGAGTACCGAATTTTTCCAACAATTCGTATCAGAGATAAAGGTTGGCGATCCTCAGGAGATATCGACATCAGAGTACTGGATTACCGATCATCACAGGAGGCGATCACAATTTGATCTCGTTAGGCGTGTTGGACTCGAAGGTATGTGATTTTTCGGCTTCAGGTGGAGCTAGAGAGTCCAAAAGCGAGATCGGAGATGCAGTCGCTCAAGGTGGAGCGGAGGAGAGCTCGATGTAGCGATTGAAGACTACAAATCAAATCAAGGTGGAGATTGTTAGGATTTGATTAGATTTGTAGTTGAATCCTAGTTGGATTAAGATTAATATTTAAATCTTAAAGAGATAAGTTTGTTAAGATTTAAATAAAAATCTATTTAGACCAGGATTTGGATAGCTTTTGATGTAAGCTATAAATATAGCATATGTGCTATTATTTGAATGTGGTGTTAAGGAAGATAGTTACACCCAAGATGGTGGCAATACCCATGGAGGTGGTGGGGGCTAGGATTTAGCCACACCCATATAGTGGTATTCACAGCACGGTGGTGTTAACGTGGTCACACCCATAGAGACGGTGGTGGTGATACCCATGAAGGTGGTGGGGGCTAGGATTTAGCCACACCCATATAGTGGTATCTACACCCACAGAGACGGTGGTGGTGATACCCATGAAGGTGGTGGGGGCTAGGATTTAGCCACACCCATATAGTGGTATCTACACCCACGTAGGTGGTGGGGGTTAGGATTTAGCCACACCCATAGTCTTCTAGATTTATAGAAGACGAGAGAAGGGAGTATTCTAGGTTTATAGAAGACGAGAGAAGGGTGAGAGAGATTCAGGAGGAGGGCTCGGGTTGAAGCTACTCTATTGCAGAAGAGAAGTCTGCACAAGATTCAGGAGGAGGGCTCGGGTTGAAGCTACTCTATTGCAGAAGAGAAGTCTGTACAATCGATGTAATTCTTTTCTTGATTAATGAATCTTATTTCACCCGCATATTCTCTGTTTTGATTTTTTTTCTCCTTGGTGGTTGTGCTAATTCCAGTTATATTAAAAGGACGGGTTTTTGGTAAAAAAATCCGATTTGACGTTTCCGCTGCGGAATCCCAACTCTAGGCGGTACCAACATGAATTGCGGTATCGAAGCGGGTTGCGGATTCAGAGAATCTGGTACCGGGGCGAGTATCAGATTTTTCCAATATATATATATATATATATATATATATATATATATATATATATATATATATATATATATATATATATATATATATATATATATGAAAGAAAGGAGAAGTTTGATAAATTGTTAATAATAATAAAAAAAAAAGGTTTTGCTACCTATATATTCCGAATGGGGTGTATATCATACACCTCACCCCATCCAAGGGGTGGAGACTTATTCACCGATCACTTCAAGTGACAGGTAAAATTCACCTAACTCTTAAATGGGGAGGGATGTATGATATACACCCAATTCGGTTACATAGCATTCTCCATAAAAAAAAAAAGGCGAGGGACATGGTGTAGATTTTAATATTTGGATGGACATGTTATAAGATTATAATTATTATAAAATGACTGTACATAATCTAGTATTGCTCATAAAGGAAAATTTATAATTTAAAATCACTATGATTCTCTAATGCGGAAACACCTTAATTTAGAGGGGTTGGCCCCACATTTTTTTTAATTTTTTTTAAAAAATTAATTATTTATTTAATTTTCTCTAATTTTTTTTTTATTCTCCATTATATATATATATATATATAGTAGGACTTGTGTACTTTTAGAAATACGGAGTCTTTCGTTCTCCTAAATTATTTTTAATATTGGGATTTTCGAACGGACAATCACCTCCGTTAAACTTGATATAGAATATTTGAAATATCAAGAAACCTAATTTTGTGATTTTTCGATATTATTTATCTAGTAATCAAAAAAACTCAAAATCAACGGCTAAAAATAAAAATCTCACAAAATATGATAATATGATACTAAAATTTTATATCAAATATATTGATCTTATTCTATATAGTATAAAAAATTTTCTATCCAAATTTTACGTGATTTGGATATTTCTACACGGTTAAACTTGCAAACGGCTTATCACAACTATTAAAATTATCGATTTTGAACCACTTTGATCACTAGGTAAATGATATCGAAAATTTACGAAATTTAATTTTTATGTCTCTTAAATACTCTAGATCAAATTTAACGGAGTCGAGATTATCCATTCGGAAGTCTTAACATCGAAAATAACTTGGGAGCACAGGAGCCTCCGTACTTTTAAAAACACACAAGCCTAGTTATATATATATATATATATATATATATATATATATATATATATATATATATATATATATATATATATATATATATATATATATAGAGAGAGAGAGAGAGAGAGAGAGAGAGAGAGAGTAGAGCTTGTATACTATTAGATTTGTATTAAAATTATTATTATTATAAAGTCAACTAAAGAGAGAAAAAAAAATGATAGCACAAATCTCAATACAAATCCAATGGTAAAAAATTTACAAGCATATTTGGATTTGTACTTTTGAAAGTATATAAGCTCTACTATCTCTTTTTCTCTATATATATACATATATATATAGAGAGAGGTTTTACAATAGCACAAATCCCAATATAAATTTAATGGTAAAAAATTCACAAGCATAAATTGACTTGTATTTTTAAAAATGCCGGACTATATATATATATATATATATATATATATATATATATATATATATATATATATATATATATATATATATATATATATATATATATATATAGTCCGGCTAGAATACTATGGATAGCACCCAGCAATTGGTGCTATCAAGTTAAGTTTTCAGTCGTTGGATGAAAATATATGCGGTTGGAATTATAATGGTTCTGTAAGATTTTTACTATTCAACCAACCACCTAGTAAACCCTAGGGGACCACTATCATTTTAACCACACATCTTTTAATCCAAAGACTAAAAACTTAATAGTACCAATGGCTTGATGCTATCATAGTATTCCAGCCTAATTCATTTTCTTTCTCTCTCTCCCTTTATATATATATATATATATATATATATATATATATATATATATATATATATATATATATATATATATATATATATATATAATAATAATAATAATAATAATTATTTGATGAAAAAAACAAATCAACTTGAATTTTTTATTTTTATTTAAATATGTGTTTTTGTTCTCAAATATCTTTTTATTTTTTTGTCGAAATTTAAAATATTTTTATTTATATTGAGATTTTCTTCGTACTATGCATGGCGAGATAATTTTAAATTTTTACTAATTAATTTGACAAGAATAATTTAGTTTGTATAATAAGTGAAATTATTATTTATATATTTTCTTTTGCAATTTTAGTTTTCGTTTATTCAGTAAATTATATTTTAAACTCTATAATAACAGTTATCTGCCATAAAATACGATCACCATACTATATCAATTAATTATAAATTTAAAAATAATATATATATAATATTTTTTAATTATTAATTATTAAAAAATAATATGTAAAATTTTTATTTTAATATAATCTACTCGACATCCGCATCACTACACTAGTCTATAAGAATTCTATATTTTTTTTTTACCGTTTGGCAAATTCTTCTTTGCCCTCACCAATGTGTGAATGATTTTTTCTTTTCACAAATTTTTAATTAATGGCATTAATGTATCTAATAGTCTCACTGTCATTTACCATGCTTATCACTACATCTCCAATTAATTTATTTATCATGCTCATCTCTGCATCTCCGTTAATTCATAATGCCTCTTTTCTTTACCTCCATTTATGTGAAAATTTTTCTTTTACTCTTACCAACATATAACTCTATCATTTTTCTCCACCAAATTTCTAATTACCGTATCAAAACGTTCTCACTGTTATATACTGTTCTTATCTCTATAATCCTTTTTCTTTCTTTTGCGTGATTTCTAATTAATAAATACAAACTATCATCTACAATTATCATTTTTTCATTTTCAAGTAATTTATAAATTATTTTTTTCACATCTTTTTTTTATTTTGGTGCACCCTCGCTTACCTCCTTTCCTCTCACTAATGCGCATCCATTTTTCCAAACGAAACTAGGATATTAACTTTTATATGGTCAAAAATATATTAATTTTTAAAAAATATTAATAAAAAAAATATTTTTTTTTAAAGAAAAAATGGAGTGTCGTTGTCTTTACTATTAAAATAATAAAGATTTACATATTTACAAAAAATTATTTCAAAAATTTAAATATTAAGGTTTAAGATAATTTGGAAATTTTATTATGTCTAAAAATTAAGTATTAAGATCTAATATAATTTGTAAATCAAATATTACAATACGTTGGAATCAATTAAATTAGTATTTTGTGGGCCATAAGACAACATTATTTTTTTAGAAAAAAAATATTTTGGCTCCTAAAATTTATACTATTTATTTTTTTAATAACGTAGTAATGATCTTTTATATAATTTTAAAAATATGAGAAGGCCATAGCCACTACGGGCCTCCACATAGCTCCGTCCCTGCCCACCTCTTCATTCCGACGTCATCGAAAGGATCGTCATCGCTAGAGAAGGCGTCGTCGGGCCCTGCCCGGCTACCAACAGTAAGAGGTCTTCGATGGAGGTGTGGCAAGTGAAATATACAAAAAAAATATTTGATGTTCTCCTATTATTGATTATTCTTATATTTTTTATATAAAATTAAAATATTTATTACAATTGCCCTGTAAACCAATTTTAAAATATTTCTCAAAAATAAATTTAATTTCTAGCACAATATATTATTTAAATATTCTATATTATATATATTATATTATATTTTAGTTTATAATACTAACTATTTAATATTCTATCAATTCTTTTATATACTTTACCGTATATAAAATATTAATTTACACCAGCCGAGTAAAAATTTTTTCTTTTTTTTTTGAAATTATGAGAGGTTCTATTATGCATTTTTTATACCAGATGTATATATATATATATATATATATATATATATATATATATATATATATATATATATATATATATATATATATACACTACATACTTAAAATTTATAATTCAAATTTTAAAATTTATTTTAATAAATATATTTAAATAATTAGACTTTCTATATAATATATATTTAATTAAGTTTTAATATAAAAAATTAGTTTTCTAATATTAATCGGTATGGTGTGTTGATATACACCACGTGTATTTAGTCAATTTTTTAAATAATTTTAATGAGATAAAGAATACGCCCTCATATATTTGACAATTTAAAAAAAGTCATTCAATTTTAACTTTTTAGTCAAAAAAAATTTATAAATAGAATAGCTACTATAACTATTAAGTTTGGTTGAATTTTAAAGTGAAGTTATTAAAATGTTTTAACTATGCAATTACTGAAAGTTAAAAAATATTAATAAAAATAATTTTTATAATGTGTAGAAAATTAAGATTAATTTTATATATGGGTTAATTTCAAACAGCTCTCTATATCAAATAGCATATGTATTACTAAAAAATTCTATTTTTTATATTTATTTTTTCAAAAATTTTAATTGTTAATATATATTACTACCATCAATATTCAAAAGAAAAATATAGTTAATCATAAATTAAATACTTAATCTTATTTAATGATTGAGATAAATTTATTATTTTATCTTTTTAGATATTATACATAATCATAAAAATATTTTTTAACTGTTGTGATTTTTAGATGAACATATTTGTAAGAACAAAATTAATATTTCACTTATATTCGGTTAAAAAATAAATAGTAACTATTTGTAATAAATTAGAAAAATATATATAAACAAAGTAGGACTTTTAAATAAATAATATAAAAAGTTAAACTCTATAAAAATATATTTATATATGTTTATATAAAACTGTATGAAATTAACTTTAAAAAATTATATAAATTATATTTTTTTATTAAATTATATAACTTCTAGAGTTTAGTGGATTATTGGTGAAATAATATAAATCCTAGGGTACCACTATAATCCTAACCGCATATCTCTTCATCTAAGGACCGAAAAGTTAATAGTACCAAATGCTTGGTACTATTGATAGTATAGTAGCCGGACTATATATATATATATATATATATATATATGTATGTATATAGAGTTCGGTTGGAATACAATGAATAACACCAAGTAATTCGTGCTATCAAGTTTTCAGCCTTGGATGAAAGTATGTGCGGTTAGGATTATAGTGGTCTCCTAAAATTTTTACTATTCAACCAACCATCCACTAAACCCTAGAAGATCACTATTATCCTGACCGCACATCTCTTAATCCAAAGACTAAAAAATTGGTAGTACCAATGACTTGGTATTATCGATTGTATTCCAGCATATATATATATATATATATATATATATATATATATATATATATATATATATATATATATATATATATATATATATATATATATATAGAGAGAGAGAGAGAGAGAGAGAGAGTCCAGCTGGAATACTGTCGATAGCATCAAATAATTAGTACTATCAAATTTTTGATTTTTGGATAAAAAAAAGTACGGTTGAAATTATAATGATTCTCTAAAATTTTTATTTTGAATCAATCACTCACTAAATCTTGAAAAAGTATTATCATTCTAACAGTACATATCATAATCTAAGAGATATATAAATATTTTGAATGATTAAAATACTATCAAATATTTACTTCCCTCAAAGTTCGGGTATACACCTGTGTGTATGTATATATACACATATATGATCAAGTCCATTGCTGGAATATTGTCTATAGCTAAGCTATGAACAATATGGAGGCAACTACAAGCGCAGCGTTTTTATGGACCGGCGCGGTGCTGGCGCTGGGGTTCGGGTACTGGTTCGTGTGCCTGATGGGCGCGGCCGAGGTGAAGGGGAAGAGCGCGGCGGAGCTGAAGATGGGCTCCATCGCCCGCGACAACGTCCAAGACAAGTACTCCCAGTACTGGTCCTTCTTCCACCGCCCCAAGGACATCTCCGCCTCCGCCGCGGCAGCAGCCAACACCCCGAATGTTATCAGCACCTACTACGACCTCATCACCGACATCACTGAGTGGGGCTGGGGTCAGTCCATCCACTTCTCCCCGTCCGTCCCCGGCCGCTCCCACCGCGACGCCACCCGCCTCCACGAGGAGCGCGTCGTCGACCTCCTCTCCCTGCGGCCCCAGCACCGGGTGCTCGACGTGGGCTGCGGCATCGGCGGGCCCATGCGCGCCATCGCCGCCCGCTCGGGAGCCCACATCGTCGGCATCACGATCAACGAGTACCAGGTCACCCGCGCCCGCATCCACAACAGCAAGGCTGGCCTCGATGGCCAGTGCGAGGTGCTAACATATACATACGTGCACAAAAGAAATAATCGTTTTTTTTTTTTTTTTTTTTCTAAAAGCTAAAGTAAGTACGTACTAAAGACAGTTTTACTGAAACTGTAGGTTGTGTGCGGCAACTTTATGGAGATGCCGTTTGAGGACGCCTCATTCGAAGCGGCCTACTGCATCGAGGCGGCGTGCCACGCGCCGCACCTGGAGGACGTCTACCGCGAGATCTTCCGCGTGCTGAAGCCGGGGGGCCTCTTCGTCTCCTACGAGTGGGTGACCACCCCGCTGTACCGGGCCGACGACGCGGAGCACGTCGAGACCGTCCTCGGGATCGAGAGGGGGAGCGCCCTGCCGGGGATACGAGCGCAGGAGGACATCGGCAGGACGGCGAGAAAGGTGGGGTTTGAAGTGGTGGAGGAACGGGACCTGGCGTTGCCGCCGGCAGGGCCGTGGTGGGTCCGGCTCAAGATGAGCCGGCTGGCCTACTGGAGGAACCACATCCTCGTCTGCGTCTCCAGCCTCCTCCGCATCGCCCCCAAAGGACTCGTCGAGCTCCACTCAATGCTGTACGAGACTGCGATCCACCTCACCCGCGGCGGCCAGACTGGCGTCTTCACCCCCATGCACATGATCCTGTGCCGCAAGCCGGGTCTCACAGGAAATTAATCGGAAAGGCGCGGGCTCTTAATATTTACGAATAAGAGGAACAAAGATGATTACTTTTAATGCCTATGTTTGATTTCTGCGGTCGTGTATTACAAAATATATATTAAGAAGAACTTGTTGTTGTTTCTATATATGTAATTGTATAATTAAGATCGTGTTTAGAAGAGAAGCGTTATTACATTTGGTGTGGGACGTTGCATTCCTGCATGTGAGCAAAGCTATGTGCATTGCAGGGAGAGTACGCAACGGATCAAAATTAAGCTTATGCTTTTTTCGCATTAAGTAATTATGAATGCTAGTAATTAAAAATCAAAATTAATTAATAATCAGGTGACTTTTATTGCTATTTTCTTGCATTTTTGCCACCGATCTAATATATTATGCAAATAACAATATTGCTATGTTTACTGTCCAAAATAAGAAATAATTCTCAACTAGTTTCATCAACTAGTCCAAAAATTAAATTTTCTCAACTAGTTTCATCAAAGATTGATATATATATATATATATATATATATAGTACAAATAATTTGGTATTATTGTGTTTTCGGCTCTTGAATGAAGCAATATGCGGTTAGGATGATAGTGGCCTCCCTAGGGTTTAGTGAGTTGTTGATGAAATAGTTTAAATCCTAGGATACTACTATAATTATAACCGTACATTCTTTCATCCAAGTGTCAAAAAATTAATAATATCAATTGCTTGCTACTATTGATAGTATAGTAATCGGACTATATATATCAATAGCACCAAGTCATTAATGCTACCAATTTTTTAATCCTTGGATTAAGCGATGTGCGGTTAGGATGATAGTGGTACCATAGGATTTAGTGGGTGGTTGGTTGAATAGTAAAAATCTTAGGGAACAACTATAGTTCCAACCGCACATTCTTTCATCCAATAACTAAAAACTTGGTAGCACCAATTACTTAACACTATCGATAGTATTCCAGCCGGACTATATATATATATATATATATATCGATAACAAACAAACTCTTTTGTCATCCATTTATTTTTGATGATGAAACTTTCAAAACAACGATCGACACAATTAAGTATGATATAGATCATTTAAACTATCTGAAAATTAAATTTTATACTTTTGAATATTTTTTCTTGTCCGTGGACACAAAAATAAACGACTAAAAATATATATATTTTAAAAAGTTATGATAGGAATCTTGTAATCAAGATCAAAATTATAAATCTTATTTTAAATATTATAAAAAAAAAATAATCAAAATTCAGTTAATTTAGATTTTTTTACACCGTTAAATAAGTAAAATACTCATAGATATCATTAAAATTATAAATTTTGCAATCTTTTGGTCATTATTAAAAGGCAAGAACAAGCAAAAATTAATAATCTAAAGAAAAAAAAAAAAAACGGATTTGGAAATTAGAACTCTACCTCCTCCTCCTACTTCGGACCGAAAGCAAGCGCTTAGGTGATAATTATAAGGAGCAGGGCTCGGGGGACCGAGAGAGAGAGAGAGAGAGAGAGAGAGAGAGAGAGAGAGAGAGAGAGAGAGAGAAAGAAAGAGAGACGCTTGATCCTCCTTGCTCATTGGTTCCCGCCGTCCTCCGCCGTAAGAGCGGGGGACGGGAGAAGGTGTTTGCTTCAGAGGATCATGTCCAAAGGGGTGAAGATGCCGGTCTCACAGCCGGGGGTGAGGTGGTGCGCGGTCTCGTAGAGCATCTCGTGAACCTCGACGACGCTCGTGGGGGCGATGAAGAGGATGGAGGGGATGGAGACAACGATGTGGTTGCGCCAGTAGGCGACGCGGCCTATCTTGAGGCGGGTCCACGCACCAAGGCCTCGCGGGAGGTAGCGCAAGGTCCCTCTCCTCGAGCACCTCGAAGCCGACGTCGGCGGCGATGGCTGTGTATTGACAGTACCTTGAATTTCGAAATTTGTAATTAAATTTGGCAATTTGAATAAAATTGAAATTTTTCAAAATTTAAAGATGGTGTTGTCTTTGGCTTTTTAAGAATTTAATTCTCGGGCTTTCTTTTACCGGGTTATTGGTGAATCGTGGCCGGAGGGAATGGTCAAATCCATTTTCAAATTCGATGTGGTAGTTACACCGAAAAGCGTAAAAAATAAAGTTTGACAGAGGAATGAATTTTTTCCATAAAAAGTTTCGACTGCTAATCAGGTGAGATCTTCGAAAAGAAAGATCGACACTCTGTCGAAGTCGTCAAGCTGAGAACGGCAGTGCCATCAGATCTCAAATCAGATATCCGGATCTTCCGGAACTGCACTTTTATAGATAATGAATCTGAAAAAGCCGGTTATTGGTATTTTCGGTACCCGTTAAGATGTTTGGTGCATCAGGATTCGTGAAACGGATTTTACGGACATTTCGACTTTTGGCACGTTTTTGGAAAAAAAAACGGAGCGGGCTCGCTGGGTAATGGGTTCGGACTTAACAAACGGGCTTCGCGATGTCGGCGGAATTCCTTATTTATATCTTATGGGATTCAAAAATTCAGAAAACGTAAGAGAAAAGAAAAACCCTAATTCTCCGTCGTCCAAGATTTCGTCTTCTTTCTCATCCGTGCGTGTACAAGATCGAAGCCGAACTGCCGCCGTCGGAGCCGGAGAAGACGACCGTAGTTTTCGTGGCCGTCGCAAGTTTCAAGCACCAGATTTTCACCGTCGTCGTGTGCCCTCGCCCTCCACAAGCCGCAAGTGCCGCCGTCGCAAGTGCCCTCGGTCTTCGCAAGCTGCCGTGCGGTCCTCTGGTTGCGCGGCAGCGCCGCGCACCCCTTGGGTTGTGCCGCCGCGCGTCTCTCGATCCGCGCAGCAGCATCGCGCACTGCTCGGGCCGCGCAGGAGGGCCGCTCGGTCAGCGCGCGCTCGCATCGCTCAACCTACTCCCATTGCTCAACCTGTGTGCCCCACGCCGCTCAGCCAACGGGCACCCACGCGCCGCCCGGCCAGTGCGCCCGCGCCGCTTGGTTCGTGCACCCGCGCCGCTTGGTCCGAGCCCTAGCTCGACGGATATTGGTTTTTGTCGTCGTTCATGGCTCCGAATGGTTTTCACTTAGTCGTTTTCGTCATGATCCTCGTCGAAGTGATAGTGAGGGTTTGGGTCTTCGTCCGTTGCTCTACTGGTTGTCGAGTCGCCATCAGGAGCGAGCAAATCGCAACGAAGGCCGGTTTCGTCGACGGGGAGACTTTCCGACGCGGTTGTTGTCCAGTTTGGGTTCTTAGACGGGTGCATCGTTTTTTGCCCCGAAAATCTCCGCAGCCACCGGTGCCACTCACGGTACACCTATAAAACCACTTTTTTGCATAGTTTTATATTTTTGGATGGTTTCTTGTAGCGGGAGGTTTTATGAGTGCTAAATTGCACATGTAATTTCTGGATAATGCGAACATCGCGATATACACCCGGGAGATTGTTTGTCCTCATCCGAACAATAGTAGAGTCGTTCAGGGCATATTGTTGATCGGTAAACCGATCGGTGCGACTGTTCGAGAATCGGGAGATTGTTCCGGCAATTTGAAACAAATAAAAACTTGACACAATGGTCGCGACCATTAAATCGTCGGTTGATGTAATTTTAGTATTTGATTATTGCAGGGTGATTCACAAGAGTCTTTTGGAGAGCAACGTGCTCAGGTCGATTACCGATACAGGTGGGTATACTGATCCGAAGTCGAGAATAACATCGAACTGGTTAACTCGTCCCTTCTCTTTTTCTTTATTGTTTTTGTTATTATTATTATTCATCAAGTAGAATATTCATATTTCACGGACATTGTGATAGTGTAGTAAACTTTTTATAAAATTTCTCGCCGAGAGGTATTCACTAAATACGATTATTGTGTTACTTAGCTGACCTTAGGGCGGTATATGCGGTAAGGTGAATTTTTCTGTAGTTAGATATTACTTGACTTATCTTGATAGGATAGGGACATTGATATTTAATTTTTTCATTTGGCTATCATATTTGACCTTCGGGTCGATTTCTTTTACACATCATTTGGCGACGGTTGGTCGCAAGGGGGATTTTGGTTGGATTATGAGATTGTCGTACTCTTGACGCTTTTCACGCACATCAGTCGTTTGACCACCGCAGCGGTATACTTTTTCGAAGAGATGATTTGATTGACCCATAATTTCTACGTGGTGATTTTACGTGAGGGAACCTCTTGCGGATGGGGTTAATTTGTACCGATACATTGAGTAAGTTTGTGATAGTGCCTAAGTTTAGTTGCGCACTAGATGTTATAGTAATGATTTAGTATACTTGCTTATTGTTTATTATTTTTCGCTACTACGATTTATTCGCATCCAGTATTTCGCTATTACTTATACCCACTTATCTTATATTAGATCGTGTTACTCAATGAGTACGACTTATCTTCGTCGGTATATTGTACCAACTGAGAAACACATGTCAATTGTATTTTTCTCATCCCATTATTTTTTTAGGACCGAGTGAGGTGGGGGACAGGACGGTGATGAGAACGCTGTTTAGAAAATTCTAACATTTTTTCGTCTAATTATTTATTTCCCTATATTTTAGTATGATTATTCTTTCTTATGGTCGAATAATATACATGTGTATATTATGTGAATGATGTGAATGTTGAGATGATTTTTTTTTTATTAGTATAAATATATATTGTCTATTGGTTTTGAGTTCAGTACATGATTTTGAGTTCAATACATGCAATTTTAATGTTGAGACGATTCTCTTTTTTTTATTGGTATGAACATATATTGTCTATTGGTTTTGAGTTCAGTACATGCAATTTTATGCATTCGTTGTGGTCGCAAATTTTTAAATAAAAAAAATTATAAAAATAATTTTTAAAATTATATATCGTATGGGTACAATTTATAAAAAAAATTATGAATTTATCTTTTCAAAATTTGAATGCAGATATGAGTCTCTTTTATGTGTAAAACTTTACTTTTCATACTCAGTTTATTTGTTAATCAAATAATAAATTATAAATTATGGTTGATGTATGTGTATCAAAAAATTAAAGCCGTACATATATAAAAAAAGCATTGCTAGCAGTACATATAAATTAATGTATGATTATAATTTTTATATATCATTAACTAACTGATATATACATCTAATACTAATGCAATACTTATATAATTAAATTGTAGCAATACTGAAATGTGCGGTTCACGACTGATACGGCGGAGGTGGTCCACGCAATTATTGTTCTAACGGAAGATCATCTCTCATCAGCGGCGTTGTGCGCAGAAACTGCATCTATTCTTGTCCCTTTCGTTATTTTTTCTTTTGGAAATCATCACCTTCAACATTCAAGTTGAATTCAAATAAAATACGATGATCAAAAGATCAAATTTGCTTTTCTTTTCTTTTGTTATTTGAGTGCAATGACCAAGTTTAGCTAAGAGATTGATGATTGCGACCCACCTAGCATATCATGTTAAACTAATTAGTTGCATTACTGTAATATAATAATCTATAATATATAAGGGTTAGGTAATGTAATCCAAACGAGATCAATTTTTAATGTACTTAAAACCCAAGGAATGTACATGGCCCATTGGGGAAAGACTGAAAGAGGTAGGCACGTTGAAATAACATTTGGTGGATTATTATGAGTTTAAAAATAAATAAATAAAAAAAATCATTTGAGGAGGAACAAGAACAAGCATATATGGTCAAAGACCCGCGCTATTATTTGCGTCATTATCTCCTTTCATATTGTTTATTTAGAACTTTATGGCTGACTCGGATACCTATAACAGCAAAAAAAAAAAAATATGCATTACATCTAAGAACAGTTAAAATTGAAAATAATTTATAATGATTGTAAATTAAATCTATATTTACTTTTGAAGGGTTTTTTTTTTTCCTAAAAAACTTATATTATATACAATCAGTAGGCTAATTTAAATATTACTATTGTACGATATGTTCATTATCAACTCAGAATTATACAATGCGTATATTTATTTACTAACTTACTAAACTCAAAGCATGGACACGTCCTGTTCTTCTGATTTATACTCAAAAAAAAAAAAAAAAAAAAAACAACTGGGCTGAGACAATTTCAGTTGAGGGCTTGGAGTTAAACCAAGCCCAACCAACTCAACTTTCGCCCAATGAGATTTAATGGGCTTTGTAATGGGCTTTTTGTGAAACTTTTGCGGCAAATTGAGTCATGACCTGAAGCCCAAAGCCTAGTCTTGCTATTCATACCCATATTTTCTTGGCAACGAAGAACTTTGTATTTAAATAAAAAGGAAATTACTTTTTATACACCCCAAAAGATGTGTATATCTTACATTCTGTTTATTTAAAAATATGGTGAATTTTATTGGTCGCATCGAAATGACCAGTAAAAAAAACTCTATTCTTGAATGAATGGGGTGTGTATCATACACCCCAAAATGGAGTGCATGATCAAGTAGCATTGCTCAAAAAAAAATGTATGAAACTTAATTTAACTATGGACCCATTTTGATATGACAATCTAATCTTAAAAAAGTTTAATTTTATTGTCCGACTTTTTAATTCATTTGATTTAATTTGAGTAAGTTAATAACTTTTTTATTTCAAATTTTAAATTTGTTATTTATCTTTTCGGATTTAAATTTATTAGAGTAATTAGCTTAAATTTAATATCGAAAGAGCAATTAAATAATTTGAATCAAATAAATTAAAAGATTGAATGCTAAAATTAAATTTTTAAAATTTTGAATAATCGAATCAAAATATTTTATAATCCCAAAAAGAAATATTTATACAATACTATATTAAAATTATGTGCCTTAGAATATATATGGCATGATATGTAGTAATTACTAATAACAGTTACACATGATATGGAGGCGTCAAGTATGAAGTAGGAATAAAAAAACAAAGATCATCCCAAAAAAATTTACAGCAATTTATGCACGACCTTTATTTTTTGTTTGTTTATTTAGCCATAAATTATTTTTAGAAAATTTTTTTGCGGATTTGAAAAAAATATAATTTTTTTTATTTTTCACAGATTTTCGACGATAAATTATAAATATTTATTTATTTATTTATTTGTTACCGAATGAATATATATATATATATATATATATATATATATATATATATATATATATATATATATATATATATATATATATATATATATATATATATATATATATTTTAACCAAATAAATATTGAGAATTTTTTTTTTCTTTTACAAACCAAATACTTCAAAACGCAATTTTTTTTCCCAAAAAATACTTTTTATATAAAAAAAAATATTTTTCGCGATTTTATTTTATGTACAACCAAACATCCTCTTAGAATTCAACAATAAAAAACAATATGATTGATTTATTTATTTAATGCACGAATATATGGGACAAAAAAATTCCATAGATCGGATCGAGCACGACGAACCCAGCTAAACTGTGTCGGACGCACGTGACGACTGTGCCAGAGAAGCACGTGACCTTAAACCTACTGGGCCTCAAGGCCCATTTTACGGCCCACTTTATCGTCACTTTTTTTTTAAAAAAAAATTACTGTGTGTCGTATTAAAATAAATATACAGAATCATCTATTTATTAATGAAATATTTTCGACTGTTTTCCATAAAATTGGTAACGTGGTGCATATTAGAGCAATGGATCATGAGCTTAGTTTGAAACTTTTTAGACTTTTAGCCTAATTTTCTTTTCTTTTATTTATTTCAAATTTAATTACGTGCTTGGTTTAATAATATATTCTAGAGATAAATAATAGTGTTACAAGTGAGATAAGACAATTACTGATCTAAGCGGAGCTTGGCTTAAGTTTTACAACAAACAACGCTATTTAACCAAAATTTGAACTTAATTATAGTATTGTTGGCACAAAAAAATACAGTGTTAGTTGGCGGTTAGTAGATTTATGCGCCTAGCCCACGTGGACAAATAGAGAGACGTACATGTTGTGCCAAGAGTATAGAAAGAGACGTCCAAAGTTGAATAAGATTTGGACTGAAATAATTTAGAATATGAAAATACTTTTATAACCAGCAAAAGACATAATCGAAATACTCTCCATAATATAAAGTTGTTCAATAATTACAAACGGTGAGTTTACTGTTATAAATTACAAAACAAAAATACAATAGAAATCTTTTTTTGTGAATACGAGAGTACTACTTTTAAAATTTTCTTTTTAATTTCAGCACCTACCGGGATCAGTGTTTTGGCCTAGTCAACCAATGCGGGAGCTCGGTGGGATCCAAACATGTACATAGTTTTATTTACTTTGCTCTTTTTTTTTCTTTTTTTTTTTTTTTTTTTTTTTTTTTTTTTTTTTTTTTTTTCTCCTGGTTAGTTTGGTCCCAATTTTCTCATGACTTGTCATCATACCACCATTATTCTCTTGCATATGAGGCTTCATAATTTGTTCTTTTATTTGTAATTTTGATGACCAAGCCAAAGTAAGAGACTTTAGTATAAACATAAGAAAATTCGACAAAAAAACACCACCCTACAAATTCATATTTACGTAACAGAATAACTTAAACCTTCCAAATTGCATGCAATTTAATTAATCAAATGCAACCACTAATTTTCAACGAAAAAAAAAAAAAAAAAAAAAAGACAAGGAGGAGGATAGAGCTCTTCAATATTTAGTGCCTGGCATGGGCAGATAGAGAGGAACATGTGCATGTGGCCCTGCTTATAAATTGAATTTTCCTTTATATATATAACTATAGATGTACTATAGCTATCAAGCCCCCGCTTAGAATTAAGTATATTCACTATTACTCTATAAATTTTTTTATTTTATGAATTAAATAAATAAAATGAATGAGATTGTGGCACAAGCTCTCTCTCTCTCTCTCTCTCTCTCTCTCTCACACACACACACACACACACACTACTCATGTACTCAGTTTCGGATGATACTGTTTTGAACTGGAATGGTACACTGCTGAATTATTTATAAGTATTTAAGGGAAAAAAAACTTAATCTTTTGTAGTTTTAAGCAATCTATGATTATATAATTACACTACTTGTGTTAGAAGTTAAATTTTTTTATCTTATACTCTTCTTTGTTCTCAACTAAATAAATATACAGATGGTGGCACAAGTTATGTACAATTTTTGTAGTTCACCATTACTCTATACAACTTTTTATTTTATAAATTAAGGTGAATGAGAAAGTGGCACAAGCTACCTCCTCCCTCTCTCTCTCTCTCTCTCTCTCTCTCTCTCTCTTTCTCTCACTACTCATGTACTCGGTTTCTAATAAGATGATACCTATGTACACACCTAAATCATTTATAAGTATTTAAGAAAAAATACTTATTTTGTTATAGTTTTAAGCAATCTATGATTATGTAATTACACTATTTGTGTTAGAAGTTAATTTCTTTTTTATATAATTTTCTTTCGTCTAAACTAAATAAATATATAGAATCATGCGAGTACTTATTAATAATTGTTGCGAATTTATGTCTTCTTTTGAATTTGAATTGAGTCAAATTTAATTAACCGATTAAGTTGGTTATGATGTAGATTATGTGTATGAAATATATTATTTGATGTTGAAAATAATTTCTGTTGGTGCAAGATTTATGTCTATCTCTACACGTCATAATCTAATTAGGATTGGTTGACTCTTTGACCGGCTTCATTATACATTATATATATGCATGAGTGCACTTCGGCGAATGATGGAGAGAGAGGCGGCCGATGGGCCAAGTTAATTAGGATGCATCTCGGGTTAATTAATTAGTGCATGAAAGTGCCGGAAAGTACAACAAAATTAAGAGTATCCACTACAACAAAATTAGCTGACACAAGCGTAAAACACCCTATGCTGAAGGTGTTGGCTACGCCGACAAAAGTTCGGCGGCCACAGCCATTTCTTTACTGTCGTCCCTACGGGCGGCGACGCCGTATACCTATGCGTCATTTATGCAGCCTCAACTTGTTGCGCTATCAGTCACAGGAGCCCATCTATCTGCTCCAACTGTCACGCTGACGTTACTCTTAGGCGTCGAAACCTGTCTTCCTGTCGGCGGGGAATTTCCGCCGACGGCAAGAAGTCTGACCTGCTACTGGACCACTCCAACTGATGCGGTTCCCTGCTATCGCAGCTCGTATACGTCGTTTGACCCCGAGCCCTCTCGTGACTTGGGTCAAAACAGGTGCGTCTCCCTATGTGGTGTCATCGCTAATATGCACACCACAACGACACAACCAGCCCAAATTTAGCCATTTGAGCAACGCGCAGTCTATACACCGACAAAAAGGCTCGTCGACCCAATCATGCGAAAGTATAAGAGGGTACTCCTTTTCATCTCCAACATTACGTTGTCGGCCGCCAACGTAATATTCGAATAATGAAAGCTCGTCGCCATCGATCAGTCCCAACATCCTTTTTGGGAACAACAATAACCAATCAAATACTTTCGCCCAATAATCCACATACTCTCTCGTGCCTAAACCCTAGAGTCTCCCTAAGGTTTGCTAACCACCTAGGACTATTCCTAGGCTCTGATACCACTCTAATCTGTCACGCCCCGAGTCCGCCAATTTGTACGGTTCGGGCACGCCAACAGATCCGCCAATCGAGTAAGACCTGTTTCTACCCGAAAGGAACGGTAACATCCATAATAACACAACCAGTGTATGCGGAAGCTGTATATCAGAGCACTAAAAATCACTATAAATTTTAAACTTTCATTCAATAACGAATAGTTAATGCGGAAATGAAAGCATACAGGAGTGAACCATAAATTAAACTTACTACACTTTACATTTCTGAACTTGCAAATAAAATTATTACATTTTCTTTACATAAATTCCTCACTATACAAGGTTCACTCAAGAAATACATAAATGGGATACCTCTGCTAGACCCTCTAGGTCACCATGCTGCTGGGCCCTTGCCCCTGTCGTATGCCTCGCTGTCTGCATCTGATCCGTCTCGACCGCTGCATCCATTCCCGAACCTGTGGGGGGAGTCACCCAAGGGGTGTGAGAACTTCATCTGAGTTCCCAGTGGGTTCAACCACCGAGAAAAAGTGTCCTACACCACTTGGTCCAATGGAAGCAATAATAATAGTGCTAGGAAACTAAATCCTCAATATCAAAATGCAGCTATGCAATATAACATATCACTACACTATCTGTGTATAACCATCTACCCAGCACTACTCTGTCTAGACACACTAGGCTGCTAAGCACCAACTCGGCCACTATGTCGCTGAATACAGGGTCCAACTAACCCGGCCACCTTGGCCACTCTATTTTTCTTTATTCTTTAGATTCTGGTGCTTTAGTTCAAGTTAACCCTCGGAAATTCTTATCCAACGGGCCCGAGCCCGGTAGTCTTGCTACCATAAGATAAGATTTCTAAGGTTGCCGATAACACCCGCAAGTGTTACCCCGCCCAACGGGGAACTTGTCATACGGGTCACTGCCCGGGAGAGGGACACTGCCCATGGCTCCGACAAGATCTACGTTTCACCCCCGAAGGTACGCCCATTTTATCTTTTTATATTTTCTTTCTTTTCTTTCTACTTTAGTTCTTAGCCTCTTTGCCTTTGAACACTTGCTTTCCTTTCTTATTCAGGCTTATAGCTCCCTTTTTGCCACTGGCAAATCACTTTCTCTTTTCTTTGAGCATTTAGCTCCTTGCTTTCACTTTTAGCCATTCGAAAGGACCTCGTCCGACGGGTCACTGCCCAGGGAGTCCTGCTCCACTTGACGAGTCTCAAATTCGAAGGCGCCAATTATATTTTCTTTATGCTTTTAGCCACTTTTAGCTTGCTTTTAATCTTTGCCTTTTAGCAATAATTTTTTCCTCTTATCCTAGGTCTTGCCATAAGCATAACTAGAGAGTCTCCTGGACTCTTAAATATTTCTCTTTTATTTCTTTAACTCAAATTGAAGTTAAAGTTATTATCCATTTGCCCAGACACCCTATGACCTTCTAGGGTTATATTTGATCAACTCTTTAAACTGGGGATCTCATCCCACATTTATGATTCCTCACTGAATCCTAGAGTTAACTAAACTCTGTTTTCCTGCTTCACCATTAACTTAGAGTTACAATGACTCTAATTCCATGTTCCACTGTTATCTTAGAATTACATTGACTCTACTTTTCTGTTTTTCCTTTCATATCTCCACACTTGATCCACCTTTTCCATCATCCTGATTCCTTACTGAATCCTAGAGTCAACTTGACTCTATTTCCTGTCTGTGAGTTTAAACTCTTCTAGCTCAACTTAGGTTTCCTTTACCTAAGTCCCATGTCATACTTGTCCTAGAGTTCCATGACTCTATGCTGACCTCTAGTTCACCTTAGGTTTCCTTACCTAAGTTCCATGTCATACTCATCCTAGAGTTCCTTGACTCTATGTTGAACACTAGTTCTCTTTAGGTTCTCTTTACCTAAGTTCCATGTCATATACACCCTAGAATTTTCTGACTCTATGTTGATCACTCTATCCAGTGTCCTTAGGTTATCACCTAAGACCATGCCACTCATCCTTCCTAGGATAACTCCTAAGTTGATGTCACTCGTCAAACCCCTAAACTAGGTTTTCTCCTAGTCTTACTACCAACAAGTTCTGTTCCCTTATATCACATGATTCCTAGGGTTGTACCCTAACATGATCACAGTCATCAAGTAATTACTCATTTCTACGCATGCAATTATTTTCATATCCATCATAAAAATAATATTTATCATCTAAGTCCTTTTTGCACATGAAAATGAATTATCTCCTTTTGGCAACCGACAGTTGCATTTATAATCTGTGTCCATCTACACATACAAATTTATCCCCTATTGTGGATAAATCATAAATATCACTTTTCCTCTAAATTTCTCTACACATGCACATATATCATCTGTTATTGCCAACCAACAGTTGCTCTTTTCATCTGTGTTCCTCTAAACATGCAATCTTATTTATAATTACCTAATGCCTCTAACAGGCTACTATCATGCTTCGAATCGAAAAACAAAGGAGCAATGGGAGAGGTCACCCAATTTCGACAGAATTTCTCACCTTGTAGTGTACCCAATTGCTTGTAGACACTTGCAATTGGTCTCCGCGCGATTTCACTTGTCTCCTCGAGTTTGCACGCAAAACGATGCACTTCTCTCGAGTCTGCACGCAAAATGGTGCACGTCCACCAAACCTGCACGCAAAACGATGCATGTCACTAAAAACCCGCACGCAAAATAGTGCGCGTCATTTTAGTCTGCACGCAAAACGGTGCGCGTTAAATCAACCGGCACGCAAAACGGTGCACGTAACTCGAATCTGCACGCAAAACGGTGCACGGTGTACTGTAGGGTTGCACGTAAAACGGTGCACATTTTTTAACCCTGTACGAAAAACGATGTATAATATTAGAGAGTGCACGCAAAACGATGCGCGATAACACAACCGGCACGCAAAACGATGCACGTATCTCAAATCTGCACGCAAAATGGTGCACGCCTCACTGTCGGGTTGCACGCAAAACGGTGCATATTCTTTTTGTCCTGCACGCAAATCGATGCAAAATATTAGACTTTGCACGTAAAATGGTGCGCGATAACACAAGTTGCACGCGAAACGGAGCACATACCTCGGTTTGGCACGCAAAACGGTGCATTTTTTTTAACGTTGCACGCAAAACGGTGCACGTTTTCTGAGTTTGCGTCTAAAACTGCACATATTTTTTTGAATTCGCACAAAAAACGGTGCATTTCTTCCACAACTGGCACGCAAAACGAGGCGCGTCAAAACTGCCCCCGGCAGTCCGCGCAGCAAAACGGCGCAGTATAACTTGGTTTCTAACACGCAATATGGTAATGGGGTCAAATCAAAACCCAAAGAAGGCATAAAAATTATGCTAAAAATATCGTGAAAATAACGTTACCTCGTACAGTCGCGCTGTCCATCGGCTTTTTGGAACGCCTCGCGCGCTCCACGAGGTTCACGGCGCGCTCGCTTGCCCCACAAAATTCCCTTTTTTTTTTTTTTCTTTTCTTCTCTCTCTATCTCTCTCTCACTCGAAGCTCGGCTGGACAAAAATGGAAGGAGAAGAGGAAGGGTCTGCGGGGAGGAAGAAGAAGAAGAAGAAAAGAAAAAGAAAAAAGAGAAGAGAAGGGAGAGTGGGGGGTGGCCCGTGGACCGGGTCCACGGGTCCGCCCAATGGGAACCCGCCAAATGGCGGTTCACCACGAAGGGGGCGCGCACCGGGTCCAAGCGGCGCCCCCCGCGCCACGTGGCGCGCGTCCTGCGCGCCACGCGGGCGCGCACTAGCGCCAGGCGCGCCTTGCGCAGCACGCCTCCCTCGCCTCGATCCGCGCGTCGCCATCGCCTCGAGATCCATTTTTGTTTCGTTTTTCTGTCCATGTTTCGTCCGTTTCCGTCCAAATTTGACAGGTGGCTTCGTTTCAGCTTAATTTACCACAAAAAAATTTAAATTTTCACTTTTGGCCATTTCTGGGCCACCAAAAGCCCCGCTGTATCCAGAATCGCTGGCGGACCCCGTTCTCACAATCCGGATATCCTATCAACCCGAAATTTTTACTGTGGCCTTAAAACATAATTACGAAGCTCCCCAAAATTTCTCAGAATTTTTTGACACTGTTGGCGGAGCCCATTCTCACTATCAGGCATCCGATCAACGCGAAACTTTTTCTGTGGTCTTAAAACATATTTACGGGGCTCCCGTAATTTTCTCAGAATTTTCCGACACTGTGAATTTTCCACTAAAAATCTGGGCCCCCTTTCTCCAATAAATTTTTAGATCTCTCCATTTTAACCCGAATTGGGCCTACTCGCGTCCAAATGTTCCTTACTTTCCCAACTTTCATAACACTAGTATTTCATACCACCTTTATTTACATTTATTTATGTGCCGAAAATTCGGTACATTACAACCAGGGTTCAGAAAAGAACCCAGAAACTCCGTTTTTGGTCCGTTTCGCTCCGTTTTTGAGTGTTTTTGACCACGACGACGAATTATATCTAATGATAACTCTTATTGTAGCTTGCGGGCTCAAGGCGAGGATATTTTTTTGTTGGAGCTCCCGCACGTCTTTTCCTTCGTGGTTGAGGTGGGTTTCTGTTTTAGTGCTTAGCGTCGGTTCCGGCGATTGTTTTTACTCTTGATTATACATTACGTTGCTAACATGATAGCGGTTATAGTTTTTACTCTTGATTATACATTACGTTGCTAACATGATAGCGGTTATAGTTTTTACTCTTGATTATACATTATGTTGCTAACATGATAGCGGTTATAGCTTATTTCTGAGTACTGTTGGTATCGTTGGTTACTTTGCTCGAGGCAGCAGCACGCGCACCCGCGGTTTGGCCACCGCAAAGGGTGTGTTTTTCCGGAAAAGTGGTCCATGACCCGTGTAAACCCACGAGGTGACGTAGTGGGGGCCCCCGCAGGTGGGGGGTTTGAGGCGCTGAGGTGCGGGCGGTGCGACCCGTCGGGTTAGGTGCCCGACGTGGTTTACAGAGGTAGGTGCTCGGTGGGGTATGCCGGGGTAGGTGCCCGGATTAGGTTGTGCAGGTGTGCGAGGTCTTGTCCCCATTTTGGGGGAGTGGTTGCTCCGGATAGTTTACGGTTGGGCGCACTTATTTTTCCTGCTTTCCTTATTACTTTTATATTGTCGCTGACTTCCCACTTTGTGACAGGGTCCTTCAGGGGGGAGAGTTAGGCGATGGTGAGGCCGAGGCTGGAGTTTTGGGTCTTTGGAGACCCCGTATTGTATTTCCTCCTTTATTTTCGCTTTCCATATATTACTGTAGTATTATGTGTGGTTCTCGATACCCTCGTGGGGTCGGTGTGGATGTCGGCAAACTCCTATTTACTTATTAAACTTTCTTTTCTCTCTCTGTTGGCCGCTTTCAAAAAAAAAAAGAGAAAACAAACCCAAAGGAATTGCGAAAACCATTTTCAAAACCTAAGTGTCGTGTGGGCACTGTTTCCAAAACCTTGTGGATTTATGGATTTCGAAGAGGGATTTCAAAACCTATGTGTCGTGTGGGCACTGATTTCAAAACCCTGCGGTTTTATGTTGCTTTCGAAACTGGTTTCAAAATTCTAGGCGCCGAGTGGGCGTCGTTTTAAACAATTGTGGATTTATCCTTTCAAACTGACCGGCCGTGAGAATGCTTCAGTTTTAATGCATGTAAGATGTGTATGTTAAACTCTTGAACTGTTGTGATTGAATTGTGGACTATGTTTGAACACTGTACTAGCCGCGACGCCGTGCATATACAGGAAAAACTCTGTCCGTGTGCAGAGTGATCCTGTGTATGCGGCGGGTCTGGGCACGCACCGAGGGAAAGAGCTTTTCAAAAAAAAAAAATTTACAAGCCAAATACACGCTTTTGTGAACTGTTTCCGCTGAACGAAAACCTTCGGGGCGTGACAATTTTCTTGAAGTTTTTCGTTGGAACAAGAGAAAAGTAGGATTTACCATAAGGCTCTTGATTTTTTATTTAGAGAATATATAATGTGTAAACTTGTATTTCTTTTGTTTCTTATAGTGGAATACATCTCTCTTGCTCTCCCCGTGGATGTAGGCAGTTGCCGAACAACGTAAAAAATCTTGGTCTTTTTTTTGCATTTATTGTTGTTATCAAAATTTTAATTTTTTCTATTTTTCGTGCATCTGTGTTGATAGCGCATAACGGACGATCCATCAAATTTCCAACAGAAATTAATTTATTTGTTTCTGGTGGCATTCAGTTTATTTTAAAATATTTTCAACAAAATTGGTATTGTTGGTAACATGGTAAGCAATGAATTATGCATTTAATTATTATTTTTTTTTATTTTTAGCCTTTTGTTTTTTTTTCTTTTATTTATTTCAAATTTACATACTCGGTTTAATGTTTTAAAGATAAAAAGTTAAGTTATAAGTGAAATAATATATATATATATATATATATGGGCAATTTCCTACATACCCCTAAAAATTTCTCTGTTTTCATATTTATCCCTCTTAGAAGGCTAATATTAAAACTACACTTCTTACGTTCCAATTTTTTTCCAAAATACTCCTGAAGTTAAACTCTGTTAGTGTACCGTTTGGAACTGCCGTTATCTGTGTGTAATTACTATTTTGCCCTTTCAAATATATCCTAAACCCTAAAACCCTAAACCCCTAAACCCTAAAACCCAAAATCCTAAACCCTAAACCCTAAAACTCTAAACCCTAAACCCTAAAACCCTAAAAAACCCTAAACCCTAAACCCTAAAACCCTAAACCCTAAATCCTAGAACCCTAAAAAACCCTAAACCCTAAACCCTAAAAAATCCTAAACCCTAAACCCTAAAATCCTAAAAAATCCTAAACCCTAAACCCGGGCAAAATAGGTATATCTGATAGTTTTCAACTCCGATTATTATTTAACTCTAGTTTAACCCTAGTTAACTTAACAAAGGGAAACGGTAGGGGTATTTTTAATACGTATGAAGGGTATATTTTTAAGAAAAAAATAAGAGGGCTAAATCAGATATTTCTTCATATTTCAGGGGTACACGGGCAATTATCCCATATATATATATATATATATATATATATATATATATATATATATATATATATATATATATATATATATATATATATATATATATATATATATATATATTGATCAAACCTGTGCTTAATTTGGTTGAAGTTTTACAACTAATGACACTATTTAACCAATTTTTGAACTTAACTATAGTACAAAGCCTTATCTAATGCAAACTATACTTACAGAATTTTTTTTTTAAAAAAAACAAGCGACGAGTAGGAAGGCTATATATAAAATTGTGTATTTGTCAAGAACCTGATCCGAATCCGAATAAATTAAGTTTGGCGGCATTTTTCTCCCAACGGGTCGACGGATACGAGTTTATTCCCGCATGCACTGGAAGATGGGGCAGGGACGGGGAGGGAACTTACTCTCCGCCAATCTTCACGTTACGAGCACCGTGACATATAAAGTTATAAAATATATGTTTAAGTAAAATTCTTAATTTATATTTGGTAAACATGTGTGAAAAACTATTAATTATATATGGGCTATTTTGAAATAAATATTTCAATTTTATATTTAAATTTTTATATATAGTTATGTTAAAAATTTTATCAAATTTAATAATTTTATTAGTTATCAGCTATTAATTGGTTTATTATATAATTTTTAATTTATTTACAAATAAAGAATGCTAACTTGATGTCTTTACAATACTTTTTATTTAATCAAATAATTTTAAAATATTTAATTTATACACTTTATTAGTTCAATAATATTTAATTAGCATACATTGTCATATAGATATATACAATATACATACACACACACAATAATTTAACAATGAATAAAAAAATAAACTTTATAATCAAATAAAAATTAAGCTAGTTTAAATTAAAAATTAAACTAAATTAAATTAAAGATCTGTGCAAAGATATGTGTGCACGGTAACCGATCATCGAGACGGGCAACAGCTACTCTACGGCAATTATAAATTAATTAATTTATTTATTAATTAAGTGAGACACAGTTTTCATATCCATAAATAGAAAGCGATAAGAAACATTTGGACCAAAAATAAAAAAATAAAAGAAATAGGATAAGGCCACCCCACTGCCCCCATCGTTGCGCATTAAATTGCCCTACCTAATATTAAGAAGGGTAATTGTATATACACCTCCTATATTTTAGCTTGTGCAGCGGATTTGCTGTTATAATCACCTAAGTTTTTATACTTGTAAATCGTTTTTTATATTGATACTTTCGACTTAAATTTAATTTGTTAATATTATTTATTTATTGATTGAAAAAATTTAAAATTAATGATTAAAAATAAATATTTTATAAAATATTTTTATGATGATATATATGTCACTAAGATTTTAAATCAAAAAAATTAATCTTGTTTCATATACTATAAATTTTTTATTAAAATTTTATGTGATTTGAATATTTCTACACCATTAAACCTGCAAACGACTTATTACGATCATTAAAATTATTGATTTTGAAACTCTTAGGCAAATGATAATGAAAAATTATAAAATTTAGTTTCTATATAACAAAAAATTATAAAATTTATATTTTATTATTTCAAATACTCTAAATTAAATTTGACGAAGCAAATCGCCAATTCAAAAATCTCAGCAGCAAAAATAACTTATAAATATAGAGGGCTTCGTAATTATAAAAATATACTAGTCTCAGATAACTCTTAGCTCACTTACAAATAAACATATAAACTTTTAATTTTAATAATATCATATATTTTCTAATTATATTTATTCATTACACAATTATTTTGATAGTATATATTGTATATATATAGTTGTATAAGTTATTTCTTGTATTCTAACATGTAAAAAAAATTTAATTTGGTTCAACCTATTTTTAACTCATCATGCTTAATTATTTAAAAAATAATATAAAATTTTTATATCAAATTTTTATAAAATTATATGTGCGATATTCAATAAAAATAGTTGTATAATTATTAGATTTTTTTAAAAAAATATATATTAAACTATTGATAAAATTTAGAAAGTGTGATTGTCAAAATTAAAATTTTAAATATTTATTAACAAAAGAATTAAAGTTCAAAAACAATTAATTTATTTGACACAGTTAGCCAAAAAGTATATTTGACCAGATGGATAGAAATGTATATATGATTCCTATATATTCCATGTTAATGCTAAGTGTGCACTCATTTTTAGGTGTATATCTTATATCCTATCTATTTAACGGTTGGGTGAATTTTACTCATCATTTCAAAATGATGGATGAAAAAAATTTTACCATTGGATGAGTAAGATGTAAGATATACATCTATTTTTGGGTGTACATCTAGCATCCCTCTATATCCCAAGCCACACCTCAATGGTGATGTACAAATAACATAATAATAAAAAATATTTATATATTTTAAATAAGTGTATAATTTTGTTTGTCACATCAATATGATTAGTAAAATAAATTTTTTTATCAAAAAAATAATAATAATACATCTTATTTGAATGTAGGAGTAATATTGTTCTAAAAATTTAAAAAAATTGTACAAATTCTTTTCATAACAAATTTTTTAATTTTAAAAATTTTATGCTCTAAATTTTTTTAAAAAAAATTATGATCAGCATTCTCTTAATTTTTGTTTATTTTGATTTTAATTCTTTCAATTAACCTAAGTAAAAAAATTAATTACATTAATTATCAGTTTCATCAAATTTTATTAATGTTCTAACTTTTTTTTTCAACAAAAAAATGTGGGATTTTATAGTAACAAACAATTCATTATTAACAGAGCCAGTAATTTCGGTAAAATTGCAAATTTAACAGATCAAAATAATACAAGTTTTTTGATAATCTGTCCACGAAATAACTCTCTACCTTATATTCTGATCCGAATAGCATGGGGCACGTTGAATCCAGTAGATGAGCACTCTATCCCATTTAGCCAGTTCATAATTGTTGATCTGTGGGGTGGATATGGAATTAGACTTGAAACTGGAGTATGTCCTTTAGTTCGAGTTGTTTTAGGTCTTAAATAAACGCGGACATTCAAAAAATCTGTTGGGCAGGCAGATTCACATCTCTTACATTCACATCTCTTACAACCAAATCGAATTACTAACTAAAATGGTGTGGCCTTGCTCCATTAGCCTGAAAAGGCCTTGGTGTCCCTTCCCGTCAAGAATTGTTGGTAAATTGTTAAAAATCTATTTGCCACTTAATGAACGGCGAGGGACATGACATAGATTTTAATATTTGGATGAACATATTATAAAATTATAATTATTACAAAATGACTCTACATAATGTAGCATTGCTTTTTTATTATTAAATCTGTTAATTTTATAAATTAATCTATAAGAATTCTATATTTTTAGAAATTATATATATATATATATATATATATATATATATATATATATATATATATATATATATATATATATATATATATATTTGTTACGTGGCAAACTCCTCTTCCCTTTATATTTTTTCTTTTATCAAATTTTAAATTAATAACATTAATGCATCTAAAAGTACTCTATAAGAATTCTACATAAGAATTCAATATTTTTAGATATATATATATATATATATATATATATATATATATATATATATATATATATATATTTGTTACGTGGCAAACTCCTCTTCCCTTCATATTTTTTCTTTTATCAAATTTTAAATTAATAACATTAATGCATCTAAAAGTAATCTATAAGAATTCTATAGTTTTAGCATTACTTTTTTATTATTAAATCTGTTAATTTTATAAATTAATCTATAAAAATTCTATATTTTTAAAAATTATATATATTTTTATTTATTTATTTATTTATTTATTTATTTGTTACGTGACAAACTCCTCTTCTCTTCATATTTTTTCTTTTATCAAATTCTAAATTAATAACATTAATGCATCTAACAGTGCTACTGTCATTTATAATGCTCATGTCTCCATCTTCAATCAATCCATCTTGTCTTTTTACTTTTCCTTCACTTATTTGACAAGTTCTCTTTCACTCTTACCAAACTTCTAATTTTTTTTCTCAACCAAACTTCTAATTAAGGAGTCAAAACGATCTCACTGTTATTTACAATTCTTATCTCACCAGGTTTTTAATTAATGCATAAAAACAGTCTTTTGTTATTTATAATTATTATTTCTTCATCTTCAATTAATTTATAAATTATTTTTGCCAATTTTTTTTTTGTTACCGTTACCTCATTTCCTCCTTCTCACTAATACGTAACCACCTTCCGATTCCACTGCGATTGAAAGGATCATTGTCGTAGACATTATCAACATAGCGAGAGAAAACATCATCAAGCCCTTCTCCATTGCCAATAGTGAAAGACCTTTGACAGATATGGTGAGTGAGGTATACAAAAAATAATTTGATATTATTATTATTATTAATTATTTTTATAATTTTTATTTACTGCGAAAATAAAATTTGATAAAAAAATAAAATTTTATAGTACAATATATTATTTAAATATTTTATATTATATATATTATATTATATTTTAATTTATAATATTAATTATCAGATATTTTATTGATTTTTTAATATATTTTAGAGTTTATAAAATATTAATTTTACACTAGTCTCAGAGTAAAGATTTTTCCTTTCTTTCATAAAATTTTTTCTATACTGGATGTGTACAAGTATATACACCCCATATTTAAAATTTTTAATAAAAATTTTAAAATTTAATTTAATAAATATATTTAATTTATTAAACTTTGTATATAAGATATATCTAATTAAATTTTAATATAAAAAATCAGTCTTCTAATATTAGTTATGGTGTATGACCTATTAATATACACTAGGTGCATTTAATAATTTTTTTTTCAATCAATTTTAATAAGGTAAAAAATATACCATCATATATCTGGCAATTTAAAATAAGTCCTTCAATTATAACTTTTTAATTAAAAAAATTTATTTATAGAATAGCTACTATGACTACTAAGTTTGATTGAATTTTTAAGTGAAGTTATTAAAATATTTTAACTCTACAAATACTGAAAGTTAAAAATTATTAATAAAAAATAATAATTTTTATAGTGTATACAAAATTTAGATTAATTTCATACAACTTTCTTTAAATATATTGAATATATAGCGAATATATATAGCATAGATATCCCTACAAAATTTAATTTTTCAAATTTCTTAAATATTTATTGTTGGTTAGTGATTGAGATAAATTTATTTTTTTATTCAATTAGATATTATACTTAATTATAAATATATTTGTTAACAGTTAGAATTTTTTTAAAGATGTATTTGTAAGAACAAAATTAATATTTTATTTATATTTTATTAAAAAAATAGTAAACTAATGGTAACAGATTAGATGAATATGTATGAACAACGTAGAACTTTTAAAAAAATAATATAAAATATTGAACTCTATAGAAATATGTTTATTATTCGATATATTTATAGGAAAATGCTACTTGTACACCCGTAAGGGGTGTACATCTCACACCCCCACCCATCTAAGGGTGGGGGTGTGATGAGGGGTCACTTGATGTGACCCGTAAAAAACATCGCCACCGTTAAAAAGGTGGAGATGTAAGATGTACACCCCTTCGGGGTGTACATGTAGCATTGCTCATATTTATATGTAATGTATGGAATTAACTTTTAAAAATTATATAAATTATATATTTTTTATTATAATTTTGTTTAGTCTTAAAATTTTAATATATATATATGCTGAATGATTAAAATATTATCTAATATTTACTTCCGGCAAAGGGCGGTTACACACCTGTGTGTATATATATATACACACACATATATGATCAAGTCCATTGCTGGAATATTGTCTATAGCTGCGTGGACAATATGGAGGCAAATACAAGCGAGGCGTTGTTATGGACCGGCGCGGTGCTGGCGCTGGGGTTCGGGTACTGGTTCGTGTGCCTGATGGGCGCGGCCGAGGTGAAGGGGAAGAGCGTGGCGGAGCTGAAGATGGGCTCCGTCACCCGCGACAACGTCCAGGACAAGTACTCCCAGTACTGGTCCTTCTTCCACCGCCCCAAGGACATCTCCGCCTCCGCCGCGGCAGCAGCCAACACCCCGAATGTTATCAGCACCTACTACGACCTCATCACCGACATCACTGAGTGGGGCTGGGGTCAGTCCATCCACTTCTCCCCCTCCGTCCCCGGCCGCTCCCACCGCGACGCCACCCGCCTCCACGAGGAGCGCGTCGCCGACCTCCTCTCCCTGGGGCCCCAGCACCGGGTGCTCGACGTGGGCTGCGGCATCGGCGGGCCAATGCGCGCCATCGCCGCCCGCTCGGGAGCCCACATCGTCGGCATCACGATCAACGAGTACCAGGTCACCCGCGCCCGCATCCACAACAGCAAGGCTGGCCTCGATGGCCAGTGCGAGGTGCTATCATATAAATACGTGCACAAAAAAAATAATCGTTTTTTTTTTTTTTTTTTCTAAAAGCTAAAGTAAGTACGTACTAAAGACAGTTTTACTGAAACTGTAGGTTGTGTGCGGCAACTTTATGGAGATGCCGTTTGAGGACGCCTCGTTCGAAGCGGCCTACTGCATCGAGGCGGCGTGCCACGCGCCGCACCTGGAGGACGTCTACGGCGAGATCTTCCGCGTGCTGAAGCCGGGGGGCCTCTTCGTCTCCTACGAGTGGGTGACCACCCCGCTGTACCGGGCCGACGACGCGGAGCACGTCGAGACCGTCCTCGGGATCGAGAGGGGGAGCGCCCTGCCGGGGATACGAGCGCAGGAGGACATCGGCAGGACGGCGAGAAAGGTGGGGTTTGAAGTGGTGGAGGAACGGGACCTGGCGTTGCCGCCGGCAGGGCCGTGGTGGGTCCGGCTCAAGATGAGCCGGCTGGCCTACTGGAGGAACCACATCCTCGTCTGCGTCTCCAGCCTCCTCCGCATCGCCCCCAAAGGACTCGTCGAGCTCCACTCAATGCTGTACGAGACTGCGATCCACCTCACCCGCGGCGGCCAGACTGGCGTCTTCACCCCCATGCACATGATCCTGTGCCGCAAGCCGGGTCTCACAGGAAATTAATCGGAAAGGCGCGGGCTCTTAATATTTACGAATAAGAGGAACAAAGATGATTACTTTTAATGCATATGTTTGATTTCCGCGGTCGTGTATTACAAAATATATATTAAGAAGAACTTGTTGTTGTTTCTATATATGTAATTATATAATTAAGATCGTGTTTAAAAGAGATGCGTAATTACATTTGGTGTGGGACGTTGCATTCCTGCATGCGAGCAAAGCTACGTGCTTGGGCAGGGAGAGTACGCAACGCGAGTATGCAAATTAACCTTATGTTTTTTTTCGCATCAAGTAATATTATGAATGGCACAAATTAAAAATCCAAATTAATTAATAATCAGGTGACTTTTATTGCTATTTTTTTGCATTTTTGCCACCGTTCTAACATATTAATTATGCAAATAACAATGCTAGGTTTACAGTCCAAAATAAGATATAATTCTACAGTATCCTCGTCCAAAAATTAATTTTTCTCCACCAGTTTTATAAAAAAAAAAATTTCTAAAAATTAAAAAAGAATAAATAAACACTCGTAGATTAGTTGTTGTAGCGATTACAATCCATCGTTGGCTGTAGACAGAAAGTTTTAAAAGTTTTAGAAAAAATGGAATAATTAGAAAGTTTTTGGAAATATAAATACAAGTAAATGAATATTACAGTGAACGTGCATCCAAATAACAACTTTAAAATAGTGTTTACATAATACCATGGTTTTTTGGAATTTATATGCAATAGGTTGATAGAAAGTTGTTGGCTTAAAATAATATCGGACGAATAGCTACAAGCTGAGTGTAGCTAGAGAGTTAATTACATATAGGGATGTCTGTTCAAAGCAAATTCATGTTCAGCTCAAATGAGCTCGAAATCAATCCCACGTTTAATAAAATGAGTTGTTAGTGAGTCAATTCAAGTTTAGCCCAAAATAAGCTCAACATCAATCACTCCTTTAATAAAGCGAGTCGAAACATGAGCTGGAATAGCTTGTCATATTCACCTCAATATAGCTTGAATATTATAAATTTCTACTATATAGAGAGAGAGAGAGAGGGGGAAGGGGAAGTCTCTTGTACTTTCGAAAGTATACGGAGTTTTCCTGATTATAAGTTATATTTTATAATTAGAAATTCAATTTGATGATCGATTTCGTTAAATATAATATACACTATTAAAACTATTTAGAAATTAAATTTTATAATTTTTCGACATTATTTAACAAGCGATCAAATAGTCCCAAAAATGATTATTTTAACAGCTGATATAGTACGTTTGTAAGTTCAATGATGTAAAATAATCCAAATTGCATGAAACTTTAATAAAAAATTCTAATTAACAACAAGAGCAAAATCAAAACTTCCGATTTAAAATTTAAGTCTTTTATCACTATTTTTTATGAAATTAATTTTTTATTTTAGCCGTTAATTTTGGGACTACTCGTTCACTAGACAAATGAAATTAAAAAGTATAAATTTAGTTTCTAAATAGTTTTAATATTATAGATCAAGTCTAATAGAACCGATCGCCGAATCGAATGTCACATCATTGAAAATAATTTACAAGTACGGAGGCTACTTACAAGCACGCAGGCCTTCGTACTTTCAAAAGTATAGAAGCCTAGCTCATATATATATATATATATATATATATATATATATATATATATATATATAATTGAGCTCTTATGCTAGTAAAAGCATCAAATTATTTGTGCTTGTGAGTTTTTTATTCTTGGATGTAGTAATGTGCGGTTAGGAAGATGGTGAGCCCCTTGGGTTTAGTGGGTGGTTGGTGGAATAGTATAATCTAAGGGATATAATTAATCAAAGGATTAGATCTAACGGTAGAAAACTTACAAGCACCAATTGCTTGGTGCTTGTATAAGCACAGTAGCCAGACTCATATATATATATATATATATATATATATATATATATATATATATATATATATATATATATATATATGTGTGTGTGTGTGTGTGTGTGTGTATGTAGAGAGAGAGAGAGGAGATAAATGGAGAGAGAGAGCACTTGGCTGGAATGCTAGCAAATAGACTTCATTGACATACATTTATTTTCGATTATGGAGCTCTCAAAATGATGATCGGCATTGTTAAATATAATTTAGACTATTTAAACTAGCTAGATATTAAATTACATACTTTTTCGATATATTTTTTTTGTCCGTTAAGTGGACACAAAAATGAACGAACAAAAATGAATATTTTTTAAAAAGTGATGATAGAAATTTTATAATTAAGACCAAAAGTATAGATTTTATTTTAAATAATTCAAAAAAAAGTTCACCAAAATTTAGATTTCTTTATACCGTTCAACGAGCAAAAGACTCATATCGATTATTAAAATTACAAATTTTGCAACTATTTGATCTTCAGGTCAATAATATCGAAAAGATTTGAAATTTAATTTTTAAATAGTTTCAGTGGTCTAAATCATGTTCAACGGTGCCGATCGTCAATTTGGAATGTCCATCATTGAAAATAAATAGGTGGCAATGGAGCTCTTTTGCTATCGATAGCATTATAGTTCAACTTTCTCTTTCTCTCTCTTTCTCTCTTTCTCTCTCTCTCTATATATATATAGCTCCTATGCTTTTAAAAAAATCAAGTCACCCGTGCTTGTAAAATTTTTTTAACCTTTAGATGAAAAGATATATGGTTAGAATGATAGTGGGTACTTCGGTTAAGTGAGTGGCTGGTGGAATAAAATGATCTAAATGATGAAATTAGCCAAAGGGATAAATCTAACAGTAGAAAACTTACAAGTATCAATTACTTGGTACTTGTACAATCATAGTAGCCCGACTCTCTCTCTCTCTCTCTCTCTCTATATATATATAATAGAGCTTATATACTTTTAAAAGTACAATCTCATCCATACTTGTAAATTTTTTATCATAAAATTTGTATTAGGATTTGTATAATTGTACTTTCTTTCTCTCTCTTCTTAAATGTCTTTACAATAATACGGATCCCAATATAAATTCTATCAAAAAAATTTACAAGCGTGTATGAGCTTGTACTTTTGAAAATATATAAATTCGAATATATATATATATATATATATATATATATATATATATATATATATATATATATATATATATATATAGTCCGGCTACTATACTCTTATGAGTATGATCGATTTCGTATTCATAAGTTATTTTCAATAATAAAATTTTCGAATCGACGATCTATACCATTAAATATGATTTACAGTATTTGAAAATTATAAAAACTAAATTTAATAATTTTTCGACATTATTTATTCTACTTTCGAAAGCGTTGGGCTACTACTCTTTCTCTCTCTCTCTATATATATATATATATATATATATTATTAATTTTTTCTATTTTGATTTTAGGCCAATCCTAATATAAAAAGACAAATACTTTATAAATTTTAATTATTAAATTAAAATTTTAATTTTTTAATTTTGTTTCAACTTATTACTAAGTAGTAAGACTCACAATTTAACTTATTATTCATGTACCGGTTCGTATTCGGCTTGTTTATAAACAAGTGGAACACAAGTTATATTTTTTCAGTTTGATATTTTAACAACTTGTTTAATAAACAAGTCGGTTCGTGTTCGACTTATTTAATAAACAAACAAACAAACACGAGTAGCCCCAATCCGCTTGTGTACGGCTCGTTGTACTTACATACAAATTTCAAAGGAAAATGCTAGATGGTACACCCCAAATCGGGTGTACATCTTACACCCACCCCATCCTGTCCACTCGTCACATTGATGTGACAAGTAGAGGAATATCCACCCCAGTATAGGATAGGTGTAGAATGTACACTCCATTTAGGGTGTACACCTATCATTGCTCTTTGTGCTATCTAGGGGTGGCAATCCAGCTCGTTGTTCGCGTGCCAGCTCGTGTTCGGCTCGAAATGAGTTCGAGATCGAATCGCTCGTTTAGTAAACGAACCGAACACGAGCCGAATTTTTCAACTCGTTTAATAAACGAGCCAAACACGAGCTGGGGTCAGCTCGCTCGTGTTCGGCTCGATAACAACTCGAATATATATATATATATATATATATATATATATATATATATATATATATATATATATATATATATATATATATATATATATATATATATTACTATTTAGATTTTAGGCCATCAATTTTTTATGAATTTTAATTATTAGATTAAAATTTTAATTTTTAAATTTTCTTTCAACTTTACACCTAATAATAGGAATGAAAATCAAATTTATTGTTCGCAAGCCAGTGTTCTGCTCGTTAATAAACGAGCCGAACACGAGCCGAATTTTTCAGCTCGATATTTAAACGATCCAACACGTGTTCGGCTCGTTTATTAAACGAGCCGAACACGAACACGAGCCGACCCTAGCTCGCTCGTGTTCGGCTCGTTGACACCCCTAGTGCTATCCTCTTGTACAGCCCAAGATTATTGAGGCCTCATTTCTTTTTCGGGCTTGAATTATTGTGCTTTGTTTGGAGCACGCGTTCAAAAGTTTATATAGAGGCCCAAATTCTTTGGGTTTGGATCCTGATTTATGAACCCACTACGCATTCCAGCATATCTCATTTATTAAGGATCCGTTTGGCCTAACCATTTTGATTCATAGTGGTTCGCATATACCGATGCAAGCAAACTCAATGGAACTGTTTGACCCAGGTGCCGCCGACCACTAGAAATACTAATGGCAGGCAATAGCTTCAAATTAAGTTGGGAGGTTTTACAGAACGTATTTTGACAGATTGTGAAGTTGAAATATATTGTCGAACAAAATAAATCCTAACAGCCATATTTTTGTCGCAATGTGGAGTCATAAAATAGCCATATATATAGTTTTGGGCAACTCTTATATCTTGGTTTCATCATTTCCCCTCCTAGGGATGCAAACGGGCAGATGTGGGGACGAGATGCCAGATCATGCCCTGCCTCACATTCTTAATTCTTGTGGCGGGTCAACAAAATTTAAATTTATCTCATAATTCGTCATACCTCATAATCCACCTCCCACCAATGTTTGAATCCGTTTCATTAATTAATTTTTTTTTTTTTTACATATTATAATATTATTAATTTTTTTATAAATAAAAATTAATAATTTTTTAATAATATTGAATAATATTATTGGGTTATATATAATTAGTAACGTCAACTATAAAAAAAAAATTTTTTGAGAGAAAGGCAGCGTGCTGCCGCTTCATTCAAAGCGAGTATGAATTTAGCAGGGGGCACCGGACAGAGGCCCGGCGAAAAAAAAAAAAAAAAAAAAAAAAAAAAAAAAAAAAAAAAAACTAGTCACAGAAACGGGCCCAAAGCGACCGGTGGGATCTGACTTCAGCGAGAGTAGCGGCCGCGCTGCGACTTTTGCTGTCGAAAGCCTTTCTGTTTCTTTCGAGCCAGACCGACCACCAGACGGAAGCAACGGTTAGCAGTGCCCTCTTACCCCAGGACCCCTGGAGGAGCGAGCACACCTCCCAGAGTTGGGCAGCGGTCAGGCTGCTACGGATCTCCGCTTTGTTGGGAAGCAGGGTCTCCAGCAAAGCATTGGCCAGGGTGCAAGTGAGGAATAGGTGATCGACAGTTTCGTCAGGCCCAAGGCAGATGGCGCAGTGGGTCGGCCCAGACCAGTTCCTTTTCAAGAGGATGTCTCTGGTGAGAATCCTTCTACGGAGCAAAAGCCAGATGAAGATTTTGACTTTGAGCGGCATTTTGGTGCTCCAAAGGCGGATGAAGCGGCCGTCTGCCACCCCTGTGTCCTGCAGGAAGCGGTAGAGGGAGTTAACTGAGAAGAGCCCATTGGTGGTCCAGCGCCAGAGAAGCTCGTCCTTGCTGTCGGAGAGGGGACGGTTGGGTGTACACCGTTGCAAGTCCAGGATTAAGTCATTCACACCTGCGGCGTTCCTTTCTAAGCCATCAAGAATAAACGCCCAATTCCATCTGTTCTGGTCGAAACAGTCCCTCACCCGAATGTTTTTGTTAACCACAGAAGCAAAGATAGTCGGGAATTGGCAAGAGAGGGATGAGTTCCCCACCCATAGATCTGTCCAGAAGTCAGTTAGGGCGCCGTTGCCCACCAAGTGGGACGAACTGCGCTTGAAGAGCTCCCTCGTGCGAACCACACTTCTCCACCAAAGTGAGAAGGGAGAGAAGTGGGCTCCCTCGCTCAGAGGCCGACGACGTACGTAGTAGAGCTTCTTGATGAGAGGTTCCCAAGGTGGTGCTTCCTTGGCGAAGAATCGCCACCACCACTTGGCTAAGAGAGCGGTGTTCATGTTTTCCAGATTAAGGATACCCAGGCCCCCATCTTTCTTAGCTCTACAGACCGTTTTCCAATTAACCAGGCAACTACCCCCAGTCGAAAGTCTGTGGTTGTTCCAGAAGAAGGCACGGCGTAACGCATCGATTCGTTTGGTGACCCAGCAGGGCGCTTTGAAAACAGAGAGGAAGAAGAGCGGAAGGTTAGACAGCACCGAGTTGACAAGGGTGAGCCTTCCCCCGTAAGAGAGCAGTTTAGCTTGCCACCCAGTGATTCTTCGCTCGATCCTGGAGATTATGAGTTGCCAATCCTCTTTGAGGATGTTGCCCTTATTGAGAGGGAGGCCTAAGTATTTCATCGGAAGCGCACCTAGGTTGCAGTTTAGCATCTCTGCTAGTCGCTGACCTTTGTTGTTCCTGCTGCCCATGTAGAGGAGCTCTGACTTGGAGCAGTTGATTTTGAGACCGGAGGCCCATTCGAAGATCTGCCAAACAAAGCGGAGATTGCGGATTTGTCTACTTCTTGCCTGGCAGAAGAAGAAAGTGTCATCCGCGAATTGGATGATGGAGGTCTCGGAATCCCGCGAGGGACCCAACCCGGTAAGAAGCTTGTTCCGGACAGCTCTGCTCGTCAAGCGCGCAAGGCCTTCCGCCACTAGCAGGTAGAGGAAGGGTGAGAGGGGGTCCCCTTGACGGAGTCCCCTCTTCATTTTGAACCACTTAGTGGCGGAGCCGTTGACAAGGATGGCGACTTTCCCGTTAGTGGTGCACTGATCGATCCATCCGCACCATCTCTGGTTGGCTCCGAGGCAACGGAGGAGGTGTCTGAGGAAGCTCCAGCTTACGCTGTCGAAAGCTTTTTCAAAATCCGCCTTGATACCGACGCCTTCAACGTGCTTACTGGCTCCCCAGCTGATGAGCTCACTGGCCATGACAAAGGAGTCGAGGATGAATCTGCCTTTGACGAAGGCAGACTGGGACGGGGAGATGATCCCGTCCAGGACAGTGAGGAGCCTGTTCGTAAGGACCTTGGAGATAATCTTCTGGACGCAGTTGAGGAGGCTGATTGGCCGAAAGTCGTTAGCCGAGCTCGCCCCTTCCGATTTGGGGATCAGGCAGATGTGGGTGTAGTCGATGGGGCCCGTGTGGAGGGAGCCCTCGAATAGATCGTGAAAGATTCTGAGGAGGTCGGCCTTGATGACATCCCAGAATTTCTGGTAGAAGATCATACTAAAGCCATCAGGTCCGGGCGCTTTGTCCCCGCTCATCTGGAAGGTTGCATGCTGGATTTCTTCCAAGGTGAAAGGGGCGGTGAGATTAGCCGAGCTTAGCGCGGTGCTGTCCGGGAAAAGGTCGCTCCAATCGCCACACTCGTTGGAGGAGGGGGTCACCGGCGCAAAGCGGTTCTTGAACTGCTGGAAAAAGTAGTCACACTTATCCTGTTCCCTGTCCAGCGTGACACCCTCATGCGTGATCGAGCCGATCCGGTTGGTTCTTTGCCTGCCATTGGCCATTGCGTGGAAGAACTTTGAGTTGCCGTCCCCTTCCTTCAGCCAGTGCTGCTTGGCCCTAGATTTTCAAAGCAGTTCCTCTTCCTCGATGAAAGTCTTCAGTTGATTTCTGAGTTGCAACCTCTGCTCTTGCTCGCTGGGGGTCAGGCACCGAAGTTCCTCGAGGGAGTCAAGTCTCTGAATCTCTTCCGAAGCAGCCCTCCTCGAGGGCGTCAACTATAAAAGTTAAAAGATATTAATCAGCAATAAAATTTTAAAGCTTCAAATAGATGCATATTAAAAAAAAAAAAAAAAAAAACTACTAGAATTACAATACAAACTTATTTATAATTAATTTTTTTTATAAATATTACTTTTTAAAGATATTTTTTAAAAATATAAATAATTTTCGAAATGGATTCGGGGCGAATTCGGCACAGATCATGATGAATAGATTCGAAGCGGGTTAAAATGTTTTCTATTTTCTGCTCCGAATCCGCATAGGATCATAAAATCCATACTTTTACTATTCCGAATCAGTTTATTCCTCCCCCATTTACTGCAGATTGGGGTGGTAGCTCCACCAAGCCGCATCCGTTTGCATCCCTATCCCCTCCTATCTCCTCAATGTTAACTACAATATATAGATACGTAGAGCATGTTAGCTACATCAGAGTAGGGAGCTACGTCTCCTTCCATAGAAAGGAAATAATCACCACCTTAGCCTAGCACTGAATAGTGAATCTTGCTTTAATAAATTTAAAAACAGATCTATAACCCCTCTCTCTAGTCATCTTTTTGTTTCCTTTAACTTCTCTTTGTGGGGTTTCAAAAACCATTGACGATGTAGATTGTTATCTTTAATGAATTGAAAATGATATAAAAAGGACACCGCACTTTCAATAGATCAGATTACAAGAAACACCTACTGCCCTACCAATTAGGATGACATGCGCTAGGATATGAAATATTCGAGGATATTCTGTTTCTATGTACGTTTAAAATCAAAATATTAGTTTATACTTGATTTTCTAAGTAGAAAAGGAGTGTAGAATTTGTATTTCACTAGGCTAGTTACTGATGGTAACTATAGATTTATAAACTTCAAGCTAGAGATTGTTGTTATGCAATTTTTTTTGCTCCAATTAATGCTTCTCCCTCTTTGGTTGGAACTTTACATCAATGGCTCCATCAATGAGACCAAAAACTAATATCAAGGAAAGAGGAATCGAGTGAGCTAGAGATTTGGCCTCAACAACAGTAATCTTTTGCCCCTGTTTTTTAAAATCTTCTTAATCTTAGTTCTATGGCCCCGGTGGTGCAACAAAATTTGTTCCCATGTCCTTATTTGAGAGAACAAAGAAATAAAATAAAAATTAAGGAGGCTCCCGTGTTTCTGGAATCTAGGCCAAGAACATCGACGCGTGCTACGTGCGCATCGATACAAGAGTTATTAGGTGGGCCTTTGGCTCATCTTTTTTGTACTTTTTCAGAGGCCCCACAAATAGTTGCCAAATTATTAATCTTGTCAGATGCATATAATTGTAGCTAGATAATGTTAGCAGCTTCGGTAATCATACCGATTTTGTAAAAAAATTGAATTTGGAATAATTCAAAAGAGGTTTTGATTTTAAAATGATGCTTATAAATTGGGTGCACTTCAGGTTTGGATTGAAAATTTTAGTAAAAATGTAGTACTCACGAGAATCATGTGCATGGTGTTTTCTCCTTTTATGCTGATCTGATCTGTTCTATGATCTCACGAGATCGACTTATATGATCATCAACTGCGCGCACTCGAGGAATTATATAATGTTACGTATATTCTATTCAAATAAGTCTACTACTTAATTATTATAACCCAAAACAAAATCCCAATGAACTCTTATCTTGTTGCTCAGGGGCATTTATCCACACCCAAATTAATTAATGTCCCAAATTCCAGCTCACGGTTATGCAAATTTAAGATTATATAGTGTAGGCACAGCCCTTTTGAAAATAACACATAATTTATCTATGTAAATATGGAAAAATTGTATAATTAAGTATCATCCACAAGTCGTTGTTCGTTCGTGTTCTTATACAATTTTCTCTCCTATGCAGATTACATATGCATAAGAAATTATGAAAATTCAAAAATATGCACACAAATACACCACTTTAAAAATACACACTCAAATGAAATCTTTAGAGTGATAATTTGCATAACTTCACATATTTGAGTAGGCATATATATATATATACCAAAAAAAAAATATATGTTCTTATAGCTTTGTCATACTATATGACTTTAGCATTGGATTCATTCAAGTCCAAATAATATCAATTTCATGTATAGAAGATAAATACACTTTGTGTTCTGTGTAATATTGTTCTTATATAGTATATTTTTTATGCTAATCATATATGATACTGCATGTATATATAAACGGACGAGAAAATTCCAAATTTTATATATCTGCCCATCAACACTTTTACAGGTCTAATGGAAGCTTGCCACAACTGACAACTTGTCACCTTCAAATCCAAACTCTCCTCATAATACCTAAATATTATTGGAGTCAGAAATGTACTTATCCTTTCCAAAGTATCCAAGGTAGATTAGCCAAAAATAAAAAAAATAAAAAAAATAAAAAATATGAGCTATATGTACATTAATTTTAAAAAATGTATATTTTATGAGTAGTGCTACCGGTACACCATGGTTCGGGGTGTACATCATACACCCCGAACCATGTGCGGCTGGGATTTAGTTCCAATTAAGCGGGATTTCCATATACTCTATTCTCACCCCGCCTAACCTTTTCTCTCTTTCTCTCTCTCGCGCTCGCTCTCTCTCCCCATTCCCTCTCTCTCTCTCGCGCTCCCGCTCTCTCTCTAGTGCTCTTTCTCTTTCTCTCGCTCGCTCGCTTCGACTGTCAACCAGCAGGCGAGGGCCGGTAAAACCAGGGCTCTATCGTCTCCGTCGTTTAGGGTTGCCTTGGAATCGCCTTGCGAAGCACCCGAGGACCGCTCAACGAAGAGCTCTGTCGCCTCCGTCACCTCCATTGTGTAGGGTTTAGGGTTTAGTTACCTCGCCTCACCGCGCCGATCGGTAGGGTATTCTTTTTTTTTTTTCTTTTTGTGTTTTTGCTTCAATTTATGTTAATCTTGTTAATTCTGAAATAAGTGTACAAATTCATATAGATGGGTTAAGCACAGTTATAGATGGGTTAAGCACAGTTATAGATGCCACCCAATTAGACCATTTCCACTATCTCTTTCCACTATTACCCACTTAACCACATTTGGGAAAAACAAATTTTGTTCATTGTGTAATTGTGTACCGGTACGAACCTTTTGGAACACATATGTACCGGTACACTTTTTTGTGTACCGGTACACTTATTTGTGCACTAGGATAATCGTATTCACTACAGGTACATTCTGTTTTGTACACTAGGATAATGGTAGTTCTCTTTATAAAAAAATCGTTCTTAATTTTTTTAATTAGCTAATGAAAGATCCCTTTTCATTCTCACAGAAGAATTTAGTTTTTTTTAATATCTTTTTTTGTGTTCCAACAAATATAATGACATGTTGAATTGAAAATATTAAGCATTATTCTCTTGTAATTTAAGTGTTTTAGAATAATTAATGAATTGCTACACGTGATTTTTATAATGCAGCTGAAGATATGGTTGCTACCAGACGTATGGCGTCCAGTAGATTGGTCGATGAGGCAACCACTAGTAGGCAAAGCACTACTTCCAAGATTCATGAAGAGAGAATAGAGAGAGCAGTTCAAGATATAGCAAAGAGGACGACAAAGATTGAATTAGTTTCTGGAAGATGTTATCCATCCCATTTACATAATACAATGATTGTAGAAGAGTCTCCGAAGACATCGGGCAGCTATACGATCGCTGGCCCAGCACTACGGGAAGTTATGTCTATTGAACAAATGACATTGTTGAGAACAACGCCATTTGCTTCATACCTCGACCTCCCACCACTAACCCAAGACTTAGTATTAGTTGATAGTCTCCTCAGCTTTTGGGATGATGAGAAAAGAGGAGTTACAATAGGAGAAACTTTCTTTCCTTTACTTGCGGATGAAATAGCTGTTTTGGTTGGGTTACCGACGCAGGGGGAGCCGATTCATTGGGGTCAAAAGAGTGTGAAATCGAAGATTTTTCATAAATACTTCAACGGCGATTATAAGCACGCCGATAGAAGAAAACTCCGCCATATTTTGTACAGTCTTGCTGGTCAACAGGGAGAGGATGCAGTCAGCGATTTTGTCTCGGTATTTATATTATATGTTTTTGCCACTGTCCTCTTTCCAACGAGCCACTACAATGTTCCCAAGGCCTTATATAGATATATAGATGATGTACATAGAATTGGTGACTATGCTTGGGGGCATGCAGTATATAATTTTCTTGTAAGTTCTATATCGAAAGCATCTCGACGTGTAAAGCGTCGGAATAGTGGGCACGAAAGAAACGCTGGCTATATTGATGGGTGTACAGTAGCCTTCATGGTGAGCACAATTGAAAAATAGTGTGTTAGTATACTTTTTATTTTGTAAATATTCATTTGTTCATTCCATTGCTGATAACTGGTGTTGATCATAAATGTAGAGCTGGGCTTTTGAGCACATCAAGGGTTTGGGTACTTCTGATGGGGACAAGGGTCTTCCACGGATAAGAAAATGGAAAGCTTCAGCAGGTTTTAGGAGCTATGATAAGCTGATGAAAAAATTATTGTCTTATTCGCCTTCAGATGTAATAAATTATATAATGATTGTTAATTTATAACATTTCCTTAATTTTAGATAAATGTATCTATCTAATTCCATGTTATATATATATATATATATATATATATATATATATATATATATATATATATATATATATATATATATATATATATATATATATATATATATATATATATATATTGCAGGTTATACCAACCTTTACATATCGTCCAGAGGAGATGTATATATTAAATCGTACCGCACCAGTTTGGCAGCCACCTCAGGTATTCTATAAGTTAAGAATTATACATGTTATTGATCTGGGTTACTTTACGTATTTTTCTAGTGACCGTCTTGTTTTTGCTTTTTGATTATTTGAGATTCAAGCGAAAACTACGGTGACTACTACCTCTAGCGCTGGGGATAGTAGCAGTATTCATAATTTACTTACTAATTTGGAACAAGCTGTTTATGGCCTCGAAGAGCGGATTAAAATCTTGGAAGCAGAGAATATTAAGTTAAAGGATATAAATAAGAAGCTTCAGGACCAAATTGTGAGCGGCTCTGCTGTTGCAGCAGGAGAAGGCGGCGCGACAGGCGATGTCGAAACAGAAAATGTTGAAGATGAGGCTGAAGGTGGGCAGCACACATTAGGGAAAGAAACCAGCGAACATCCTCTTGATGCTGGTGAGATTAATATAGTGGTGCCCACTGCCGATATTAAAATCGACGTCCCGTCGAGAATTGAAAGGATTAAAGGCCGTGAAAGGAAGCGAAAGGAATTATCAGATGATTTCACGGCCGGGAAAAGAGGAAAAAAAGCATCTTATATTAGAAAGCGCCGCCTTGATTCTAAAGAGCAGGGGTCGAAAGAAACTGAAGCATCAGATTCTGCTTCCGGGGCCATTGCCGACGTCCTTACGGTATTATTGTATTAAGTTTATTGTTTTTAATCTTAACAATTTTATAAAGTATGACAATTGCATAATTTTTGGAATGATAACAGGCATTAAAAAAAGAGTATGATGATCCAGAAGGTGGAGTTTCATCCATCAATGTTCCGGATGAACCCGCTCTGGATAGCTCACCCGGATTCATTATTGAGTCTCGTCGCGAATATCCGGGTCGAGATAAAATTCCTAAAGAGGAAGATTTTGCAATCAACTTTTTTATATCACAACCAATAACTAAGTTAGTCCACCATATCATATATTCTTTTAATTGTTATATATGTCTATTTTCATTTTCTCATTACTTACCATAATATTTCTAATTCTTTTTGATAGGGGAGCTATATGGGAAGATAGCACCACAGGGTCGGATTCGCCTTGTATTAGTGGCGAAATCCTCCGAAACTTCTTATTTCGAGGCCCGACCCGCGATGAGGTTCGTGCACTGAAAACGATAAACAACTAGTTAAATCTTGTAATATATATATATATATATATATATATATATATATATATATATATATATATATATATATATATATATATGTGTGTGTGTGTGTGTGTGTGTGTGTGTGTGTGTGTGTGTTTTAACATAATTTCTTATTGTTTTCTAATATAGGTGATAAATGTATATTTTCATATTCTTAATACGATGGATATGAAGGGTGTACAGAAATTTAGCCATCCTGCTCTTTTTTTTCGAACTGAAGTTTCGGTGAGTTTCATATTTGTTTCAGTCCTATATTATTTTTATAAAGTTACATTTATGTATATATCACTTTAATGAAACCACGAATTATACGTGTCTTTTTAAGATCAAATTTAGCTATTTTGTATATATATGACAACACATTTGAGAATTTAGATTGTACTCAATCTCACAATTTAGTTCTCTTATATTATGACATTAAAATCTGATCCCTTTTATATTGCACAATTAATATGCTGAAACATAAAAGACTCTGAACTGTTAAAAACATTAGTCATTCAATATTTATTACCTTTTGTTTATTTACTTATGTTGCATTATTCACCATAATTTCATTCATTCAAACCTCTTGTCGTGATAAGCATTTAGCAAAATCAAGATTGTAAGGAATTGATTATTAGATTGATGTTGTAACTATATTCCCTTTTATGTCCAGATGCACATACTTAACAAGATGGCAGGAATAAGGCCGGACGAGGCCATCACAGCTGACTTCATCCGGAATGTCGCCTACGATTCTGCATCCGTACGGCACTTTTTGGAAATAATAACTCCGGAAAGTATCAGCTGTAATAGATTTATAATTATTCCTATCAATAGTAATTGGCATTGGCATTTGCTTGTCATAGATTTGAAGGAATCCCATTTTGAGAGTTGGAATTCCTTGTGGAGTCATCGTTTGGCAAAGGATGCTGCAAACGTATTGGTATGTATATTACTTTTATATTTATTACATTGATATATGCATAGAAGATTGACTTCACTATTTCTCTTATGCAGGCGAGGTGGTTTGCAGCCTATTTTGAGTTTATCCTTGAACAACGCATCCGCCACCCAAATGTCATCTGGCAGCTTGATTGTCAGCAACAAGGTTCGACTGAGGTTGATTGTGGCATGTACACATGCCTATTTGCTGAAAGAATTGTAAGAGGCGGCTCCCCCGATCTTTTGGTTTATGAAAAAGATCCCCCGTATTTCCGGTCGCACATGGTGAGCCAAATCTTACGAGATCCCTGTTGCGTGACTTCTAGTTCGATGCATACAAGTGTTCCGTAAAGATAATTATGTACAATAAATACTTTGGTTTAATTTATATGTTGAGTTGTATTAATATGTTGTATATCCGATGAATATTGTATTGAGTCATATATACGATTCATTGTATTCCATTTTTGATCAGTTTGATTTTAGTTTAATGTTGATTTGTATTGATTCGTTGTAGAGCAGATGAATATTGTATGAATTCAGTGTATCCCTGTTTTGATCAATTTCAGTTTGATATTGTATTGTATCAATCTGTTGTAATTTTTATGAATATTGTATTGATTCCTTTTATTGATTCATTGTATCTTAGTTATGATCGGTTTGTGTTTTATGGTGAGTTGTAGTCATTCGCCGCAAATGTGATTATTTTTATGCTGATTACCTCACTAATTTTATTTTTTCATATATTTTACATTTTATAAGTTTATTTTATATTAAATATAAAAATTTTATTAAATTATAATTGTTTCAAAAGTATTAATTTTTAAATTTTAATCTATATACAATTCTTTTATATAATTGTGAAGATAAATTTACTCAGGTACTCAATACTGAGTACCGTTAGTGAGGAATCCAAGTGTGTGGTGTTTCTGGTTTTGAGGACCAGAAATGAGTACCGGTATTTTGGGTTTTGATGAACTTGAATGGGAAGCGGATGCGGCATTCAGTACCGGTCCTCATTAATTAGTACCGGTACATAATCTTTCGTTTCGGTACATAACATTCAGTACCGGTACATATTCCTTACTGCCGGTACTAAAAAATGTACAAACCAAGTGCCTGACAAACAGATAGACTTACCCTTCGGTTGCTCATTCTGTACCGGTACTCACGATTTCGTACCGGTACAGAGTGATCCGGTATTCTTCTAAGTTCCTCAAAACCCAAAAGTATTATTCATGGATTTATCCATCAGTACCGGTACGCAACCAAGAGTACCGGTACTTGAGGGAGAAATCCATTAATACTACATTCGGGTTTTGAGGAACTTGGGTAAGTACCGGAACCATTTGTACCGGTACGCAATGATCAATACCGGTATGAATTGACGATTGCAAGTGTGATGCTTTCGGGTTATGAGGAACTTGGATGTGTACCGAAACCATGTGTACCGGTACGGAAATATAAGTACCGGTACGGAATTTAGTACCTGTACTGAATTATAAGTACCGGTACAGATTTACCAACCCAAGTGATAGACTATCTGTACCGGAACACAATATTTATGTACCGGTACACTTGTTCTTCTCACTCAGTCGCGTTACATGAAACTTCATCATACAATACCGGTACCGGAACTCATAAATTAGTACCGGTACTTCTTATTTTAGTACCGGTACTAATTTATGAGAACCGGTACTTAGTGTTAAAATTTCAATAGATTTAAAAACTTGAAGAACTTTTAAATTTTGGGATTTAACAAATAGAAATATCTGTTAAGAATAGATACTTGGAAAATTGTGTAGTAAGTTGCTTCTCGTAAACTGGTAATGACAAAAGGATACTCCAGAACAAATCAATATAACTGTTACAGCACCAAATAAAAAATATTCTAGAATAATTAATTTTAAATGTTGGAGAACACATTGAGGCAATTGCAGAACATTCATATACAACAAATCAGCTTCTCAGAATTACATCTCCAATTCAGATCCCGGAAAGACAGTGCAGTCATCTTTTCAGATTTACAATTCCATTCCTTTACAACATACAAGTTACCATAGTACAGTCATACATCTTAGATTTGTACATGTGAATTAACCATATACCAATCACAATCAGCTTGGCTTATGACCCCCTTTTATACACATATTGCCACAATTATTATAACCCTAATGATTTACAGATTAGTTGCATTTAAATGTATTTATAATTCAAGCTACTCATATTTACATGCATCAATAATTCACTTGAAATATTAAATTTACAATACCCACGCATTAACAGCATCAGAAAATAGAAGAACATGGGGACAAAAAAAACAGAGTAGCAGTTTCATAACCAACCAACCATATGTAATAAACAATATTCGCAACCCTCCACACCTCCCCCCCTCCCCACTCACTTGTAATCGCTCGTCAACATCATCAATATAAGAAGTAAAGACCTTATCGGCCAAATTCAGCATCACCTTGCATCAAAGGCCTGTGTTGATTGGCAGCAACCAAAATAGCCTTGAACCGGCTGAATGGAACCGCCATGAAACTCCTCTGTCATCATGCCAATAAAACAGCCATTAGGTTCTTAGTGACAAGTGACTGAAGCACAATACCAAACCTTACAAACTGTCACATGGCGTGAATGTTAGCAACAGCGATAACCCGATTATATCTAGATTAAAACCTCAAGGAAGGCTCCAGAATTGTTAAATTAAAAACAATAAAAATCCTGGAACAATAGCCATAATCTCCTACATTCACAAATTGTACCACCATGCTTCTCACCCTACTTACGTCATAACAGAAAGGAGAGAAGAAATTCAACAAATGGCAACAATACATCAGTTTGAGTAGTCTTCTGTACCAGAGCAACGCGGCTTAAATGGCATTGCCTAATTCAATGTGAAAGGTATGATCATTGGGAACTTACTCCCCCACCAATACATTTCCTGAATGCTAGTATAAATTTTAATATAATTTTAAATATGTTTACACCAATTTCTCTTTGCCTCTCATTCACAAAAAATCAAATAAAAATCAAATTGCCTAAAGCTAGCACTACAATTTTCAGCTTAAGACGTTAGCCTAAAATACACAAATGCTATTTTACATACCCTAACCTCATCATGTTCATTTTCAATACAGCTTACTCAACCTGATACGCTCCGCATAAATTACATGACCAAAATGAGAATCGCAAAACATAAGAAAATATTACTGGAACAAATTCATAGCCAAGCAGATGTGATAAAAATCTTTGCAAATGTAACTCTAAATATATCTTCAATACAATAAAAAATGCCTCATTGTTGATGTTAAATTACAGTTTAAGTTGCTGAAGCTGCAATTTTTCTCGTTGCCATCGTCGGCCTAGAACCACAATCCCCACTAAAGCAGTAGCCACAAATACATACCAAAATGTGTTAGTCTCTTTTGCCTTACTATACTATTAGGCAAATTTCAGAGTGGAAACTAGGCATCATAGCAAACACTACAAACCCAATGCGGGAATTATTACGAAATTCATAAGCTTCTCCACATTTCTTGCGGGAATTATTAAGAAAATCAGAAGGTCATCTACATTCTAAAATGTCATTGCACATAAGTTGGTATAACTCATATACCATTTTCTTTTGCCAACACTCTTTAGTAATAAAATTCAAAGTTAAGCCATAGTATTGAATTATATAATAATATTGATATTAAAACCCATTGAGTCCACAAGAAATGCCTAGTCAGATGGAACAACGATCTTCCTCCACGGGCTATTACTAAGACTAATAATATAACCCAATCGGTTAAGAAACAACTAACTAAATCGAAATGAAAAGCAAGCAGAAGATGGCGTACCGGGTCACACATCGTCATGTCTGTCCTCAACATCATCATCATGTGATGTATGTCCATGTGAAGTACTTGTTCCAGTCGCTCCCGGAACTACATCATCATGCTTGCAGCCGATGATTTCAAACATCTTCTTTAATCCATCCTCAAGCTTCTTGAACCCTTGTTCCATTTTTTTCTCAACTGCTTGTACTTCCCGATGTAATGATTGTAGAGACACTCCCTCATCTGATCCAGTAGAGGCTTGATGTTGCACTTGACGAGGCGGTGCACTTGTAGTCGCTTCACTTGTAGGACCTTTCACTTGCCCAAAGGTCCTTAGAGTTCCAATTGACTTGGCCAAAGTTATTCTATCAATAGCGCCCAAGCCATAGTCGTGTTTGTCACATGTGACATCAACTCCGTGATCTTCCAACAGGGTAGTGATCAAGATCGGGTAAGGAAGAAGTTCACGCCTATTTGTTGCCTTAATTACATACGTCATTTGATCCCAAATAAGATAAGGAATATTGACACACACTCCAGCTGCACTCTCTGGGTGACCAAGATAATAAAGAAGAAGTAGACGTTGCCATCGTATTCTTTTAGTCCCCACCGTAGGCATCAGGTTGTAGCAAAGAATCAAAGATAGAATGTGGTATTCCGGCTTTAAATCCTTTGATAGCACATAGTCCCCGTTGTTCTGTGTACCCGCCTTGCAAATAGCATTAACGACAACATCCCAATGAGTGTCACTTTGAACAGGACCATGATACATATAATCACCAGATGTATCAACAGGCAAACCAAGATTCACACCTATTACATCTGGAGTTATATCAAACTTGACCCCTCGAACTGAGGTTTCGAATTTGTATGTCTCGGTGTCATCATCCTCTACAATTTTATCTCCCCTCATGTAAAACTCCCTGATTAACTCGGAACAGAAACCCTTATTTGCTGGAATTTGTACCTAGAGCCCCCAAGGAATTCGTTCTACTAGCCTTTCAAATTCCGGAACTTGTCGACACAATTCATTGAAGTTTATATGTCGCTCTCCAATACATGTTCTATTTTCAAGAATTGACGCCGTTGTGAAGTAATTTGTGGTTCACCTTCTCCATAATTTGCTCGGCGATCTGTTTGAGAGCCCTCACGAATTACGGGTCCACCGCTATTTCTTTGTGGAGAATCTTCTCTATCTTTCTTTTTCCTTGAAGGCATCGGTCCCTTTCCTTTCCCTATTACTGATTCTCCCTCATTTTGTGAAGATTTTTCAGATTCCGAGCTTGTTGATACTTCATTCCGTGATCTTTTTGAAGATTTCTTCTTCCCACTTTCACGACTACTTCCACTATCGCCACGCAGTGGCCATCAAAACTACAAGTGCCAGTAGCAAAGAGAAGGCCATTCTCCTGTGAAGAACCAATAAATGCACTATGAGTCATCGAATATGAAATATCAGATATTCATATTCGATGTAATGTATTCTCAAATTATGTTCTAACTCTTATGTAAAATGACATTAATTTGATCATACCCTTCAACAAGGACAAATTACATTCCAAAATTGAACAAGTTTTCCATCTTGTAGGTGTGTTAAGGGTTATCTTAATAGTGACATGCATGTGTAATGTGAGAACAGAGGGTTCCCTCACAATGAGTGACACTTGTATCTTCATACAAATAGTGACATGCAGTGTACATTGAGAACAGATGGATCCTCACTGTGAGAACACAGGATCCCTCACCGTGAGAACACAGGATCCCTCACTGTCACATAACTCTCACAGTGAGGGGGATCTCTCACAGTGAGAGAGAGAAAAGAGAGAGAGAGAAGAGAGAGGAGCGAGCTCACAGTGAGAGATGTAGAGAGCGAGAGACACGGTTTGGCAACAATGTGCTTCCTCTCGGCGACGGCGATGGCGACGGCGACGAGAGAGAGATCGGCACTGTGCGGCACTGTGCGGGAGAGGAGTTCGGCAGTGTGTGGGAGCAGAAATCGGCACTGTGGTCGGAGCGGAGCACTGTGCGGGAGCGGAGCACTGTGCGGGATTGAAGAGATGGTCGGATTGGGAGACGAAACTGTTGGAGCGGAGCACTGGGCGTGATTGATCGATAAGAAATTGCTTACTTATACATTTTAAGTAGGATTAAAATTTTAAATTTTCAAATATATAAATTTAACAGAAATTATAAAATTTGTATGAAATTTAATTTATTATTTTTAAAAATAAAAGAAAAGTTATTAGATTTATTAACAATTTAAATTTAAAAAATTAAAATTTGACAATTTTATCTATTTAATGCCAATTTTAAAAAATAAAAAAACAATCGAAGAAAAAAAAAAA